>FJOG01000004.1:6705-79123 GCA_900073065.1 Phialocephala subalpina | reverse complement strand
TTATGATTTATATTAAATAAATCTTTATAATCTAAAGAATTTATTTTATTTTCTAGTTTTTATTTCTTTTAAATTTATTATCTATTAAAATTATATAAAATAAAATAAAAAATATTTTAAAAACTTTAAATTCTTAAATATATAAAAATTATAATAATTAAAATATAAGAATTTATTATAAATACTAAGATTAGAAATTTTATTTATATTATATTAAAATATTATATAATTATAATAATTACTTATAAAATTTATATAAAACCGTTTATAAGTCGAGCAAATTCCAATGCCATTTCACGCGCTATATATTAATTTCGCTTCGAGATAACATCGTAAACATCTTCCGAATAAACGATTAGATATCTCGTTGTTCGTATGTCTTATATCCAAAAACGATACCCCGGTTCATCGGCGGCGTAAAACCTAGTTGGTGCGGCTATTATGAATATCAAGACCAATTGAGGAAAATCCAAGATTAAATCCCTCCAGAATTTGAATGATATGGTTATTTTTTTATAGTCCTGTATTAAGATATTGATAGTTGCCGAGGCGGGAATGGTAGCAAGCATAGAGTACAAGCTGTCATTTGATGTTGACTTCAAGTAAGGACCCGAGTCGCTCAGTTTGATTTGATTAAGATGGATACTATGGCAGGGTCATATGAGTTTCTCAAAAATCCTTATTTGTATTAGGTAGTTTCGGGGGTTTATACTAGCCACGTGCTCCCCAGTACATAAGGAGCTCTTTACTCTCTGAAAACAATTAAGCATCTTTGCCCACTCCATTTACAGGCTTATTCTACGTATGGCTGATTACTCTGCGCGACGATTATCGGATTAGTCCAGCTCACTGGCTGAGACGAAGTGACCTACAGTTGGGCGCTCGTTTATTGCCCTTCTATAATGGTGACCTACGCAGGGACGATTAATCACCCTGAGGGTCGCCGCAATCTCGAGGTTCGCAGTTAAGCTGATGCTATTGCGACTATATCGACCCCTTATTCCATTCTCGACTATGCCAACCCTTATTCCCTTCTCTCGACCGCATCTGCGAGTACTCTTATGAGCTTACCTTCTATTCTACGAGTCTACGAGCCTGCGGCGGATTCTACGATTCTACGACCGATCTACGATCTCTTAATTGAGCCATTCGAACTAGAGCTGGCACCTTATCTGCTACACTCCTACTTTGAGAGTGTTCTACACAGCTCGCATCTCACTGCCTACCTCCGCTCTCCTTATTCTTCGATTCTACGACCTCACGACCTACCTACAAGTCGACCGACTGACCGACTGACCGACCCCCTTTTCTCGACCTACCCCTTTCTTCCAGCTCTAGTAGCTACGCCCTTTCGAGCACATACGAACCCTTCTATTCTACGAGCATTCACCGTATATCCATACCACCGTTGATATTACAAGAGGAGATTACTAGGCTTGGTCGAGGGCTATTATAGCCGCAAGCTAAGCATGCTGGTTTAGCTAAAGTAGCTTGCAGTACTATACATAGGCACTATCCCCTATTGGGAGCCGTAGTACTGGGCGAAGCCTTGTCATATAGAGACTCTGCCAGCTATTAATTGTAGAGGAGGAGGCTTTCTGGAGATGCGGATACATGCTTTTGATTGGATATGAGGAGGAGAATCACGTGCTCGGGACAAGTACTACATATGGGGGGATGACTGTGGCAAGGCAAAACAGGGTGGTGTATCACGTGGTCTAGTGAGGATATATTAGGAGATCTGGCATCTTGTATTCTTAGTTCTTTAAGTAATTCATATTTTATTTATTTTTATTATTTGGTAATTTATAATTAAATAAATTATATAAAATATTTAATTTTAGATAAAAGAAATTATTAGTATTACTAAGAATACTTATTCGTAAATAAATTAGAAATAAAATATAAAATCCAAAATTAAAATTTTATTTCTCGTATTTATTTAATATAATTTAATATTATATATAATTATTATAATATAATAAAATTTATAATTATAAATTAAAATTAAATTTGTTTTTTTGAATATTTATTAAATATAATAAAAATATAAAATAAGTTTATATATATTTTATTATTTTAATTTAATATTTTATTATAATTATTATTATATTAAAATTATAATTATAAATATAAATAAATAAATTATTATTATTAGAATTTTTTTAGAAATTAGAAATTATATTATTTATTAATTATAATAATTAATTTAGAATTAAAAATTTTAATTATATTTTATTAATTATAAAAATAATTAAAAAATCCTTTTTTTTAAATTATAATAATAATTTTCTTATTTTAAATATTATTATTTTTATTATAATTTCGTATATATTATAATATTTTTTTTAATTTATTTATTAATTTTTTTTTTATATAATATAATTTATTATTTATTATAATTTCTTTAAATTTTTTATTTATTAATATTATATATTTGTTTTTAATTCTTATTATATTTTATAATATAATATTTTTTATTATTAAAAATATAAATTTTTCATTTTATATTATTAATTTTATTTTATTTTTTATTATAATTTATTAATATTTTAATATTATTTATTTATTCCTCGAATATAAATAAAATTATTTTTAAATTCTTATTTTATTTCTTTAGTATTTATTATTTCTATTTATTTTTTTTATTATAATATTTATTTTTTTCATAATATATATATTAATATTTTTATAAAAAAGTTTCAAAGGATTCTTAATAAATAAATAAATTCTTATTCTCGTAAATAATATATTTTCTTTGTTTTTTTATATAATATTTAATAATAAATTTTAATTTTCTTTTTAAAATAAAAAATGTTATAAAATCAAAGAAATTAAAGAAATTAAAAAGAATATATTTTTTCAAGAAAATAAAATTAAAGAATTTCTAAATATTTCTTTAATTATATTTTAAATTTTAAAGTTTTATTAAATTCTTTTTTATTCTTTTTAATTATATATATATATATTATAAACTTTATAATTAATTTATATAAAATTAATATTAATATTTTTATAAATAAATAAATTAAATTGAATTAAAATTTCTTATATTAATTTTTTTTTTCAATTAAAATTTATTCGATTATATAAAAAAATATATTTATATTATTATTTATAAATAATATTTTGAATTTTAATTAAATAATATATATATATTTTATTCGAAATAATATAATCAAAATTTATTTTAAATTATAATTTATAATAAATTATTTAAAAATAAATAATTATATAAAAAATTAATTATTTTATTATATTTTAAAATTATAAAAGTTTCGATTTTAATTTCTAATAATTTCCAAAGTTTACTATTTAAAAATATAATACACGTGCATTAAAAGGGCTTATAGGGCATGATTAATGGAACTGCCCTATAGTCCCGGCACTTTTATAAACGACTTCCGTACTCATGCGACTCGATTGAGCCGAGGGTAAGCCGAGGGTGATTAGCGCCGGAGCAAGAGCAGCAAGCTTACTAACCCTATACGGCACACAAGAAAGAGAAAATTGATTCATGATACCCCAGGATCCTTCGAACGGTGCGGTTGAATCAAGCTTCCCCGCTCCTAAGATCTTCAAACCCCAAGGAATGCCAAGTCTCGTATCATCGACAATGGAGACGTTTAATATCTCTTCCCCTCATTTTAGAGAGGAGTGCATCTGCAAACCGCTACACGCTGCCTGCTCGCCTGCTGACACTACTGCGCAAACACCTGCCCAACCCGAGGCTGAGAATTCTAGCTCGTCCGCTGATAAGCGCGAATTGCGTTTGGAGACGACGTTCAAGAGGCTGGAAGAATCCTCTAAAGCCGGATGCTGGTTTTGTTCCGTCCTACTCGCTGGAATCCAAGATGCTGCTGAGAGCCATGCTGGTCGCATCGAAGAGACCACCAGAATCATAGCAAGTGATTCTCCCCAGTATTCTCTCCCACTTTTACTATCTACTGTCTCCGCAAACGAAAATCTCGATGGATTCACATCCTACGAATTCTATATCCCCAGAAAGTTCTACTCCGTGGGTAAGTATCTCCCAGTAGATTCCGCATCAAAAGCATCTCTAATCTTGAGAAAGGATATGGAAATATCTGCGCTTGTCTCCGCCATGCCCCCGAAATCCCAATCACTACCTCTTCGCAAGAGAGTTTCGCATTCGCCAAAGAGCAACTAGGGAATTGTATCGACGCATCGCAGTCCAAGCATGCCTACTGCGAGAGCGGCATCCCCTTCCTACCAACCCGAATCTTGCAAATCGAGAAACAGGATCAGGAATATAAAGTGCGTCTTCTTATCAGTAAAGGAAAAAGAGGGAAATATGTCACTCTCAGTCATTGCTGGGGGGCAAAAATGAACATCACGACCACAAACGAGAACTTGAACGAGAGAGTGGCTGGTGTAGATTGGAACGAGCTTCCGCTCACTTTTCAGCATGCAATACAGACTACACGCGAGCTGGGATTCCGGTATCTCTGGATCGACGCCTTGTGTATTATCCAAGGCGACCTGGAGGATTGGCAGCGAGAGTCTAGTCAGATGTATGCAGTGTATTCGAACTGTGCGTTGATGATCAGTGCCGACCACGCAACAGATGGACAAGGGGGGTGTTTCAATTCTCCGGCTCCTGCGCCGTGGAGTGTCAGATCTGGAGACTGTGATGTGCACGTTGCTGTACGGAAAGCAAAATACAATGCTGGCTTTTATCGAGCTAATAGGTCGGAATTTTATCAGCGCCTTGCCCCACTGGCTACGAGAGCGTGGGCGTTTCAGGAAGGTACGCTTGCCCGGAGGACATTACATTTTGGCGTTGATGAGTTGATTTGGGCTTGTGGTGGCATGGTCACGTGTGAGTGTGGTGGTGAGGGACGAAATTTTGGCTCTGAGGGTGGGAGAAAATTCATATTCAAAAGCTGTGATATTGAAGGGTTTGTGGAGAAGATTTGGTATGGTTTAGTAGGAGATTACACGCCGCGACTTTTGACAAAACCCGAAGATCGGTTGCCGGCTATGTCTGGATTGGCTAAGAGCTTCGAAGAGCAGTGGAAGGTTATGAAGGCACGATACAACGCAAAGCGGGCTGTTACGAGTGCTGAAGTTTTCGATACCACAACGTTGGATGTTCCAAAAGATCCAGGAATATATCTAGCAGGTCTCTGGTCCAATCATCTCGACACAGGTCTCCGCTGGGTACGATATCCAATTTCCGACACCTCACCACTTCTCCCTAAGCCGTCCCAGTACCTTGCGCCATCGTGGTCTTGGGCATCCATAAATGCTCCAGCAATATACACATCAGACCGGAAACCAATTAAAGACATCTCATTTATCCATGCTACATGTACTCCTGATGGTCTGGATCCAATGGGGACCGTGAAACACGGAATTTTGAAGTTGTCTGGACCTGTGATATATCTTAAACTCACAGTAAATACACCAGTTCCAGATATCATTGCAGATCCGATAAGAGTCTATGTTCTGAAAGACTCTACTCGTCTTGATGTCTCTGCGAATTTTATACCGGACTATTCTCTCAGCAAGGAGGATACGGAACTCGCTATTCGTGAGGGCATTGACGTTTGTGGGTTGGTGATGTCTGAAGACTTTGTCATGATACTGAAGACAAAGTCTTGGCTTGGAGAACTGGTTTATGAAAGAATTGGGTCTTTGAATTATATAGAGGGATGGTTTGATAGCTGGGAGCAACCGAAGAAATGGGCTATGAATGCTATAAGGAAAGAAATAATAATAGTTTAAGATATTGGTATAAGAAGCAAAATATATATTTCCAAAGGATTATTATAATATATTTAGGCTATTACTAGAACCATTATTTTGCTCAAATTATCAAATCTAAAAAAAAATCTTTGATTCTAAGATTTTTTATAAAATTAATAAAATTCTTATTTTTCTTATCGAGAATTAATTATTATATAATTCTCAATTATTTTATTTGATTTCATTTAATAAATAATTTAATATATTTTAATAAAAATAATATTATAATATTAAAATTATTTATATATTATTTTTAATTTTTATATTAAAATCCTAATATTATTTCCTAATTATAAATTAGTTTTATTCTTAAGAATATAATTTTTTTACGAATTATATAATTATGAAATATATAATAAAATTAATTAAATATTATTATAAATAAATAAATTAAATTAAATTAAATTAAAATTTATTCGATTATATAAAAAGAAATACTTTTATTAAAAAATATAATATAATATAATAAATATTTTAGAAAAAAAGAAATTATTATTATTAAAATATTTAAATTATAATTATAATTTATAGTACGCGATTATTTATTAATTAATAATATATTAATATATTAATAATTTAATTTAAAACTTGGGAAATAAAAAATTTGAATCGAATTTCAATTAATTTATAAATATAAAATAATTTATATGAAAAATTATATTAATTTTTAAAATATAAATTTTTTTTATATTTTTTTTAATAATTATTCTCTTTAATATTATATATCGAAAATATTCTTTTCTTTTAATTAAAAAATTATATTTAATATTTTTATCGAAATTTAAGAAAATTTATTATTTTTTCTTTAATTTTATTTTTTATATAATTTTTCTCTTCTTAATTTTTTTATATTAGTCCTTATAATAAACAATTAATAATAAAATATATTCGTCGAAAAATAATTATAAATAAAATATATAATAATATATTTTATTAAAATTCCGCGATATAATATTCTCGAAAAATAAAAATAAAATAAAAAGAATATTTCGAAGAAATATTAAAGATTTGCAAAGTATTTTTTTGCTCTTTGTATAGATTACTAGAAAAGCCAATCACAGAGATATTAAGAAGGAGAAGGGTTTCTATTCTAGAATGCAATAATTATAGATTATTTATATTATTAAAGAGTATAATAATTCGTAATCTAATTAAAATTTGCACCTATATAATGTCGCATAACCACATCCTTTCGACCAACAAAAATTTGATAAAATTATTAACCTTGCCTCGAAGAATATTTCTTGTCTAGGAAAGAAGTTTCTAGCTATTGTGGTTGTTGAGATATTCTCTATATTCTTCGATGGAATGGGTTACGAATTAGTGCACCCCCTGGTGCACTCCTAGCGAGTGCTGACTTAGCACCGCCTGCCACCATAGGTGCGGCACCCCGCTTTTCGGGCCCTTGTCCTCGCGCGCTGGTTGGTTATCCCTTCCTCTCGTTTCTCGTTTTAGGGCATAGGGTAAGGTTATTTCTAGCCGCTAATTAAACGTTTAAAGGCGGTGCGTAGAGTAAGGCCCTATCACATTATGCAATAAGGTACTCCTTCTCCATCCTCTACCATGATAGTCACGTGCTACGTCCTCTCCAGCTTCCCTTCTTCACTTGAGCTTGAGCTTCCTGCATTTTCAGGGAGATTGCTGGCCAAGCTTCAGTGTTGCAGAGAGATTTATATCCTCACAGAAATGGGAGTGTTAGAAGTGATTTGGAGTTTCGAAGGCATGCGTGCGATGCTTTCTTCCTTCCCTTCAATTTATTAGGGGCAAAAAGGCAAAGTCACCTGCAGCCTGCTCCTTCCGTAACCTCGCACACGCTCCATATCCTTAGCACCTTGCAATCGTCGAAGATGCCGTGAATTTCCAAGAACAATCTTCAAAAAATTGCATCAAATAAATTGCTGATCGCTCTCTTGGCGGAAGTTCTCGTCAAGTGCTTGAAATACTTGCCTACAAAGTACCGTTGTTCTGCCTGCTTAGACTTGACTGTTCTTGCTCATTCGAGATGATGTGAACGAGGTAAAGTGAGTGCGGTGCTAAGTTGGAGTCGAGATGCACAATGCGACATGGACAGAAAGAGTGGCGCCAAGAAGAATTCGAGAAGAGAGAGGGGGGGGGGAGGGTTATAGAAGCGGTTCCTTCCCTCTCTTACTATTCATTCCTCAATCTACAAATGACGTTTCTCAATTTTGTTATTTTTGTATAGAATATAATTGGATCTCCTTAAGCCCTACTAGGGGAATCTTTTCGACCCCCACTAAGGAGGTCCCTTTTATACATCTCCTCGAAGTCCAGCTTCTAATGCCTATCCCAACACCTACCGCTACAAAAGAATTGCCATCTTAAGCCGTGATCTCCTGTATATTCGACTCGGTAGCATTGACCTTGGCCTGAGCAAGACCGATCTTCTTGTTCTGCAAATCCATCACAACATAGGCTGCCGAGAAGAACGGAGCGCCGAACGACACGAGGTCTTCGTTAGTCGCAGTCGGTTCGACCGGAACCACGCATAAGGCGTTACCACTCGTATCCTTCGCCTGCGACCCGTCCTTGTTCGTCGCAGGCGTCAGCATCATCGCGATCGGGACCTGGATCGTGGTGCCCGTGAAGCCGAAGACCATGTTAATGCCCTTGTTCGCCGTGTCACAGGTGACCTGCATCGAACCGTCCGCGCCCGGGTTCGCGTTGAGGGCGGTGCCGATTGCGTTGACGGCGTCTATGGGGATGAGGATTGTAGGGTTTCCGGTATCCAACAGTACAGGCGTGTTTTTGCTTGGTAGAGCGATGTTCGTGGTGGCACGTCTTCTCTTGGTGACTCCTGTGATTTCGAGAGAGGTAGCTGATATCACCACATCGGTAACTTGGCCATTGGACGCTTTGAGCATTGGCAGCATTGTCATGTTGCCGGTAAACTTGGCAGTATCGATGCCACCAAAGACGACCGAACCTTCAGCAGACCCTGAAACCAATGTTAGCACAAGATCCATCATATGTAAAGGAAGGGAGAAGCATACTGAAGTCGTTAAGGTAGATACTATAGGCAGCGGTATTGGTCAAGCCTGCCGATTTCATGGCCAATGGGATGTTCTCATACGGCGTTGGGTTCTTATCCGTCGCAGAGAACTCTTGAACTGCAAAGCCAACCCCCATAACCGGAAACAGCGCGCTGGGCAAGAATCCCTGGTTACTCAGACCCATGGTATTATTCTTGAGTTCAGCATTGCCAAGACGGATCGTGTCTTGCATAAAGATTCCACTGACATTGACGCCGCCAGTATAGTCGGCAGTAAAGTCCGGCTGTCCTGCCACGAAGGTGGTAGAGCTGTTGGAAGCGAAGGAGCCTGTCGAGAACTTCTTGCCGGATGCAATGCACTGGTTTTGAGGATCGGCGCAGAGTTTGCTCCCGGTTGCCGGAACCCAGAAGTCACTGCTGCCTGTGTCGAAGATGGCGGTCATGTTCTGCGGTGGGTTGCCAACGGCGACGTTGACTGCTGAGACGAAAGTGTCGCCATTGGTGACTCGCACGATGGGGACTTGAACAAACTTTTGCGCAGAAGAGAGGTAAGGAAAGCTGATAGCGCCCACCAGGAGTGCAGAAGCGGAATTAGTTCTCATATTGAATAGCTTGTAAGTGAAGAAATGAAGAGATAGAGAATGTGATCTGAATTGCTGTTTGTTATCAGGACTTGACTACTGGATCTTATAGATGGGTTGTAAGGAGTGACAGCCAACTCGTTTCTTCCAGAGCTGTACCCTGTTTCAGTATACATTCGCGTGGTAGCTCCTATTCACTAGATGCGAGCTGTGTATAATGCCAAGATATCCTTAGCAGTTTATAGGGGTGTTACTGTGCTGACCTGTCTTTCATCTGATCATATTATTTGTGTCAAAATGTCAGTATAGAGTTTACGAGGGTCTGGACGACTGGAACTCACCTGTCCCCAGCTCGGGTCTTGTGTTGCTCGGAAAACTTTAGCCCCGCGTCTCGGATCCAAATTCTCTCTATTGTCGAGGTTGTTTGGCATCTCGTTTCAAGCGTGACTTCCTCGGAAGCATGTTCCAATCTCTTAGCGATACACGTCCAGCACAATCCGCTTGTTAGTTGTACTTCACCACCCCTGTCAAGGGGTCTGAATGGCTGGAGAGCACATCTTGCCTGTATTTCCCAGTAGGAAGTTCGGTGAGCCATAACATGCCTGTTCCTGGCAGCAATAGTGTTCAGAATTCAAAAGTATCTCACAGCTGCATTATGTCTCCACCTTCCTGCTGGGCTGAGGAGCTGCGGTTGTTTTGAAGTGGCTCATGGTTCGGTACAGGAGTTCGGAGTACAGTCTCTGGTAAGACTGTCGTGGTGAGTAGGGCTGGGGCCGCCTGTAAAACAGCGTCAGCTGACCTGTTTGAAACCCCGTAAGAAACGTTCCCATATAACCTAACTTTATAGGGGAGAAGGCTCTTTTAGGCCTTTTTTTGGGCTTGATTTCCATAGAATGACTCGAGCATTTTATGCTTATAATCTCGTACTTTCCGATTAATATAATCTCAAATTAAACTAATAATATAAGTTATATATATAGTTAGCCCTTGTCCACTTCTTACTTTAAGTATAAAGCCATCATATGATCATAAGAAACAAGCCGTTCTAAATACACCAATTTAAGAAATAAGGTTTTAAGAAACGTGTTTCTTACGAAAGAAACCGTTCCGTACTGGTGAGAAAGTTTCGGAGGTTTCCATTAGCGAGACAGCTTTGACGTTATGCACGTGCCATCCACATATAAGGTTAACGGTAAGCTGAGACGGCGAAGATCATGCAGATGGCTTATTTCCGCTTAGGATTGCCGCCGCTGCAACTCCATGTTTCGTGAGGAAACTCAAATGCCTGTTTTCCATTCCGGTTGCCCGAGTACTTTTCACTTGAGTATAATCAGGCATGCTCGAAACCTTGTGAAGGGGTCACGACGAAAACTACAGGGAAGATGAAAAAACGAACTTGTGGGTTCTAGCGTCACATGACCGTGGCAGAATGCTCACCGCGGCGGGGCTGATTAGGCTTAGCGCTCACCTAAGCGAGACCAATACTCTGGGTTTCGGGTTAGAAAGGGCCGCGGCAGCGCGCTCCCTACAATAAGTGTAGGCAAATTTCAATTTGAGGAGAGGACGATTGCAGCATCTAATTCATCGTTCATCCTTTTGCAATTGATTACGTTATCAAAGACCAATCTCTCTTAACGCCTTTTTATTAGTTGGCGGGCACAGACGTCCTGCGAGATTCCCTTGAATACGCTGAGTGGGGAGTCTGAGAGCAGAAGATGGCCATGCAGGACGCCTGCCAGTGCTATATGCTCCCCACCCAATAGGGGGCCATTTGTCTAAGCTATCTGTATATGAATTGTGGTATGAGAAGGGATGGTGGGAGGAGGGATGGGTCCAGGAGATGATGGAGACACCGCTGCTACAGCGCCCGGTTGTGTTAAATGATTTGGGGGAGCCTCTTCCTTGTTGTCTGATTTGGAAGGCGTATATTGCTCGTTCGCGCTGCTATCCATTCTGGCGAACATGAAATGTCGAAAGGAAGATTATGAAATGCTGAAGGGGTGATTGGCACAAGAGAGATTCTCCTTATATACCCAAAGTCGAAGGATTAATAAACACTCGAAATTAGCTAGCATCGCAGCCGGGGCACTATTACAGGCAGATTGGAAATCAATGACATTGGGATCGTTCAATTCTACCAGTTATGGTCATAGGTGAAACCCAAGAATATGTACGCGTTTCTCTGGGTAGAATGGCCCATCTGTTGCATTGCTGGGGT
Organism: Phialocephala subalpina; assembly: GCA_900073065.1. Taxonomy (NCBI): domain Eukaryota; kingdom Fungi; phylum Ascomycota; class Leotiomycetes; order Helotiales; family Mollisiaceae; genus Phialocephala; species Phialocephala subalpina. The sequence goes on along the minus strand of FJOG01000004.1, from coordinate 67,542 downwards.
TCTCCTATTTAATAGCCTACTTTTCCCATGGGGCTGAAAAGGGTAGCCTAGCACCCCATCCCATCTAGGTTCGACTTTATCGGGATCACTAATCCAATTAACAGAGTAATCTACACAACCAAAAAGTAGCCTACTTATCTTGGGGTGGATAGCCTACAATATCAAAAAGTGCCAATCATTCTGTTGTAATGTACACGGAAGCTGTAGAGTATTCCACCATGACAGCTATTCAAGCAAGTATATAACCTCCACCACCATCCAGCTGCTGAGCTGTTACTGAGTCGAACGAGATAGTATCATTCCTACAACCATATCGGTTTCATTCCAAGCAGAAAGCAATGTCAAGAGAAAGAGTTGAAGAGTTCGTTGCTCGCAACGCGTACGTCTATCCTCGCACCCAAGGACGGCCGGCCCAGTCAGAGCCTAACAGCCCTTTAGGAAGTACGCAGAAACTCACAAGCCATCACCGCATCTTGCACATATAAGACACATTGTTCAGGCTCGAGGCGGGACTGTTATTTGTAAGTTAACTGATTTTGGTCCTGTCTCCTTTGACTCTTGTCGAGCTGAGAAGTAACTAACGCTGCCCAGTGACCTGTTCTGATCCGCGCATCACACCCGAGGAATTCTTCGACTTGCATTGTCTTGGTAAGAGTCCCTTATTGCATTGGTCCCACTGAGCATATCTGCACATGCCTTGCTTAGTTGGTCAACCGACTAAACTTCTCTTCAATAGAGGCCTCAGTTATCCGGAATGCAGGCGGTAGAAGTGTTGACAGCATGCGCACCCTGCAAGCCCTTGACACCATCGGCAACGTCTTCTAGGCACGCTCCGTGTAATTTAATAATGATTAACTGTAAATCTCTAGTAACTAATTCCAACTTCTTGTTTGCTTTGAGTATACCCCGAGAAGATTTACAGGGCTAAATATTACTTATTAACAACTTGCTTTCGAAATCAAGAAACTGAATGATTGTGCTTATAACAGATAACGCCGTCAATAGATCCATGGTTTGAAAGACTCAAAAGTATTTATCAATTGAATCGCGGAGTATTGTGATAAGAGCTTATTAAGCTGGCATATACTGAGGTTCACAACTTGGTCACCTCATAAAGTTCGCCCGCGGAGGTGCATTCCATAAACATGAACATGGCGAGAAAGACGACCGAGAGCAATGGAGATGCAGGGTGTGGCGCAGCTCCCGAGAGCTTGGTTATCCATGTTGTCGTGGATGCATTTCATTTGTCGAAGATGCAGGAAGCGCTGGTGACAAAATGCGGCTAGTCGCTACGGATACCAAGATTATACACGTGATACTCCTAGCATCTTTTATATAGGTAATCTCAGACGACAGTTCATCAAGTTCACTTCAGATGCAGTTAGTCAGCATCGCCGCTCTGCTCAGGCGCTACTCACCCTCGCCTCACCCTCTGCTCAGGCTGCTCAGTCACGTTCCTGCTCTCCCTTAGTATTTGTTTCTGCCGTGTCAAAGTTGTCAACTCTACGTGACCGTGTTTAGGGAGACCAAGTCGGCTCCTAGGGAGCCCAAGTAAGGTCCCCCAAAAATTTATCCTTTAATCTTAAGGCAGATTCTTCTCACAACATGGCATGGCCCTCTCTCAAGGAGAATACTTGGCTACGACTTTTGTATTTCGTTTGTCTTCTAGCCCTTCGTCCTTTCTTCTGCCAGACTGCTTGACTACTTTTATACTCGCCCCTCTGTTTTGCAACACTGTAGACGTGTCTTCTTTCTCTCTTCCCTCATATGAACACTAGTCCAGTGTGACACGTAGAAGCGCAATCGAACGACTTGCAAATGCAATTCTAGTTAAAAGTATCAGAATCCACTCTCTCAATGTTCAACACAACACCTCATGTCTCACAGAAGATACAGTAACTCCGTCTTATTCTAACATTTATTCATTAATAAGCGGTTTCTGGCTATACGAAACGAACTCTTGAAGTCCAGTTTCGACCCGTGTAACACGGCCGCCTATGCCTCAATATATTCACACATTAAACCTAAGAGAAACAATGAAGGTAATATCGATACCGTAGTCGTGCCCCATTGCTTAATCTATGCCCTCCAAGAGTTTCGGTAAGACAGTGTCTGTGAAAGCCCAAACATTACTCGAGTAGTCTGGGCACCAGAGACCTCCCGTGTACCACGTATCCTTGTGGCCTTGGAGCGCATACAGATCCTGAACAAACCCGGCTTTAAGCTGCTCGACAGATTGGCCCCATCCGACGCTGGAGTGGTTGGAGATTGCAACAACATCGGAACTAGGGGTACTGCTACCAATGGGTTGGAACGCGCCACCGTCGTAAAGCGTTTTCATCTCCGCGATAATGGCCTCCTTTGCTTCGCTCTCACTCAAGTTCTCCTCAGCGCCGAAGATAATCCAGAAGTAGCCCGGTGCCCCGTTCCACGTAATACTGAAGCTATATGGTTTCTGTGCGCTCGTCGAGTTGGCAGGAGTTACGAATGACACAGAGGTATTGTCAGGAATCAGATTCGTCTTTAGAACGGCTGTATATACTGTCCCATATGACCATGTTCTAAACACGGCCTTTTCCTGCTCGTCAAGTGCTAATACTGCTAGGTTGTCAATCGATGGTTGGGAAGCCACTAGCAGGCGCTTTGCGGCGACTAGTGTTCTCGTTCCAGTCCGGAGGTCCTCCACCACAAGGCTGATGCCGTGATCAGATCGATTTGCCTCTACGACAGTGCTAGTGAGCACTACGTCGTCGCCCAAGAGTCGCTTTGCATCCCCATATAGTAAGCTATTGTTAAAGGGGATGGGGTCGAAGAAGGTATTGTTGAGAAAGCCTTCTACAACAGGTGAGCCAAAGTTCTTGACCACGAATAGAGTTGGATTAGGCGTGTTGATCTCTTGCCCGGAGACGACAGCAAGGATGGGTGCCATGTCCTCCAAGTTATATTTCGTAACGAAGTCCGAGAAGGGCAGTAGGAGATCCGCCGGGATTTGATCTCCAGGAGGGAAGTTCCAGTATCCCGGAAGCATAATGTCATTCCAGGGCACGATCACGTCGTAATACTTCTGGAGCGCGGCGATCGAGCTGTTTAGCGGCGGAGCAGCGGTGACATTAGGAACAAGGTTGCCGGTGTTCAGATTAACATTGACTGTATCGGACGAGAATAAAACGTTAGGTTGCAAAGGGATTCCGAAGCGCTCAAAGAAGGCTTTGGCACCCTTGTAATCGATATATGATTGGACCCCGTAGTTGAATGCTTCGCCGGTCTCAGGGTCGGTATAGGTATTAACGTGACCCCCCTGTTCAACGACGTCGTTAGCTATTTTGACCACTCGCTATATTAATCAAAATGCCTACCAAGACAGCCTCCATCTCGATAAGAATGACATTTTTCCCATAATCCTCACGGAGACGGACTGCTGCGTATGTGCCGCTAGCACCTCCTCCCAAAATTGCTACATCCGTGTTCACGATTGGGAGGGGGTAGTGTCCGGCAATGACCACTCTTGAAAGAGCCAAAGCCCTAAGGAGAGTACTCAGAGAGCTTCTCCATATCCAAGAATTTGGGATAGGCATGGCTAGATATTATGCGTCATACGCCAAGTCGGCCTATACAAGTTGGAAATAGAACAACCCGAACCAAACAAGATGTTCGAGAACGAGGTTATAGTTTTATAGCCCAGTGTCGTAAGCCAATTAATTAGCCACTATAAGTAATCGCGCTCATAGTTACAATTTCGGCAGGAGATTGCAGCGGTGAATCTTTTCTGGGCTTTGTTGGAGCCGAAGCCGAGCATGCAGTCTTCTCATCTGTGGCAAGGGTGCATTTATTGGTGCTGACCTACATCACTGTACTGTCAGCTTACATGCGTCCTTTACTAAGGTACCCGTGCCTTGGCAGCGCACGCGATTGCTCTCGCTTCCTTGTTTTACTCATCATTACTAATACTCTCGCCCTATTTTAGGGATCCCAATTATTGCGGAGTTTCCTGTAATGCCTTAAATGCTTACCATGGGCGGCCGCTCAATTAAATTTCCTTAAAACAAAAATAATATTATTATTTATCGAAATTATTTATAATTTTAATAATAAATAAAATATATATATTAAAAAGAATTTTTTTTAAATATAATTCGATTTTAAATAATAATTATAAATATAATATTAATATTTATACTTTAATAAAATACAAATTAATATTATTAAAAAAATTTATTCGAATAAATTAATAATATAATAAATAATAATTTTATTTAATATATTAATTTATAATTATATATAATTAATTAAAAATAAAATATTATTATTTCGTTTCTTATTCAAATAAAGGGTTTAATATAATTCGTATTTTATAAGTATTCTTTTATTTTCTTTTATTTTTATATTTTAGTATTTTATTTCGTAAACTTCGCAAAAGTATTTTTATAAAGAATTATTTTTTCTTTATTTAATAATATACTTTTTAAATTATAAGTTCTTAAATTGAATTATATATAAAAGTTTAAATTATAATAATATTAATTAATACTTAAAAAAATTTATTGGGAAAAACGTTTTCTTATTTTAATATATTTTATTAAAATATTAAACTTTCGATTTTACGAGTTTATATTATATTTATTCTCTTATAGAATTTTATAATAAGTTTATATTTGAGAAGTTTTTAATAAATAAATAATTTTCTTTATTAAATTTAAATTAATTTGGTTTTTAATTTCTTTGATATTTAAAATTAAAATTGAAATCGATATAATTTATCGATTTTTTACAAGGCAAATTTTATTAAATAGTAATTAAAAATAATTATTACTTGGTAAAATTTACTTTAGTAAAATTAATCGCATTAGCTTTTAAACTTTTAATATAAATATTAAAGAAATTAGAAAACAAATTAATTCGAATTTAATTACGTAAATATTCTCTTAATTAAAAACTTTTTATATATAAACTTATCATAAAATTCTATAAGAGAATAAATACGATGCGGGCTCGTAAAGTAAAATACATAATATAAAGTTTTAATAAGGTATATCGGAGCGGGAAAACGTTTCTTTAGTTTATCGCCTTAAGAATTAATCGCAGATTCTATCGGGCGGTAAACCGAAAAGTTACCGCTCGGCAAAATCTGCTAAATTACTTTCCATTGTATCAACTAGTATTACTATGACTTCAAACCCTTATAGAAAACGCAATTTAAGAGTTTATAATTTAAAAAGTATATCATTAGATAGAGGGAAAGTAGTCCCCGCAGGGGCGCCCCTGCGAGGCCTGCGGATCAAAATGCCAAAGCGTAGAGACAAGAGAAGGTGGGGAGCGCCTGTGAGGTACAAGCCGCGTTAGGCCCCTACTTGAACGAGGAACGAAGCGATGGCATATTTTGAATTGAATATAAAGCTCAAATAATTAGAAATTATATTTGATTGAAAGGAACGTCAATCGCAAGTAGATCGAGAAGCAGTATATAGTATCACAATTGATTCAATTTCTCTGCTCTATTCCATTGCTCTATTTTATATTTACACAACCTCCTTGCCAGCCTCAACATGGTGCACCTCAGCAGGCTTATCCGTCATGCCCATCTCGGCAGCGTAAGTGCTGTGTGGCACCCACTTGGCACTGGTCATCGGAGTGGTCTCCTCCAACATTCTATCGACTTGCTCAAGAGTCAAACCCTTGGTCTCTGGGATCAAGAAGTATGCGTAGACGAGGCAAACACCGCAGAGAGAACCCCAAAGGAAGAACACCTTGGGGCCGAGGTCAACACCACCGCCGGAAGTGGAGGTGATATATGGAGTGATAATGGTGATGATCTAGAATTGTCAGCGATAGCAAGGGGAGATGAGTGGATTGACTTACGCAGTTCCAGAGCCAGTTGGATGCTGTAGACAAAGCGACACCGCGAGATCTGATTGGCAGAGGGAAAACCTCACCGATGACGACCCAGGCACCTGGTCCCCAAGTTGTGGCGAAGAAGAAGATGTAGATGCAGATAAATGCGATCATAGCAGACACGGCAGCCTTCGAGGTGTCGGTGACACCAATGATGGCCACGATGAACTCGCAGACAACCATACCAAGAGCACCCCAGATCATGATAGATCGACGACCAAATCTTTCAATGATCCAGAAGGAGATTGGTGTGGAGCAGACATTGACCAGGGTGGTGATCAAACTGATCAAGAAGGGGTTGTTGATGGTGTGAAGTTGGGTGAAGAAGGTCGTTCCGAAGTAGAAGATGAAGTTGATACCAGTCCATTGTTGCATCATCTGCATGCTCGTTCCCAAGATTGTTCGGCGGAGGTTGGAGGCAGGGTTTCTGAGTCCACCCCTGAAGCAATTGGCCCAGCTGGAGAAGTAGCCCTCTTGAGGGATGACGGACATCTCATACTCGTGGTTGGCGATGATCTCAGTGAGCTCAGCCTGGACAAGCTCAGAACCAGCAGGCTGGTCACGAAGTCTCTCGAGAACGCGGGCAGCTTGTTCGAGCTTTCCCTTCTTGACGAAGTATCGAGGAGATTCAGGAAGCCAGAACAATCCAGCGGCCAAGATCACAGCCCAGAGAAGTTGAAGAGCCATGGGAATTCTGTAGGATCCAGAGTCGGTTCTGTCCTTGGTAGCGTAGTCGACGCATGATGCGAGAAGAAGACCGATGGTGATGGCGAATTGGTAGCCTGTGAATGTTAGACAAGATCATCGATGACGAGAGAAGGGACATACCTGAGACGATGGCACCACGAACACCCTTGGGAGCGATTTCTGACATGTACAGAATAATGATGGCGGAGACGAAACCTACACCGAAACCGGCAATGAGACGACCGGCAACCAAGAGGCCGAGTCCAGTGGAGGCAGTCTGGAGGATACATCCGATACCGTAGACGAAGCATCCCAGAATGACTGTGAATCGTCGACCGAACCAATCTGCAAGATCACCAGCAAGAAGGGCTCCGAAAAAGGTACCAGCAGACAAGATGGAGACGATAAGAGACTTGTGTGGGGTGGGAATAACGAATGCATTGGTCTCGGCGGTGGTGGCGTTTGGTCCAGGAATGGGGAGGCCAGTGAAGAGATGAATGAAGTAGTTCATGGCAAGAACACCAGAAATATATCCTGAATCATATCCGAAAAAGATGCCACCAAAGGCAGCGAAGGCACACATCATGTAGGACTTCCATGTCGTGGGAGCCTCAACTCGGGCAGTATCTGCCGTTCCAACGAAACCGCCAGCCATTGTGAAGTAGGGTGAGGTTGTGCGAGGATGGAAAGAATTGATGAGGAGATGATGAACTTGGGAATGGAAAAGGTGGTGGGAGAAGTAGCAGGATATATCCTCTGGCTGGGACCCATCATGGCCACGGTGATGGATCTGGAATCGGCCCTTTCACGAGGTTTGTTAGCGCTCAAACGCTCTCCCACAACCCCTCACCCCTCGACTCCATGCACTCCTGTCCCCAAAAGTCCCCAAAGTTCATGGCCCGACGGGGCATCCACGGGGAGTTGGAGCGATTCCAGGCTGTCGGTTGGGCGTCTGGAAAAGGCAGATCCGCCAGCTCGGTCAGATTTTGCAAGTGTCGCCGAATTGGGGCCACCCATGGGAGCCAGAACGACGAACGGCCACTAGATAACACTCGTTTCGCGGCTCGACTCTCGTCAATGCGGTTATTTAGCGGGCCAGGAGTCGAGAACTCGGGGGTACTGTGGGTTTGCGGTGTCTGGAGATGAGGGCGACTGGGTGAAAAGGTGGGAAGGTGGCAAAGGCTGGGAAATGGGGCTCGGGGCAGGTCACGAGCGTGCTGCTGACCGCGTGCTGAATGTTTCGGACATCCCCCTGTGCCGCGGTGCTGGGAAAGGGGTCTCCATCGCCTGTTTGTTGAGCACGAAACGAATGACGAAGTGTCGTTGTAGAAGTTGGCAGCATCAGCATCAGCCGACAATTGAACCCGATGATTGCGACGCCCCAGAGCTAACGCAGCCTGAAGAATTTGCGATTGGCGTTCTCGAGTTTTAGAGTTCAAGAGACCCCTTCGAGCGCGTGGCGAGTCATGGAGGAAATGTGGACGCGAGTGGAAGCAGTGGGTTGTGGAGACTCCAATACGGAGTGGGAGGAGAATGGGGAGAAGTGAAGCGTGGTGGGGACGTTCGAGACGGAGGCGGCACGGGCGTTGGCTCGGCGCCATTGCGGCTCTACCGAGCCAAGCCTTGCTTCGAGATTTCAAATCTATTTCCAATTCAACAAACCTCGTTTCAATCCCTCCGATGTATTTCCTGGGAATGGGATGTGGAGATGCCGCTATTCACGATCAATTTGAATTGATCAATTGACCATGAGCTTTGCGCCCCAGAAAACTTGTCATTTCAACAGCTGATCCATTTTCACGAGCCCAGTTGAAGTATTTTTTCTGTCCTGTCACGAGCTATGCCTTGTGCCTGGCGCCTTGCTGCGGCCTTCCAACGCCACTCGGGACTCGCCTTCGACCCCTTGTACAGATCTTGACGCCGCTGACGAGAAGAAAGCTTGACTTTAACGTCAAGTCTTTGTATCGAACGTCCATCGAGCACGGAGAGGTTGGCACGATAACGATGACAAGTGCAGATCGTATATCTCTGACATCTATACTCATGGACTTCCCCTACCTCCACGTCTCCTTCATTTCGTGTCGCAGAAAAACCGGTTACCAGGCTCTCGGGCCTGATTCATTTCCAGACACGCGAGTCTAGGAACGTCTCCTTCCATTTTCTTTTCACACATGCATTGGAAGCATGGATTCTGCCAGAACAAATTCATACAGGTCAAGCTTCTTCCGTTGTTCTGCAAACTCTTTTTTCTACCCAGAAGGAAAGAGGCAAGCGCACGTGATCACCACTTGAATGCTTCTTTCCTGTTCTGAGAGCGATTTGGAGAGCTTCAAATCATCAATTCAGCACTTGAATACTATTCCGAGGAACTTTAGACAATAAAATCTCGGTCGGCATACGACGATGGTGTGTATCTCTGCTACTTGTGATATAGCGGCCAATCAGTGCCAAGCTGCCATCCCTTTTGCTCGACTTTCCTTTCTCCTTCGTTTGAGGGGAGGCAGCTCTTTTACCGTTTGAACCGTTCACTGGCACTCGCACTTGTGGCTTGACGTGGGCGCCAATAAGTCACCTCCTGAGCCTATGGTTCCTGCCCACCACGAGAGCCTCACGGCTGTAAGCGCCTCTATTTTTGGGTGTCAGCACATCGGAATATCTTGCAGAACATGAATTTTCCACAACAGTTGGCAAATTCGTCTTTCACTCCTGGATCTGTACTGACTCTGTATTGATGTTGCGTTCAGATACCACGGATTTATACCGAATGTTTATTATTTGGATATTTCTTGTTTTCCGTCTCTCAGCCTGATCTGGAGGATCCAGAAGGCTAGAAAGTCGCGAAAATTCATTTCGGTTTGGCGTTATTGTCCAAGTCGACAAGACTCTACCCTCTAGAGAAGTGTGCATTGAATGTCCCTGGCATAACTCGGGGCTTGAAAACGCTATCTGTGATCCTGCGTCCCAAATCCGAAGATGTCGTTCGGATGGAGTGCCGGGGATATCGTAGCAGCCATTAATCTAGTCAATAGAGTGTTCCGAAGCATCAGCAATGTATCAGGGGCACGAGAACATTTCCAAGAATTACGCGCGGAATTGCAGACCTTATTACGCGCACTTCACGAGATCTCCGACTTGGCCAGGCTGCCAGGTCAGCATCCCGATGTCACAGCCTTGAAGTTTGCAGCATGCTTGTGCCAAGAGACACTTGCTAGATTCCTCGAGAAGATTAAGCCTTTCGATGAGAGTCTTGCTCTTGGTTCCCGTTCTTCGCGATTGAAGGCAGTTCCGAGAATGGTGAGGTGGGAACTCTTGGTCAAGAAAGATATACCAGAGTTCCGAAGCTACCTGGTTGCTCACGTCGGAGCGTTGAATTTGAGGATTAGCACAGTGTCCTTGTATGTGTAATTGTGATGCTCTTTTCGTTCTCGTGAGAACCAACGTTGACATTTTTCTTAGAAAAGTCACATCTACTTCGTCAGCCAGATCCGATGAACACCATGCCCAGCACCGCCTATCCATCCAGCGTCTGGAAAGAGAGTTACAACGTCAGACGGAAAGCATATGTGCTAGGATTACTTCTATCCCGCAAAAGTGGGTCATTTGACCTTGTCTTGGGGCAAGCTAATTTCATACAGAGACACTATCCCACAACTGAAATCTCTACTTGAAATAGCGATGGATGTATGGTAGGTATTCCATTAGTGATATCACGGCACGATGGGGAATGAGGACAACCAAATTAACACTCGCTTAGGAAAGCACAGAAAGACTTGACAAATCTATGCTCGAAAGCACTGGACACGGTACCGCCGCCGGAATCTCAATATACTTGGGCACAGTCTCCTGTAAAGTTCGAGGATGCCCTTGGTCGTGTGATCCCTGTTCCTTCAGAGTATGGCTGGGAGGTAAGCAAGTCAAATCATGGATGGCTCTCAGGTGAATAGACCTTTAGGGCACTGGCTAATACTTTCTGCTAGACGTTGGAAGCAGTCATTCAAGCCCAATTTAAGACAGGGCCAGGCCAAGAGAAAGTGCTGTCTGGCGAGTACGAACTGTGGAGTAGTGGTCAGTCCATTGTCGAATTAAGACAATCAACACCCTCTTTGATTCCTGGAATGATAATTACGATGACCTTCATCATCGGCCAGTATGCTGGTTCTGAGAGGTGCCCCCAGCTTGGTTGCCAGTCGCGATTGTTCGCAAAAGATGCAAAGGGCAACAAGACCCAGGAATGGTAAGATTTCGACACCGAGATTTGATTGTCTCCTGTTAAAATCTTGATTATGCGTAGTACCTCTTGTGGAACGACTTTCAGAGAAACCAAGTCGCCACTCCCAATGCCTATGAAGCCAACAGCCACCAGCTGCAGGGAGAGCGCGCCAAAATACAGAACGGACGATTCACGGCGATGCTTCCGAAATATCAGTCTTTTCATTACAGAACTTCCCAAGACACCAACGACATTTCGGGGAAGCTACTATCGATCCAAAGAGCGGAAGAATAATGTCAATATAAATGCTGTGCGATACGACCCGGCCGCGGTCGCCAAGATTGAGCAGGATATAAGCTGCCAATTGCAATTGCCAGAAACGGAGACAAAAACGGTGTCCTATCGTCCATATACGGAGATGTTCCGTTGCATCGAGACTGTAAGCCTCTCTTATAGGCCGCAGACACTAATTGGTACCACAACTGTAACCTCGACACCCTCAACGCGAAACAAGGGGCGGACTAAAACGAGACTACCAGCACACCATCCCTCACTGGGAACCGACTGCTTGAAGAACCATGAAGAGGAGATTCAAGCTACCCTGGAGATGCTAGGGCAAACATTCCACGACCAAGATAGCGCGCAACGGCCCTCTCTAGCTCTCGACCAGGATTTTCAGGAGGAGTCGGGGGCCATAGAGCCGGGGGCCATAGAGCATTGGTTCATGGTACTTTCTGAGTCAGAACGAACCGCGACACTATATGCACTGATTCAACAAACGACTGAGTTCCAGCAGTACTTCTTCTTAGCGCTTCTGAAATGCTTCGTTGTAAGGGATGTAGAGTTGTGATAGCAGTTATGAAAGTCTTCGAGCTGGTCTCGAAGGTTTCATCGGCTTTGAAAATGTACAACCTTGACCCAAATATATTTCTCCACTAACTTTAATCGAAACAAGAGTGATTATGTTTAACCATATGTTATTGCTACACAATTCCTATTTACTTGGCACGAGGTTGGGAAGTTGAAACAGGAGCAACTATGCCCAGCCAATTCCTGTTCATAGTTGAGTATACTAATATCAAAAGTCGAACTCGAGGATTAGTCGGTCTAGGTTTTCCTGACATCGGTAGGATATTCGACGAAAATATTCGGGCGTACCATTTCAACATTGCAGTAACTAGGGCAGTTGACTTGATGGACTGCTCTTGCTCTTCCAGACTCGTTACTCTTCGGGGAGCACATGAATTACGGGGCATCTGGCGCCGTGTTGTGGATGTTGACCGCGAGGACGGCCGTGTTAGAGTCACAACTAATCTAGCACAGACTCTAGTTCCGTTTAAAGCGAAATCATGACCAAGGAGAGGGCGAAAGTAGAAGAGGAGGTGAGAATTCAGGGACTTGAGGGAAAAGCATACAACACAGTTGATGTCATGTTGTATTTGGCAGAAAATGTAAAGAATCAAAAGTTCAACAAAGTCGTGTTCTACATATACAGCTTCAAACGAACGAATAGTTGTCAAAAAGAATATATATCTTGACCTCACTCAAATGTTGGAGTTTGAATAACTTTCAGCATTCAAACAAGATCTCGTTTTGATATAATCAAGCACTAATACTCCCCTTTCGGACAATCTCTTGATCACCCTCAATCTGAGCACCGAGCAAAGCACTTTCCTCGTCTGCCTCCTTCGTCTTTGATGCTGGCTTCTGATGAGGCTTCTGTAATGCTGACCACAATGTACTTGCAATGACGATAGATCCACCCACCAAGCTCCAACCACTGGGAAGCACTCCCCAAATCGCCCAATCGAAAGTCAAGGCAAAAAGAACCTGGGTATACAACATACTCGTCGCTTTGCTGCTCCTGTCAAGCTGCAATCCAGCGGTCAACAGGAATTGGAGGCCAAATCCGAGGACCCCAAGAAGGAGGAGAAGAACCCACTCTCTTGGACCTTCAGGCATCGTGAAGCTCATGCCAGGCAGAACGAGAAGTGCCACCGCGGAGCTGACCGTGCCTAGAGCAGCAAAATAGTTGACAGAAAGTAGAGCGTGGGCTCTGTTGCCGACAACTCTAATCATGGTATATGCACCTGCTGCACCAGCAACACCAATGATCGAAACAATGATGGCCAGGATACGTTGAGCAGGAGTCACCTCGTCAGCTTCCGCTCCAGTAGCATTGATGACATCGTCTTCTGAGCCGAAGATGCTGCTTGGATGGGCGATGATGATCACACCGACCAAGGCAACAAGACCTGCGATGAGCTCTTTCCGCGTGAAGATCTCTCCAAGGAAGACTGAGCATAACCATGCCGTGACTATGGGTACGAGAAATCTGAACACAGTGGCTTCGGCGAGTGGGAGGTAATGTACCGAATCTGCTGGAAGTCAGTTCCAACGGCTTGCCACAGACTCAAGAGTCTTACAATACAAGCAAAACAGCCCAGCGAAGCCAAAGACAGCTCTGAGAAGCAGCCATGGTCGAACACTTCTATCTCCCAATAGGAAATTTGGTACTTTCGTCCACCACATGTAGAAAGTGCTCAAAATAAGTGTCGTGATCATGCGGGCAAAGATGACCTAAGATTGGTGAGCAAATTTTCATGTGAGGTTGATTTGGATAGACAAACCTGGAAAGGATGCATGCCATGCTTTCCTTGCTGCAGGTACCTCACTATGGCATCTGTGGACGAACCAAAACACTCCGCAAATAGGATGAGTGCCGCTCCCTTGTTGTTCTGCCATGCTGATCTCCAAGCACTCTGACATTTGATGGGGTCGTATGTCTCTTCCTCCTGATTGCTAACATTTGGAGAAGCCATCGTCACTCTCGAGAAAAGCAGATCTCGGAATACGCAATTAAGAAAGTGAGAAAGTATATTACAAATAGGAAAACGGTGAGTTGATGGAGGGGTTAAATATGAATGTTTTTTTTGCCCCACCTTTGTGATCCTGCTGACCGATGAGTGAGACCTCGGGGGTGTATCGGCGCATTAGCTCGAGGCATTTTTTTCTGCTGCTCTCTTAATCAATATATTCAGAAGTGTTTGTAAGCGCCTGCATCAGTTCGAAAGTATTATCGGTATCGTGAATTTATATTCCTGTCCTAGGGCGCGGGTATATGTGATTGAAGGGAGGCGAAGCTTTTTGCAAAATGTTTGACACTGAGCATGATATTTAGCGCGCCACCTTTTTGGGGTTTTCTGGCGAGCCTTCCGGCTTCGGCCGCTGAGTTTTAAGCGGTTGGGCAAAGGTCCAGGCGACCCCACTCCAGGGCTTTTCAGTGGAAATGCGGGGTTCCCTCCAGGCTTTCTCGCCTAAGATACAGCGCCGAGGCCCCCTTCAAGGGCGGACATACACTAAATTATAGGGAGTCAACACCAAACTTTCAGGCTCTCTACGTCTGAAGATCATTGCTCATGACTTCTTCACATGACTAGCCAACCCCACAATGCAAGTACATGTCTGCAACACATCCATTGTTCCAAACTCTCATCCCTACGTCGATCAACAAGCCAACTCATCTTCAATAGTGAGAGAGAACCAGAATTGAGTATGCTCTCCTTCTTCGCACGTGATGTTGACCGGAACGGCACGGATATGAACGGCCCGCGGCAATCGTGAACGCCTCAACATTTTCCAATTCACGAATTCGACAATTACATCTTGAGAGCCCCATTGTTCAGGAGCATAAGGTGCACCATTCAAAGACATGACCAACGATCCTTCCGAGTCCAATGGGTTGGCGAAACTCCCAAAGCCAATGCTATGGAGACATTCTAATCCTGACTCGACTCGCATGGCCGGGTTCATGCACCGGGTGAATCAGAAGTACAGCCTCAAGTTGAAGACCTACGAAGACCTCTACCAATGGTCGATTGACCATATCGGCGAGTTCTGGGGAGAGGTATGGGACAATTGCGGTGTTGTTGCTGAGAAGAAGTTCCTCCAGGTGAGTAGGGGTGTGCTTCATGTTCTGTGTTACGTTGCTATTTCACATCTTCTTATTTTTGATGGAGCAGAAGAACTGACCATTTGGAAGGTCCTACCCAAAGATGCTCGGATGTTTCCCAGACCAGACTTCTTCGCAGCCTCGAGATTGAATTTCGCTGAGAACCTTCTGTACCCCGCCAACGTCAAAATTGACCCCGCATCCCCCGCCATCATCGAAGCTACCGAGATTGGGAACTCGACAATCAACTGGAGCGAACTTCGAGAGCGAGTCCGAAAACTTGCTGTTGCTTTTCGCTCTCATGGTGTCCGAGAATCAGATCGTGTTGCCGGCTTCCTTGGAAATCATGCCAATGCTGTTGTGGCGATGTTGGCAACTGCCTCTATTGGAGCCATCTGGACCGGCGTGAGTCCTGATACAGGTGTCACGGCTGTGCTGGAGCGGTTGATTCAAATCGGACCCAAGGTTCTGCTTGTGGACAATGCTGTGAGGTACAACGGAAAAGCCCACGGGAGTTATCAGAAGGTGAAGGAGATTGTGGAAGGTTTGAAAGGACTGCAAGCCTGCGTTATGTTTGAGACGGTGAAAGGATTCGAGATGAAGATTGAAGGGTTGATTCCAGATGCTGGGAGAGCATGGACATATGATGAGTTCGTCGACAGGTCAGTCGTTATCTTCCCTGCGAGATGCTATACCGGAACTCGTCTCCTAACAATTGCAGTGTCAACAACCAAAAAACACCTCTCGACTTCACTCAATTACCTCCATCCCACCCACTTTACATCCTGTACTCCAGTGGTACGACAGGTGCCCCAAAATGCATCGTGCATTCTGCCGCTGGTACACTGCTCCAACACAAGAAGG
The DNA here is from genome assembly GCA_900073065.1 of Phialocephala subalpina. Lineage (NCBI taxonomy): Eukaryota > Fungi > Ascomycota > Leotiomycetes > Helotiales > Mollisiaceae > Phialocephala > Phialocephala subalpina. Next base: position 51,940 of record FJOG01000004.1, on the reverse strand, counting down.
AACACATTCTTCACTGCGATATTCAACCCGGTGACAGAATGCTCTACTTTACCACTACAACTTGGATGATGTGGCACTGGCTCGTTTCAGCTCTTGCTTCCGGCGCAACAATTATTCTCTACGATGGCTCACCCTTTCATCCACATGGCGATCTCTCCATGCCTCTTCTCATCCAGGCCCTGAATATTACCCACTTCGGTACCAGCGCCAAGTACCTCTCTATCCTTGAACAGAAGAGTTTGAAGCCGATGAAAGGACCTCACAACATCGACCTCAGTTCTTTGAAAGCAATTTACTCAACAGGATCGCCGCTCGCTCCTTCCACATTCAACTACGTCTACAATGCCTTTCCTCCAACGATAAACCTCGGCTCAATCACTGGTGGCACGGACATCATCTCTCTCTTTGGAGCACCCTGTCCGTTACTTCCAGTCTATGCTGGCGAGATCCAATGCAAAGGTCTCGGTATGGCCATCGAGGCATGGAGTCCAGATGGAACAGCTGTTCCCGATGGTGAAGAAGGAGATCTTGTCTGCGCAAAACCATTTCCTTGCCAGCCTGTCACATTCTGGAGCTCAGAGTCGAATGAAAAGGGCCAAGGAAAATATCGAGAAGCTTACTTTGAGATGTTCCCAGGTGTGTGGCATCATGGAGACTTTGTACGGTTTGAGAAAGGCACCGGTGGACTGACAATGCTGGGAAGGAGCGACGGGATCTTGAAGCCTAGTGGGGTGAGATTTGGCAGTGCGGAGATTTACAACATCCTTCTCAAGCATTTCCCAGATGATGTTGAGGACGCGATCTGTGTTGGACGAAGGAGAGAAACTGATGCTGATGAGACTGTGGTCCTGTTTCTCAAGATGGCGCAAGGTAAAACCTGCAATTATCGGCTGGAAGATGGTATCAAGTCGATGGTCAGGAAGGAGCTCTCAGCCAGGCACGTACCTGGGGTGATTGATGAGTGCTTCGAGATTCCGATCACAGGAAATGGAAAGAAGTGAGTTCATCTTGTATGCAAATAGAGGAGCATTGATTACTGACCTGGCTGTTAGGGTTGAGATTGCGGTGAAGCAGATTCTGTGCGGTATGAACATCAAAGTCGGAGCCAGTGTGGCGAACAAGGAGTGCTTGGATTGGTACCGTGAGTGGGCAGCAAGTCATTGAAAATTTGACACGGGACTCTCAAGATGACGAGAAGTCTTCAACATCTTCAAATTTATGGCTGCTAAGGTAGATAAAAGTGCTGCGCAAAGTATAGATATCCAGACAAGGTCTTCACGGGAATTGCCTCGTGGGAAAGACACATCAAAATAGATTTCTTCACACTTCCACCATTGTTGCGTCTTTCGAACTGCATGGTACATGATCTCCTGAAACGTGGCATAGCGCTCTCACGTTCTATGACACAATAAGTGTCCCACAAAAGGCAAGTTCTTCGGAATTGTGACTCACAGAGGCCTCTCGACTTGATCTCGAGTCGAGGAAGGTTGCGTCAAAATCCCACAAGAATATCTATATAGATTTGGATAAGCAAAGATTTAGCATATACCAGAGATCAAGCATGGTATCTCAGCAGGAAGAGCGATGGGCTCATAACCCATAGGTCCCCGGATCGAGACCAGGTCGTGCTAAGAAATTGGTTTCCCTTTTTTTCCCCCAGCCTTTTTACAATTTCTCTCACATTCCATGCACCATAGAAACTTTTGCTTTCTTCGCCTTAACCAAGCCACTCCTCATCTCGCTATCTAACCGTGCCCACTCCAATGCAATTGATTTGGTAATGTTAACAACCCATTTCATGCGCATCACATAGCACAGCTTTTAGGCCAATCCAACCATCCTCTCCATTCAACAGGAAGCTGCTCTTCAATCGCAGAGACAAGTTGAACATCACGTCCGTGTAGCCACCACAAGTCTAACGTAATTCGCATGTCAGCACATACAATGCCGAATAATTTCCAGGCGTTTGATAGATGGCAACTCACCATTTCGGTATCTGAGTGTAGTCGCATAGTGAGCCAGAATGATCAAAGCCTCCGGTGTCCTTTCCCGCAGACATTCACTAAAGCCCTGAGACACCTTTACAATCCAGCCCATTATGATTCCCACATCAGGTAGGTCTTTCCCTGCTGGACTCGATCGCAGATGAAGCATCACCGCCTCCAATTCGCAGATAGCTTCTGTGTAAGCAAGTGCCGCCTCTTTCGTTCGCCTTTCCGTGACCTGTGAGAAATCCTCTCGCAATCTCTGCAGCTGTGGTATTGCTCCTGTAGAAACTTGTTCAATTCCTTTGACTTGCACGAGATTTCCAAGTATGCCGTTCCAAATACTCTCTCGGAAAGGCTCGAGAACAACCTTGACACCTCGCACTAGAAATAGCCAGTCAAAGATGCTGCTAGAGGAAACGGTGTTGCCACTTCCAAGTCCATCGATTCTGGAAAGGACAAGAGCATTTGGCACCAGTAGACTACTGAACAGGAACGCAGCTTCCACATTGGAATCGTTCACGTTATCAAGGATTGCATGGAATTCTTCCAACGCCTTATCATGATGTTCAGAAGCCCGATCGAGATACATTCGTTCTTGTTCGGGCTTCAGACTACTGAGATGGAGGGCGGAGAGAGATAGAAGCCCACGTAGCAGAAATAAATGGGACAATGCCACCTTAACGGCGTAGGTCTGCCAGATGTGACGGCCCTCGTCACTCCTGCCGAGAGAAAGGTATGTGACTGTACTGAAGTGGTGAAGAAGTTCAAGGTCAACCAGTTGGAGATTCAGGTGCGTGTCTCCATTTCCACCACCAGCTTCCGGGGTTGAGCTCATGTTATTGCTTGAGGTTGGTGATGGACCAAAAGGTGTAGATATTGACGCATAGTTGGACGTGATTGGAGGCAATAAAGGACGCGGGGGTGGAATAGGAGGAAGATGCGTCGAGGGGGCTGAATCCTCACGAAAACTGCAATTCAAAAGTCGATAAACGCAGTTCGAACAGCTGGGTTGTTTCTCGTCACACTGCACTGATGTTCAGTAATCTGGAATTTGCTGCAAGTGGGGAAGCTCGGGAGACTGCGGATATCTTGGAATGTATACCTTGATGTGTCTACTTCTGCATTGCCTGCACCCATTCCTTGACTTCCTATGCGGTCGCCTCGCGGACATAACGCCTCAACAAGGTAATTTGTTGAACTCTTGGTGTCCTGCAGGAGGAAAGAAAAATCTGGAGGTCAAATTCAATTGCCTAGAACCGGAAGATACCTTTAGCCTAAACGTGTTTAGGGAAAGGATATCCTACGAGAGGAATAAAGTTTCAAAGTGAGGTGTTTTTGCACGTGATGTATTAACTACATCCAGGTAGGAATCTCAAGCCTAAGAATCAAGGCAACACATCATCCGGGGAGGCGCAGGGGGTGTCTCCTCCTGCTAACTGTTTTTAGGAAGATATATCTTCTTAATTTGTAGGGCTTAGGTATAGGGTTAAAGGCAGTGTATGGGACTTGTCCCATCACAATTTTGAGCTAGCGGTTGGGGTACTAATTCTCTTTCACGTGATAACACTTTCTTATACCGACGAGAAGGTCAGGGCAAGAGCGGGAGTTGAAGATCAAGTGCGATCGCCTCCATGAAGATATCTTAACATCAAAAGGTAATCTTTGTCCGAAAAACTAACGGAGATTGCGGATGATGGTAGAATGTCATCTCTTAACCAAAGCCTCCGATGCCAATGTCCGCTTTCACTTCGTACATTCGTCAAGTGGTCACTAGTCTATAGAATACTCCCAAAGCAGAATGCCGATGCATATCGCACGCTTGAAATAATTCCAAATATTTATATGTGAACGTAGAACGCAAGAAACCAATGCGTTGCATCACTCAAAGTTTGATCTGGAACCTGGGATTCGTCCTGATTTGCTCCCCATACTTCCAGAAAAAGAACGGTACTGGCGACATCGCCAGAGCAATGAAAGCCAACAGCGAGTTTCCCCACCCCAAACCCAATTTCGAGTACATGGAAGGTCCTGCAAGAGGCAAGAGGGCACCGAGGAGGGATCGCAGTACCGTGATTGCAGCGATCGCTGATGCTGAGTATATCGTAAATGCATCTACAAGATACGTTGAGATTGGCATCTAGACCAGTCAGCGGGATTCACAAAGATGAAAGGCGTGTTTCTTGTGAAACATGTTGGAGTCTTGAGACTTACAAAAGTTGTGATGAGGCCAAAGCCAACGAGACCTGTTCCAATGATCGGAACGATCCAGAAGACGTGGTACTGAGCGGTCCAGCCGTAGATGAACAAGCCTATTGGGATGAACAATGCACCTGGAATCATGATCGGCAACCGCTGTTCTGGAGTCAACTCGCCCTTCTTTGCCTCAACTCTTTCCACTGTCTTCTTTGAGGCGATTCCAAAGAGTACAAGACCCGAGAGCATTCCAATACCGATTCCCAGGTAGGATAGACCGACAATGCTTGCGGAGAAGCCATAGCTTCCTTCAAAGACCCCGGTGATCGTGGTGAACAGGAGGTAGAGGTAACCGTAGACGATAGCCATGTACAAGGAGAACAAGATAACGATGGGCGAGAAGAGGAGCATTCTCAAGGGCAACGTTATCGACCTTTCAAAGAGACGCTTGGGAGTCATACCTCTGTCAAGCTTTGATCTCAGCATGTCATTTCCCGTCTCCTTCCTCAATCTTTTGCACTTGAGCTCCAGAATCCGAACGGAATATGTTTCTCTAAGGAGGAAGTACATGGCAATGGTCAATGCACCGGCCTGGATCATTGTTAGATTGAAAATGTTGGTTCCCAAGTTGGGCAGTTGCTGCACGGGAAACAGCCATCGAGGAAAGAAGACGTACAACTATGGCGATGACCCAGAAAACCCACCTCCAGCCTTTCGCTGCTGCTAGAAAGCCCCCAGCGACTGGTCCAATGACAGGTCCAAGAAGCGGTCCCAAAGCCCAAACTGACATCGCAGGGACTCTCTCCTTAGGGGTAAACATATCTCCAAACGTTCCGCCACCAATTGTGATAACGGTTGAGCCCGCAATCCCAGCGAGAAGTCGAAAGCCGATGAGCATGTTGAGACTTGAGCTGACAGCACAAGCGATGGTGAAGATGACGAAGAGCGTATTGGAGACGTGGTAGACTGGTGCTCGGCCGTACATTTCGGAGAAGGGCGCAATCACCAAAGGACCTGCGGCATAGCCAAGAATGTAGACTATGTGGAAGCAAATGTCAGTAGGCTGGAAGACACTTGAGGCTGCGCAAACTGACCTGAAACCACCAAAGACCCCAAGAGGTGGGATGAACTGTGGAACTCCTTCAGGACATCTCCAACTCCAGGCTTCAAGAAGTTAGTGCTCTGTTTTCTGCAGTAGGTAAGAGTCGAAGAGGATGAAACATCTCCGGGAGCTCCCAACGCAGCAAAATTCAAGAGGCGAGACAAAGAAAAGGCTTGATTACAGCGAACATGGAAGAGGCCAACGGTCTATTTGTGGTTTAGCAGGAGGTATAGTCGAGGGGAAATACTTGCGAATGAACACCCGCGTACTCACGTAACCAAAGTCATGATAGAGAGCAACACACCATTTACCCACTTCTTCTTTGGAGCCCAGTTGCGAGGATTTTCCGTGTCATCAACACCATCCCAGTCCACGATATTTGGATCATCTGAAGTTTCCTGCGAACGACCCTTCTCTGATGTCAACGCCGATTCCATGCCATCTGTGCTAATGTTGCTCTCCATGGTGGCAAGGTACGCAATCGACGGTGGAGCCGTTTGATCTCCTTCCTTCGCAGACATGTCGTGTTCCCGATACCGATTCCTGAAGACATAGAAATTTCAAGGTGGTACTGATGGTCTATATATTGATGGGAAAGTTATACATTATGCACGACTTGCACAAAATTCGATTATGGGATCTCTCAATCCGAAATGGTTGCGATGCTAGTGCCATTTGATACGATGGAGGCACCAATCGAATTTCGAGCTCAGCGTATTCGCTTGAAAGTCAACGCCAAACGCTCCCCACAATCAGATATGGTACGGTCTAGATCGACAATGCTACCACGCTTGATTCCATTAATATGCCATTCGAGATGAGAAGAAGACGAGACTGAAGTGCTTCCAGCTTTCCCAGACATGACCACTATGCCTACCAGCTACTACAGTACTGTCGGAGACAATGACACAAACCTAACATTGAAAAAGAAAAGAAGCAGAGATAAGACAGGAAATAGAGATTCTCGCAGCTGAAGAACCGCAGCAAAAACTAGACAAGGTCAAATACCAAGATATACGAGCAACTGAAAATCAATTCAAGCATATACCAGGTAGAAAATCACAACACTACGCGGGGCCAATTGCGAACATCAAAATCCTTCATTTGTATAGTGATGGAAGCTCGCCATGCAATCACTTCGTCTTCGGCACGATCTTCTCTTGTTCCAGCTCATCGAAAGTCGCCTCCATGGACTCCCAAGTATCAATGTACCCAGTCCATCCGAACTTCCTCGCCTTCGACATGCTGATGACAATATCATACTCGCGACCGAGCACAAATCCCAAGAATCCCCACGTAGCCTTCTCCAGCGCGTCTTCTTGAACGCCTTCCCTCTTCGCAATCTGCTCCCAAGCATCTTTGACTTCTTTTCTTTGGCTCCACTTGGTCAAATTGATCCTCTGCCGCACTTTGCCTTGCGCAACTTCTCCTTGCATACCATTCTCCGAAGCAAGATCCTCGAACGGTGGAACAGCCTGAAGTACCATCTCGCTAGCATCCCGAGCTTTACCCTGGAACTGTTTTGGTGGAACCTTGCAGCCAAATCTCCTTGCCAACTTCGGCCACATGTTCGTCCATGATTCAGTATCGCCATTCACAACGTTGAACGCCTGATTGGTGCATTTCGGTTCCAGAGCTGCCCAAAGATTGAACGCCGCATGAAGTCGTGAATAGGTAAAGCAATCGAACCTGGTGTAGAACTTCTCAGACCCAGGAAACTCCAAATCTCCACCAAGTTCTTTGCAGATCGTGGCGTACAGAGCAAGAGCTGTACTCAAGTTCATGAAGTTGCCTTTCGCAACACCAATGACATCGTTAGGATATGTGACCACCCAATCCCACCCTCCCTTCTTCGCAGCTTCGTATAGTATCCGTTGTTGTGTGTAGTAGAAGTTCGGTGGTCGACCTTCGCCTTCGATCCAGGGATCACTCTCCTCCATTGGGCATTTGACGGGTCCAAGATGCACTCCGTATTGCTTCGCGCCGGTTGTGAGGATGACACGCTTGAGCTTCTTTTCGGTGCCGTTGATCGCGAGGGCTTCGATGAAATTCTTCAACATTGCGCCTGCACATCATCAGCGAGGTATGGACATTTAGAGGGGAATCTGCTGGTACCATTGACATCCGAAGCTTCCTTCTCGTCATCTTTGGCAAGGTATGCCGCAAAGAACAGGTACTCCCCTTCCACACCTTGGCTCTTCAGTTCCTTCGCGATAACCTGCGCATCCCCGGTGAGATCAAGATGGTTATGCTGAACGGTAGGAGGGTACTTGTCCTTCTGCGATCGTGAAAGGGCGTGAATCTTGGTCCATTTCGAATCTTTGCCCAAAGCCTGCACAATCTCCCTCCCCAGGATTCCCGTTGCACCAGTAACAATTGCAGTAGGCATTTCGAGTTCGAAGACGTCCGAGATCTTACGATGAGATAAGAGGGATTATAGGGTTCGAGTGCCAGAAGCCAAGCTTCAATTGCTTTTAACGTTGAGTCGAAATGGCATGACGTCAACGTCAGCATTAGAGGCATCTCCGAGCCAGTCAATCGCATCTGCGATGCACAATTTCGATATTGAAGGCATGGTGTGTCTCGAGGGTGGTGTTCGTGTTGGTGTGATTAGTAGGGTGTTGAGGTCCTGCTGCGATGCAAAGAAGTAGAAGTGGTCGAAAATCTGAGCTTTGGGGATAGAGAGGGACACGGAAAAACTTCGGTCGTCGCGCTCAACTCCTTCTCGGGCTCTTCGAACATTTCTCTACTTTCCAAACAAAGACTCTTCCATCAACAGCGGCCAATGCCCCCAGATGTTCGAGACATTGCGAAGGAATTTACAAGCTCACCGGTTGCGAGTGCCATCCCGGTGATCATTGATCAGAATGCGGCAACGCGATGCAGCCAATTGCAGATCTCGAGGCGTGTGTCAGGAACCTTTACTTAGTTAGGTCAAGTTGACTACAATGTGCCTCTGAGATATTACCCCGCTCCTGAATTGCTTCGAAGGTTGCTTCAACTTCATCAACGTTTTCATGGTTCCTCTGCAAACAAACACAATGGCCGAAGACCGCCCTGTTCCTGCCATCCTCCTCGTCCTCTCCGACGTCCTCGACCCGAAGAATTCTCTCGAGCCGACTTCGACGCGTGGTATCATAACGAACGCATCCCCGATGTTGTGTCTCTATCTGGCTTCAAGTTCGCATATCGATATGAGCGTGTCGCAGATGGCAAGACGCCAAGGCGGCGATTGAAATACCTCACATATTACGAGATGGACGATATCAAGTTCCTACAAACAGAAGAGCTCAAACACTGGTCGAAAACGAACAAGTTCCAGTGGAGGAAAGGATCTTTGATAAATCAGAGTTCGATGCTTGGATGGCTCCAGTTGCGCAGGTTGACGAAGCACAAGGTGCTAATTCCAGTGAACCTCTGCGAGATTCAGATCTCCTCCTGAATGTTGCAGGCCCTGCTTCATTGTTTCTTCCAGCCCTACCATCTGAAGAAGATTTGGGCAAATGCTACAGAGAGGAGCGTGTTCCCTTGATATCCAATGCCCTGCGATATCGAAGGATTTCCCGTGCCAGCTTGATATCTCAATCACTGCTTTCTGCAGTGAAAGTTCATCCATTTATGGCCCCAAGTGGATGATTTTCCACAAATTTGCAGGGCCGAACTTGCCTGGGGAAATGAAGGCAGATTTATAGGACGGAATGGGCGAACGAAGTAGTCGGGTTTCACAGAGCAAGATGTGGGATGTTTTCGGTTGCCCAGAACGTATACGAAGGATGGAAAGATTTTTTAAGTTCGTCTTAAGTTCGATGAATGGAAGGGTCATACTTGCCCGTTATTGGTTCCCTTGAGGCTGCATTTTCACGAAACGTAGGATGTGACGATCCTCGTTGACGTTTTCTGACCGATGCATCGTGCGTGTAGAGGCGTGGCATATGTCAGCGGCGAGGACAAGCCCCGTGCTTAAATCAATTCACTCTCACCAGAACAGTCTGGACCCCTAGAGCTTCATTTCAACAATCTTAACGGGATGATCGTCCACCGAACATTGCAGCTTGTCCTAGAGAAAGTCCAGAGAGTTATGCCAAGCATAAGAAAGTTGCACAAAGTTGCTGACTGTTTACACGGAACACCAGGCTCATCCCCACTTATATGCTTCAAAAGATTCTAGAAAGGGGTCCGACACGGCGGATGGCATGCCTATCCGATTCCGAAGTGTTTGGCTTCGAGTTCAACAGAAAAAAACACGAATACGACGTCATAGGCTGTGTTTCGTCGCGACTGTAGCACTGATCCAGCCGGTCGGATTCTGGAACCCTGCGAAATCTTCGGAAGCCGGCCGGTACTTGGGGACATTGGACTTTCTCGCACGTGCAGAGCTTCCGACCTCCATCTTCGGCCGAACGTGTGAGCTCTTGGGTGGAACTCCTCCATCTTCATCAGTCATCCTGCATCATATGCAGATTTTTGTGTAGTAAGCGTTTCTTACCTCAGCAATTCCCGCATTTGCCTGCGGCGACATAAACGGATGCGCAGTAAGGTTACGGATACGATTTCGAAAGGGGGGAAATTGCGACTTTCATTGGTTTCGCTGAATCTCCCTTGGCGGAATGGCAGCTCTGATTTTGAGTTCTCTCGTCGGCGTGCTGGAGGTTTTTTCATCCACTCCCGGACAATGGTCTCTTGCACTAACCACAACTTTACCTCGCACGGTGCTTGGTAGTCAGCAACGCACCAACAACTGAAGGGTTGAGACGGTTGCCGACGCAGCATGCTGAATCATACCCGCCAAGGCAGCCAATGGTAGCCGTTATTTCGTACCCTAAGTTGCCCCCCAAGGCTAAAAGTGCCAGTAGTCGGAGGTCCAAGACTGCGAGCCGGCAGCCTTTCCAACCAGGCTCCGTGATGAGGTCACGGCTGGCGCGCGAACCCAAAAGCAAACTAACTGTCAACATCTCTACAAAAGTGCTCAGTCGCTCTGCTTCGTCGTTCTTTCATTTTACTCTACATTCGATACTGTAATCAATAATTTCCCTTGGAATTTGCTCCATACCTTAAGTGGAAAGACACGCCTGTGTCGACTTCCTATCAATTTCTTTTACTCTGAACTTCACATTCTCTATTCCCCACGATGGCGTCAGACAGTTCACCCCGCGAATTTGCTCCCGTTCGCACAGAAAACATCCTCAGCGACCAAAAGGAACAAAACCAAGACATTGTAGTAGTCGGCGAACATTCATACAAAGCAGACGAGATCGAGCAACCACAGAGGTTTCCATCCGACAGCGCGACCGATGTCGATGAGCGAGACTTGTATCTATCGAGAACACAAACAAGTAAATCTACTCGAGAACGAAGAGCTCGAGAATTCGAACCAATCAATGCGGGAGATAAAGATGAGCTACATAGGATTGCTACCTCGCTAGGAGGATCCGTAGCACTTGCGAGAACCAGGACTGGAGCATCTTCAGGACTGGAAAGACAAGATACTTTGGCAGGAGTCAACATTGGAGATCCAGTGTTGGATCCCAAGTCACCAGAATTTGATACATACAAATGGCTACGGATGTGAGTATGCCCCACCCAGAATATCTTCCCTGCTAACAGTAATTCCAGGATGATGAGATTGATTGACGAGAACGAAGTCATTCAAAGACGAGCGGGAGTTGTGTGGAAGAACCTCAAAGTCTGTGGTTCGGGATCTGCGATCAATTTGCAGAAGAATGTTGGCTCCCTACTTTTGGCTCCTCTACGATTCAGGGAGTTCTTTGGCAAGGGTCCAGAGAAAACCATCTTGAATGAATTCGATGGTGTGCTCAAATCAGGAGAAATGCTTGTCGTTTTAGGACGACCTGGCAGTGGATGTTCTACATTGCTCAAGACACTCATGGGCGAGCTTCATGGATTGGACATGAAGCCTCAATCAGAGATCCACTACAACGGTATGTTCAGACACTCTTCTCTTACGGTATATTATGTCTGGTGTCGTGCAAGACTGACAGTTGCCTAGGAATCACTCAAAAGCAAATGCTTAAGCAATTCAAGGGTGAACTTGTCTACAATCAGGAGGTCGACAAACATTTCCCGCATCTCACTGTCGGCGAGACTCTCGAATTTGCTGCCCGCGTGCGCACACCTCGGCAACGATTGATTGAAGGAGTCAGTCGAGAAACATGGGCGAAACACATGGCTGCTGTGGTCATGACCATGTTCGGACTTTCCCATACCTACAACACCAAGGTCGGGAACGACTTCGTTCGTGGTGTATCAGGCGGAGAACGGAAGCGTGTCAGTATTGCTGAGATGGCTTTGGCTGGATCTCCTATTGCTTCCTGGGATAATTCTACTCGAGGTCTTGATGCAGCTACTGCCTTGGTACGTTTTATTTCCAAACTAATTTGCTGGGTTTTTGTATGGGAGCTCCGGAGCTCTCTCTCAAATCTTAGTTTTTACCAGTGCTAATCAGATAGTAGGAGTTCACCAAGTCTCTCCGCTTGTCATCAAATCTGGCTGGAGCTGTCCATCTTGTTGCAATCTACCAAGCTTCCCAGGCAATCTATGATGAGTTCGACAAAGCGGTGGTTCTTTACGAGGGCAGACAGATCTACTTTGGCCCCTGCGACGAGGCGAAACAGTACTTCGTCGACATGGGATGGGAATGCCCTACACGTCAAACCACCGGTGACTTTCTAACATCAGTCACCAATCCATCTGAACGCAAGGTCCGCAAGGGCTACGAGAAGAATGTTCCAAGGACTGCGGATGACTTTGAAAAGTACTGGAAGCAGTCGGTTCAGTACAAGGCATTGAAGCAAGAGATCCAGGAGCACGAAGAGGAGTTCCCAATGGGAGGTAAAACCCTGGAGCAGTTCGCTGCAAGCAGAAAAGGCATGCAATCCAAGCACGTTCGCCCCGAATCTCCCTACACAATCAGCATCCCTATGCAAGTCAGGTACTGCACTCAAAGAGCCTATCAACGACTTTGGAACGACAAGACCAGCACCGTTACTACGATTATTGGCCAAATTGTGATGGCTTTGATTATCGGATCCATTTTCTACGGCACACGGCACGACACTGCAAGCTTTTTTCAGAAGGGTGGTGTACTCTTCTTTGCCGTCCTGCTGAACGCGCTTATCTCAATTTCTGAGATCAACACACTTTACAGTCAACGACCAATCGTGGAGAAGCAGGCTTCGTATGCCTTCTACCATCCCTTCACAGAGGCTCTCGCTGGTATTGTCGCCGACATTCCTGTCAAATTCATGATCGCGACCGTAAGTACCACCTACCCCTGTCTTGCCTCTTCGATTTTGCCGTCTCAGGAGCTCGTGAACCGGTTTCTCACCTCACAAGCTCGCGCTTTCTTTCAAGATCTGGTACTAACTCGTGATAGTGCTTCAATATTATTTTGTATTTCTTGTCTGGACTGCGACGAGAACCTTCGCAGTTCTTCATCTTCTTCTTGTTCAACTTCGTCGCCATCTTGACAATGTCCCAGATCTACAGGAGTCTTGCAGCAGCCACGAAGACAGTCTCACAAGCTCTTGCACTTGCTGGTGTTGTTACTCTGGCCATCGTCATCTACACTGGATTCGTTATTCCTCGACCAGATATGCATCCGTGGTTCAAATGGATATCATGGATCAACCCCGTAGCATATGCCTTCGAAGGACTTTTCGTCAACGAACTCCACGGACAACGATTCGCCTGTTCCCAGATCGTTCCGTCTGGAGGCAACTATCCTACGACTGGAAACAACTTTATCTGCGCTGTCGCCGGTGCTGTTGCAGGTGAAAGCACAGTCTCTGGTGACGCCTACTTGCAGAGTCAATTCCAGTACTCGTACTCTCACATCTGGCGTAATTTGGGGTTCATGTTTGCATTCATGATCTTCTTCTTGTTTATCTACCTCCTCGCCACCGAGCTCAATTCAGCAACTTCCAGCGCCGCCGAAGTCCTCGTCTTCCGCCGTGGGCATGTTCCAAAGCAATTGGTACAAGCTGAGAAAGCCGCCAAGAACGATGAAGAGGGTCCTATTTCCGCAGCTGGCACCAATGCCAAGGATGATGACGAGCACGAGAAGGAACAAGATGAGCAAGTACAGGCATTGGCACCCCAGACGGATGTGTTCACATGGAAAGATGTTTGCTACGATATCAAGATCAAGGGTGAACCTCGTCGATTGCTGGACAATGTTTCTGGATGGGTGAAGCCTGGTACTCTCACAGCCTTGATGGGTGTTTCTGGTGCGGGCAAAACCACACTTTTGGATGTCCTTGCCCAGCGTGTCTCCATGGGTGTTGTCACCGGTGACATGCTTGTTTCTGGCAAGCCCCTCGACGAATCCTTTCAACGTAAGACTGGTTACGTTCAGCAACAAGATCTTCACCTGGAAACAACGACCGTTCGCGAGGCTCTCCGGTTCTCAGCTATGCTTCGTCAACCTAAGACGGTGTCAAAGCAAGAGAAATACGATTTCGTCGAGGATGTGATCAAGATGCTAAACATGCAGGACTTTGCAGAAGCTGTGGTCGGTGTTCCTGGTGAGGGTCTCAACGTCGAACAGCGAAAGCTTCTTACCATCGGTGTGGAACTAGCTGCGAAGCCCGCTCTCCTTCTCTTCTTGGATGAGCCTACCTCCGGTCTCGACTCTCAATCATCTTGGGCCATCGTTGCATTCTTGAGAAAGCTTGCAGACAATGGGCAAGCTGTCTTGGCGACCATCCATCAACCCAGCGCTATCTTGTTCCAGGAGTTCGACAGACTTTTGTTCTTGGCCAAGGGAGGAAAGACCGTTTACTTTGGGGACATTGGCCACAACTCGGAAACTCTTTTGAATTATTTCGAGTCAAACGGCGCCGACAAGTGCGGGGAGAATGACAACCCCGCAGAGTACAGTAAGTGACCTACCTCATTTCAATGCAGCTCAGGTACTAACCTTCTATAGTGTTGACTATGGTTGGAGCTGGTGCCACTGGCAAGTCCACCCAAGACTGGCACGAAGTCTGGAAAAATAGCAATGAAGCCAAAGAGGTCCAGAACGAGCTCGGTAGAATCAAGCAAGAGATGGGAAGTCAGGTCTCGGGAGACGACAACACCAGCCACAGCGAATTTGCAATGCCCTTCCCTTCTCAGCTTTACGAAGTCACCGTTCGAGTCTTCCAACAATACTGGCGAACACCAGGCTACATCTACTCGAAACTTCTCCTTGGTGTCGCTTCAGCACTCTTCATTGGATTTTCATTCTTCCATGTCGATGCTTCTTCGCAAGGACTTCAGGATGCGATCTTCTCAATCTTTATGATAACCACTATCTTCACTACTCTGGTCCAGCAAATCATGCCCCGCTTCATCCTCCAACGTGATCTCTACGAAGTCCGTGAGCGACCATCCAAATCATACAGCTGGAAAGCATTCCTCATCGCAAACATCGTCGTCGAAATCCCTTACCAGATCATCCTTGGTGTTATGGTCTTTGCATCATACTTCTATCCCATCTTCACCAGGGGCGGGATCCCAGCCTCAGAGAGACAAGGCCTTATCCTGTTGTTGATCGTCCAATTCTTCGTCTTCGCAAGCACATTCGCACACATGTTAATCTCTGCTCTCCCCGATGCTGAGACAGCTGGCAACATCGCTACCTTGATGTTCTCTCTGACATTGACATTCAACGGTGTCTTCCAGCCTCCGAATGCTCTGCCTGGATTCTGGATCTTCATGTATCGTGTTTCTCCTTTGACCTGTAAGTGCTCCACTGAGCCCCTCGATATGTTCCATTCTAACGATTTCCAGATCTCGTCTCCGCCATCGCCTCAACTGGTCTTTCCGGTCGCGAAGTCACTTGCGCCAGCAATGAGTTGGCAGTGATGCAACCTACCGGCGGCCTAAACTGCCAGGACTACCTCGGACCTTATGCCCAGGCAGCTGGTGGCGCCATCTACAACCCCACCGCAATGTCCGACTGTCAATACTGTCCCTCGAGGAACGCTGATCAATTCTTGAGCTCCGTCTCTATCAGTTACACCACCCGCTGGAGAGATTATGGGATCGGTTTTGCTTATATTGTGTTCAATATCTTCATGGCTGTGTTGTTGTACTACCTTATCAGAGTGAGGAAGGGGTCTGGGAAGAGTATGGCTGAGAGGTTCTCGCCTCTTTTGAAGTTGTTCAAGAAGGATGCCCACAAGGAGAATAAAGGGACTGAGAAGGCGAAGGCTCCTCAGGATCAGGGAGAGAAGATTCTCCCTTAAGTGCAGACGTTCGCAGTTGCATGTTTTGACGTATTGTTTTCGGCGAGGTGTTGGTCATCTCGAATCCAGGTTCGGAGTCTAGGAATTCGGAGTACTAGAATGCATTGATACTAAAAGTAATGTAATAATAAATCTAATAAAACAACTTCTTCCCCTTCGGACTTTATTGAAGCCTCAAAACATCTCGACCCTTCGAACTTCAACCTCTCCCTCAACCTCCACCCTCCTCAACTTCCATCATCTTCAACTTCCATTTTCGACATTTTCCCTCAGCAATCGATAGGAACCCCCGCCATCTACTCTCAAAAGTCAGCTCCTATTCCTATTTTAGCTTCCATGAAATTGGTGACTTGCCTCCACGAATGAAGAGATCTCCGTTATCACGCTTGCTGACTCCGAGATGTTCCATAGGCAAAGCACCTCGAGGGGCAACTTCGAAGACGGGGGGGGGTTTGAATTGGGGGATGTGGGGTTACTTGCGGCAATAGTTGCGAGGGCAAGGACGAGGAGGAATGCTGAGAATTGCATGATGGATGATTTATGGATGAGGTTGAAGTATGTCGATTATCGGTTTGTGTTTATAGGAGGACGTGGAGGAAAGAAGTACACTTTGATATTGATGCTGAGATATTTTCATAATGCAGGAATCTCGCCAATATTTAAACACTAAAATCAGATATGAAAGAGGTCGCACAGAGAGGATCTACATTGGATAGTGGCTGTGCGTCAAGCGTGTGCTACCAGGTGAGGAGAGTGAGGGCGGAAAGGCCGACGATAGGGCGTAACACTTACACAGCTCTTAATAAAAAATGCCGCATTCGAAAGATTACAATGGCTCGTAGAGGCTTTGAATTCGAGGCTATGCCTTTCTTTAATAGAATGGTTGATTGAAAGGTGTTTAAAGGTAAAGTGATACGAGGCCGATTTTGCTCCCGGGCAGCTTTCATTTATTCGATGATGCTTAAAGTTTTTCCCTAAACAATATCAAATTCATGAGCCATTGAAATTAAAAGCTTTGGTGGTAAAGCTGCGAATTTCTAGGTTTTATAGCCGCCAGTCGCTGGGACGCCACTTTAACATCGAGGCGCTGAATGTCCAAATGCTATAAAGTCCGAAGACCGCGCCTCCAAAAAACAGTGCCTTAGGACAATTCGCGGCAAAAAAGCTTGTTTTACGAACAAGAAGCCATGACTGGTCACGTTAGGAATTCGCGGCTCGTGAGATATCCGGCTAACTTCCTCGGCTGAATAAAGATGGAGGCATTGCTCACTTCGCATTCTGAACAACATGAACTGCAAGAAAAGAAAAGCCATGAGGAGATTTAGATTAGGAAATTTAGGTTCCGAGGGGTTTGGCAGATCGAACAACATACTCGCAATCCTGTGTCCCTATGATGTCCTTGATCCCAGCAATTTTCCACCTAGCTATACTTGTCAATCGCATATATAACTCGACACTGCTCCAAATTCCACGCTTAGATAGCAATCAGAGCTTTATTCGTTGGAATTTACACATCATCAGATGAATAGATCGCTATAGTGACATGAAAGAAGTACCGCCTAGTCCACTTGGTCGTTGTGGATCTGTGTCTCATTGTTGACCTCCAGACTGTACATCGCAAACTTGCTTCTCTTCCGGATGGCTTTCCCGTATCGGACAAAAAGAGTTGGAGTCGCGCAGAACACTGTCGCCAAAGCAGCGATGATCATTGTCGCAGTATTGGCTCCAAGTGAAACATACATTGGTCGTCCGACCAGTGGAAATACCCCACCAAGTACAGCTCGGAGGAAAGACATCGCAGCGAACGCAGACGAAGCATAGATCGTGTAGGTATCGGCAAGATAGCCCGACAACGTGCATGCGAACTCATTGGTTGCAAAACCAATTGGTATAAGACCGACTATCGTAACGTACCAAGGGAAGTTGGATTGTGGTGGGACAGTCAATGCTAGCCACCAGAGTCCGAAGGCCAGACTCGGCGCTGCGAAGCTGAACCCAACAAGTTTATCTTCGGGGTGAAGTGCCTTCAGATTAGCAATGCTTCTTTTTAATTTCCTTGAGTCGTGTATGCGGGGTAAAATCCCAAAGACGATTCCTAGACCCATTGCGAGGAAGAGAAGTGAAGCGTGTTCAAATGAAAGTCCAAAGGCGGCGTAGATCACGGGTAAAGCTTCTGTAAAGAAGTAAATGAGCGCCCAGCCGACTGAGCTCATGATGGTGACGACGAAAACGATCGGTTCCGTGAAGAATAAACGGATCGGTCGAGTAAGGGCAACCTTTGCGAAAGTCTTCAAATCTGGTGTGTGGTCTGGATTGAAGATGCGATATTGATTGGTACCAGTGTGCTCATGGAGGAGGGCAAGCTGTTTAGAAAGCAGTTGACTTGGACGGCTTTCCCGGATAAAGAGTAGGAGGAAGGTGAACACCGTCATGACGATACTTGCGACGTAGAATACCCAGCGCCTGGCAAATTGCAAGGTGTCAGCAAGACTCTCTGGGGTTACGGCGGTCGGGAAGGAGATACGTACCAACCAAGAGAGTGAGATATGTAGGTTCCGTAGACAGGTCCGAGTAACAGCCCGCTCGTGGTGGCACATGCCCAGAGGAACATCATCCAGACTCGTTGCTGCATGTTGAACATATCTTCGATGCTTCCTGATACGATGATTGAGGGCACGGCGGACATGAAGCCCGCGATGAATCGTCCGACAAAGGCACCAGGAATAGATGGGACGCAGCCGGTGATGAGACAGGAGATGCAATATATAAAGGATGCTGAGATGTAGACGGATTTCCTCCCAAAGGCTTCTGAGTATGGAGGGAAGATGACCCCACCGAATGCTTGTCCGAATTGATACCTATGGCTGTCAGTTGTGATTTGATGACGAAGCTCGTCCGTCCGAGAAGACATCTCGCGGCGAGACAGAACTTACATGCTGCCAAATCCAAGAAGGCATACAGTCCGACTGAGACCATACTCCGACTTCGCTACCTCAGCAACTGAAGGCTGCACAATTACATTAGCATATGATAGCAGAAGGTGCACAAATTTCCCAGGTGGACTTACACCTGCAGAACTGACGGCGGTCCTGAACTTAGATCAGCAAAAGCATAGCTTCAGATGGGAGAAGACACACGTGAAGAGGTCCAGTAGCAGGACCAGAGATACGTCAAATGCCTTTCTAGCGGTGCTCCAATTTCTGGGATGAAAGGTCGCATCCTCTCTCCACTTGACATATCCATCCTCGATGAGTCGCAGTCCTAAGCTTTCGAAGTGTTTGGAGGTCGTTTCAGACAAGGTACATCGAGTCGAAATAGAATCTGCGCCCTCATGGCCCTTCTCCATCGCTACAGTGTGAGAAGGCGAAGATTTACAAGCCGTGGTGGCGAGTATGCCAGACGTTGTCGTAGTATACGAGAGGAGTTGGGGTTTTTGGTCCGTTCAAGTGTCGGTTGGGAATTTAAGATCAGAAGATCGAAATCAGACATGCAGCTTCTAACGAGGAAAGTACACATCAAATTCAAGCCACAATCACCAGCTGGAGAATAGATATACGGAGTTGCCTGTTTTATCTCTGAAGACCGTATACGAATTCTCATATGACCTAATGCGCTCCTACCCCGCCGCCGAATCCGAAATTTTTCATCGCAGAGACCACGGCTCGAACCATGCAGTTTACACTTGCAGACACCGTTTCCGACGCTTGCTTAGTATAAATACCTGTGCCACAGTGATGCTTGAAGAGGGACATCTCCTAGAGCCAAAGCAAGTGGCTAGCTCAGACAGTACAGATAATGGATTCTCGCAATAGAATTCAGCCACTCGACTGGTTTCAAGAAGCGGCACGAGCCTTGCAGGCCTCGGACGCACTCTAGAGGAAGATGCAATAAATCAGATATTACGTGCAGTGCTCTATCAGCATGCGGGCCATCGATGGATCACATAATTGTTGCACCTCTGTTGGATCCAGACAGTGGGATTGTCTCAACCGAAAGCGACCCGAGGATGCAAGAGAAGTGACTGGTCTCGCTGCTGACCAGTAACTATGAAAAGATGGCCTCGAAGGCCTACACGTCTTTAGCTCTTGTTCACAAATATCAAGAGGTGCATACCGTCTCACTTCAGCCCTATTGAACCCTCGAGCTCCGTCCGGGGATGGCCTTTCTTGAGAATCTGCCTCGGGGGCCAGACTGAAAAAAGTCTCCCGGCGAAAAAACTCCTTCCACTTGCCAATGAGTCGTTGAATGCGGCTCAGTGGCGCAGCGGCAGTCATCGCTTCCTAAGCGCTCAGGGGAGTGTTACATCCAACATCTCCAACAATTGCCAGTGTATAGAATGTCGTGCCGTGTTGTGTTTGCCCCTGGATCATAACGGTATGCTTATCGGAGTTCGTACTGAATGTGGGGTCGTTGACATTTCGCCCCCTCTCTTGGAGCGGCCCGTGCAGCATGATGCTGTGCCATGCTGACGTTGGAAATCGATAGAGATGTTTTGCCTCTGTCATGCGTGCATGAATCTACAATTGACGGCTTTGGATGCGATTCTGGGCGATAAGTGCCTTCTGTGCTCGGCCCCCACCAAAAGATATGAACGCTGCTCCAGGGTTGAAATGCCAACGATTGGCCTGGCGGGAAACATTGTGCTCCAGTACTGGACCGGAAACCTGGGGCTCCGAATGCGAACTGCATAGCAGATAATGCAGCTTGGCAAATTGGTAGAACTGATATGCTCCTTCTGAGTGCAGTGAATGGCAGAACTTCTACCATGGGTTGGTCGTCGAAGAAATTCATAAGCGAAATGCCCGTTTGATATTGGATCATCCATATCAACCCCCAGAGACAGAAACATGTCATTGTCCCACTTCATCTTAAGACCTCAAACAATACTCCTCTATCGCAACGTTTT
Source organism: Phialocephala subalpina (assembly GCA_900073065.1). NCBI lineage: Eukaryota > Fungi > Ascomycota > Leotiomycetes > Helotiales > Mollisiaceae > Phialocephala > Phialocephala subalpina. Next base: position 31,501 of record FJOG01000004.1, on the reverse strand, counting down.
TGTTCCAAGGATGTCGACTATCAATCGTTGGGTTGGTCCTCAGACAGGCCGGAGAATGCAGAGTGCTGTCGCTGTCAAGACCGCTGTCCAGACACAACATTCTGCCAAAGTCGGCAATGAGGCGAATGCTGCTCATTTTCTTGAGTCCTTGACCGTCGGTACACAATGGAGCCATCCTGGAGACGCCCAATTTGATTTCCGAAGTAAGCGGCTTTGCCATCCTCGTCCGCATGAACCTCAAAATGTTGACTTGCTTCCCCAGGTGATGTGGTGACTCGGCCGACACTGCCCATGCTTCAAGCCATCGTCCAAACCACACTCCAAGACGACGTGTATCGCGAGGATCAGACAACATCTTCGTTTGAACAGCGGATGGCAGACTTGACAGGCCATGAGGCAGGAGCTTTCGTGCTCTCAGGAACTATGGCAAACATCCTGGCGTTGAGAACGCATCTGACCCAACCCCCTCATGCTGTACTCTGCGATGCTCGTTCCCACGTAGTTCATTGGGAAGCGGGAGGCATGGCCAGCATTTGTGGCGCCATGGTCCAAAGGGTCAAGCCAAGTAACCGGGAGTTCTTGACGTTGGAGGATGTCCAGAAACACGCAGTTCTCAGTGACGACGTCCATCTTTGCCCAACAACTGTAGTCAGTCTCGAGAATACCATTTCAGGGCTTGTTCATCCACTTCCAGAGCTGAGTAGAATCTCGGAATGGGCGTGTGAGAGGGGATTGAAGGTTCATATCGACGGCGCGAGACTTTGGGAGGCTGTCGCAACCGGGAAAGGAAGCTTGAAAGGCTTTGCTGCGTGTTGTGACAGTCTCTCTCTTGATTTCAGCAAGGGTTTGGGGGCACCGATGGGAGCCATGGTTCTTGGCAGTGCGGAGTTCATTGCGAGGGCGAAGAGGATTCGGAAGTCGATGGGTGGAGGGATGAGACAGGCTGGTGTATTGAGTGCAGCTGCTAATGCAGCGGTAGACGAGACATTTGGACCTGGTTTCTGGGGAAGAAACGCAGGTGGGAAGTTGAGAGAGGCACACTCCATGGCGAGAAAAGTGGCTGACATGTGGGTGAAAAGAGGCGGCAGGTTGATCAGGAGGACGGAGACGAATATCGTTTGGATTGATCTGAAAGGCAGTGGTATTAGCAAGGTTGATTTCAACGAGATTGGGGAGAAATACGGAATCAAGCTGGATGGAAAGCGTCTCGTCCTTCACTATCAGATCAGTAAGGAAGCGTTACTGAGGTTGACATTTGTTTTTGATGAAGTCGCCCTGATGAGAGATGGACTTTTGTAGGATACGAAACAAATAAGCAATGTCAGACCTATTGCGAGGAGCCAAGGACTCAAGAATGAAAACGCTGATACTGGGCACCATTTCTGAAGATTCGGCAATTGAATACTTCCAGGAGCCTCCAAATGACGAAGGACTTCAACACGAAGGGTTTAAAAAGGACAAATACAATCAGAAGAAGTCAATGTGGCAAAAGCCATAGGAACGAGTAAGGATATGAGGAAGTGAATGAAGCTAACTCAACATGGAATATCAATTCAAGAATCGTGAATCTGCCAGCGACATCTCGAGAAGACGAACTGCTTGAGAACCATGTTAAGGAGCTCAACGGAAGAAGACCAAGTTCCAACCCCAATGAGAATAGATGATGGGCTCCATGGGCGTGTTGTGGAGGAAGTGAAGATGGAGGAGGTTGGGGGGATTTTTGAAGCATAAGGTTAAAATGCTGACCCCGAAACCTTGCATTTGGCGCCAGTGGAAAACAATCACGACAACGAAAAGCCCCAAACAAGTTTCGATTATCTTCAAACCAAGCTTAAATAAAAGGCCGCATGCTCAGCTACTACGACAATTAAAACCAAATTGATCGATTGTTGCTGTAATTTTTAATCTTTATTTTTTGAATGCACAAAAGTCAGGTGCTGCCGATAAGGTTAAGACTATGATAGCTTCAAAAAGCGCGACTTTTCTCCCGACATCACAAACGACCTCAAAGCCTCAACCTAATCGGCACAATGGGCTCCTCCTCAGACGAAGACGATGCAGTGTTCCAATCTCACTTCCGCGGAGACTCTTCCTCGAGTTCATCCCCCTCACCACCGCCTCTGCAACACAACTTCTTCGCTCCGCCATTCTACGGCCGACCTCCTACACCTCTGCCTCCCTCGCCCTCTTTGACCTCTCTCCTGCGGCCCTCTCGACCAACGACACCAGATAGTACCGATAATGAACTCGAACCAGTCCCTCGAGCTTCTCCGAAAGTCCCTACCTACGAATACTATGGCTTCGTGCTGTACCTCTTCTCCTCGCTCACCTTCCTGATGTACCTGCTCTGGTCATACCTACCTTCACCATTCCTACACGCGCTTGGCATATACTACTACCCGAATCGATGGTGGTCATTGGCACTCCCATCGTTCCTGGTGATGCTGCTGGTCTACATATACGTTGCGCTGGCGAGCTACAATACGGGATATTTGACCCTGCCATTGAGCAGTATCGAGACGATCATTGATGACGCAGCGAATGTGGCTACGATTGATAGCAAGGGGAGACTGGGTGGCAGTCATGTTGGTATCAAGGAGAAGCCGAAGGAGAAGAGGGAACGCGGAGACAAGTGGGACAGGGGAGATAGGACAGGGAAAACTATTAAGGATTGGAAGGCGATTTGGAGTCAGGGAACGGATGCAGTGATGGATGTGCCGCTTGGTGGAGTCTGCGAGGTTCTGTATGTGGATCTCAGAGAGCCGGAGGACCAGGACGAAGTGTTTTGATTGTTCACAAGACGTTGGGGAAATCTACATATTGAATTGTATGTACAAAGTACAGTGGAAGGTTGTTGGGTTATCACCTACGACGACGAGACATTGCCCAAAGGCTACGATGCGAAACCATTTCCGAAATCCATAAAAAGATCTTGGAAGTCGAAAGGAATCCAACAAAACGTCAGGCCAGGAAAGTTCCATTCCAGGATGAACTCTCTTGGGACGTATGTTTGGAAGTCGAGCTCAGCGTCCATGGCCGTCGCCCCTCCTTCCGGATTCTGCGGCGCCACATCTCCATTGAGAGCCTTCTCGCACTTCTCGACAGTGAGGCACAAAATGCGAAAGTATATGTTTCCCGACCCACGAACCTTTGAAAGGTGCGAGAGCAGGATTTTGGCGTCTGATACCAGGGAAGACATATTGGTAGAAGTTGGGAGCAGGCGGGATAGTTTGAGGAGGAGAAGCACGGAGAATGCACATTTGGCTGAGTTGCACGTCATGTCAGCCATCCCCCATGTATATAACAAAATGCAGAGTCGACTCACCCCATACGAAGTCCATTCCGTACCGAAACGTTCCCAAATACTGGATTGGGTTTGAAATGATCGTCGAGAGATGTCTCTGCGCGCTGGCCTTTGCCAGCTGGATCAAGTTCTGCTGCGGCTCCGACATAATTCTAGAGTTGGTTCAGCAATCCAAAGTGTCCCGAAAGGACCCGGGTTTCCTTACGCTACGTTCTCGATACCCATGCCTTGCAAGCCTTTGCACAGCATTGTCATCTCGGACCACTCTCTTTGGATCTTCAAGTTGATAATAAGACTGGATTGTTCTTCCGCAGAAAGGCCACTGACGAGATTCGACCAGTCACTACCAAATGTTAGTGCTACGTCGGATGCCAGCGGTTTCAATCTCCCAGCCTGTCAAGGGCAATTGAGGGGCTAGGCCAGGCTGAGATACCACATGTAGAAAAATCATCAGGCAAGGGCCAATCATCTTCCTTATTCAAAGAAAGTGGGCTCCTAAAAGTCCAGGCGAGGCTGGGAGATTGAGAGCGTTGTCGGATGCTCATTCTCAACTTTACTTACCTGAACCAGACGCTGAGGTCAATTCTGGTTTCTTGAACAATCTCATTCATTTCTTCGTCGCTCATTGTGATTCCTATTGCAGGCGATAATCTTTCGTGGGCAAGTGCTATACCTCAATGATCAGAGTTGCCGGCTTACCGAATGGAAACTTCAAGTCACTTACCTCGAATGGAGTTCAGCTTGATCAAAGTCAGAGGCAGATTCATCATTACAGCGGGCGGTGCTTACCTCGACTTGCGCCAGTAGCCTAAAGTCCAATGATGTCCTACTAGGATGTCCAAGTAGTACTCTGCACCTTCTCATTCCATCCACGGCTTTGATACCTGGTCGTTTGCCGCAATCGATGCTCAATCTTCGACCTTATCAGCATCCAATAACTCACAGTCTTGTTTGCTCCGCTCACATATGTTCCAACACAAAGGTCTCAAACCAAACCCGCGTCTCCCTCATGAGCCTAGCTTCCTCTTCTCTATCATGATTCTCGCCATTCAGTACTAGATCTGAAAGCTTTGTATAAGAACCGGGCAAGTTGAGATCAAGCGACATCCGGACAGCCATACTAGTCAGAAGCCAGCCCTTCTCCGAGTATGATGCGTGCACGATGAGAGCTTGGACCGTTTCAAGGGACTTTGGAATAGCGCCGAGAATTACCTCGCATAGAGGGCCTTTTGTTGCATTGCTGAGTAGTTGATATTGCTCCGATCCGGGCCCTGCAGAGTTGTTAGATAGGCTCTTCTCGATCGGGACTTTGAGAGGACGTACCGTGCTCGGCTCGACATCCAACAGCACAGATGATATCGAACAACATCGAACTCCTCTGCCTCACACTATCAAAAGTATCGTATCTGGGATCAAAGATCGGTACATATTTGTCCTATCACCTTGGTCAGCCCTGTTCACCTCACATTTCTTCCGCGTTTCTTTAATCACTTACACAGCCCTGGAAGAAAGTCCCAAAATACAAGACCGCATCATCATAACTGATCAGTCCCTTGCTGATCACATCACCTCCGATACCAACATCAACATTCAATTCGAAGTCTCCCCGTTTCCTTTTCAAAGACGGCGTTCCCCCAAACAGGCCGGGACTTGGAACACCTTGATCCACGAACCGCATTTGCTGAGGATTCGAGCCATGGCTCTCACTTATGGAGATTGGGCTTGCAACCCCTTGGAACTGCTGCGAATATCCAGGTGAGATGGATTGGCTTGGATTCTGAACTTGATCCTGTCTTCTTTGCAGATCCAGCAATGCATTCGCCGTCGCCGTATCCGGGACTCGACTTCTCAAAGCTTCCATCTGAGCTTCGATTTGTGCTAACTTCCTATTCGGTCGGAGGTTAGATTGGTGGATGAGGTGATGTGTAACAGACTTACTCTTGAACCGGGTCTGGGGTTGGCTGAATGTAATCGCACCACACCTTCGCGTTCCTGCATCTCGTGCAGGGTTTGCCGCCATCACATCTCAACTTTTACACATCATTAATATAACAATTTAGACATTCCAACAAGCTCCTAGGAACTGACCTTCGAGTTTCGACACGCTGCACAGGCTTTCTAAACAAGGCATCAGCTGATCACCAACTCGTTCCAGGGCAGAGCGGAACTGACCGGAATCCGTCGTTTCTTTTGAGCTGGGTTTCCATTCTGATCCGGTGACGGGAATGTTTCCATGTTCACAACATCTCGGACATCCATCCGAGAGCTTCAAAATGAGACAAAGATCAACAAGCAGGTAAAAATGAGGCCGTTCTAGCTGAGAGGATCTGACAAACGCTCGATCCACACCGGAAGCGGGGTGCGGAGATGTGGAGGTGGGTATCACGTGTGGGACCCAATTTCTCATTGCCAAGTCGTTGGGCTCTGGGCAAAAGCTAGATCAAAAGAAGGAGGAGGAACAAGTCATTTGCTGGCATGGTATCCATTTTGTATTTTGTACAATTATCTCTTACCTTCCTTCCCGTCAAATGAAAAGGGTCCGCTATGGTATGGTCTAGACTACAGTGCTACAGGGTTTCCCATCTCATCTCATCTCATCTTCTTCATCTCTCTTCATATCGCAATTGTTTTCCATTCAGCTTCCGTGAATGCAAAGCAAGACCAATGCAAGCCCCTGCCATGCCATGCCAATAGATTCCAGGAATACAACAAGAGAAGTGTGGGTATTCGATTCGGTATTCTCGTCACAACACATATTTGCCTTCCCCAAACATCCTCCCATCTTGCGCCAGACATTCATTCATCGAGCGAAGACTTTGACGACCCCGTCTCCGCCCGCACTCACGACCCATCTCCCATCCCTGCTCCAGGTCACGGAACAGACGCCTTCTCCTCTCATCAACCTATGGCTGGTGATCTCTTGGATGCAGCTCCTCTTCTCCAGACTCCAGAATCGCAAACTCGCATCGTGACCTGCGCTGACCAGTTCTCGTCCGTCGGGCGACAAGGAGAGCGCAGAGATCGCGGCTGGGTGGGCAAGCATGTTATACGTGCATTGACCTACCACATGTGAGTATGATTTCGGGGCGGATTTATAGCAGGGACACTCACCACTGTTGGCATCGTAAAATCGGATGTAGCGATCTTCGTGACCGGAAATGATGATGCCTTCTACACCGCCGCTACTTCCTGTTGCACCTCCGACAACGCCCTCGTCTTCTGCTAAGCCACGACCAGAATCGAAAGTCAATGACCCATCGAGACCGTTGGTTGTTGCCACGATAGCATTTACGCCAGTAGCATCGGTGTTGTTGTATGTCTCCAAGCTGGCCATAGCAGCAACTTCCTCGCCTGTTCTGGTATCATATACAAGTACTGCTGCGTCCGAGTATGCGACGACGAAAGCATCGCCAGAAGCCGAGAGAGGAGTGATGCATGTTGGTGATGCAGTACTGTTTGCTCTTGAGATCGTGTGGATGAGAGTGTGGTTGAAAGGAGAATTCGAAGCCATGGTTGGCTGTGGCGAAGATGGGAACGCAGAACCAGATGACATAGAGTTGCCACGAACACGGCTTCCTCTTCGGCTGCCACCTTGAGGTGACATGAGCTGAGGCGGTGCGCTGATAGACCAGACTTTTACAGTCCCATCGGCAGCTCCAGACACAAGCAAGATTCGGTCCGGTCCACCATAAGCATTGTTCTGGCCGAAGACAGCACCGGTAGTCCCAGGGAGAACGCAGACACTCCAGACAGCATCGGTATGCCCATCAAGCGTTGCTTTGGGATCGACTCTGCCTCGTTCCCAAACACGGACAGTTGCATCTTGACCACCAGAGAATATCCACCCATCACCCTGAGCACGTCCACCGCTGGAGAAGTTTTGTGACGGTGACCAGGATGTCAAGCACATGACTGTCCCAGCATGGCCTCGATGTGTGAAATAGCTCTGGACATCGAGATCATTCGAACTTGTGTGCATTCCTCCTGCATTCTCGTACCGAGCAGGCAAGATCCATCGTTTGATAGTGCCGTCATCACCAGTCGTGCATATTTCTGGCTCTCCAGGGCTTCCACCTCCAGTGAAAATGACAGACCGGACGGCATCCAAATGACCTCTCAACCCAAATCTAACTTTGAAGTTGCCACCATCAGCCTTTTGTGTTGTATTTAGAGACAGCTCATGGTCCGCACTTTTCCGTCTTGACATAGACCCTTTCCTTCGATGAGAATTAGGTCCTCGGTTTGGTGATTTTGGCGGTTCTTGAGCAATTGGGAAGAGGTCCGTATCCGGTCTCTGAGGCGCTGGCTTTGGCGGTTCTGGGTCCGGAAATTCTGCTGCATCATTGAAGTCCCATCCATCTGCTTCCGTCTTCGGTTTTGGTTGAGACTCCTCTGCATTGATTTCTCGTCCATATGCATCATAGCTATGATTGATTTTCGTAACCTGCTCTTCTGGTACTTGCTCTGAAACCTGGAAGTTTGAACTCCATTCATTTGACGAAGCGGTGGGTAACGGTTGCTGATCGGCCAGGGAACGAGATGCTTGCATTTCAGCGGTTCCTCTCTGCAATCTCTCCGCAATGGTCTGTGTTGAAGGAACCGGAGGTGGGTGGTGGTTTGGAGTTGGTGAGGGCCGAGAAAGGCTTTGCTCTCGCATGCTCTTCTGCCGAGCTTGTTGCTGGTATATCTCTTCAAGACTCTGTTGTTGGCCCGGGTTGTTGAAAGAAGGAGGTTGCAGCAAGATTTCTTCGACTGGAGCATCTCGAGGCGGCAAAGGATTTGAGGGCGAGACCATCAGATACGTGAGCTCCCCTTGTGTCTTATCCATGAAACCCTTCAGACTCGATCGATCAGGGTCGTCTTCTGGCCTCTCCCCACTCTCGCCCTCTTCAGTGTCCAAGAACGAATTGTGTGGTTTCTCCTGTGCAGCTATACATCAATTAGCAGTAGAACGTAGCCTCAACTCGCAATAGCACCTACGTCGTTCCCTTTTCACAGCCAGACTCTCCCTTGCCTTCCCCTCTTTAATCGACTCCTTCAATTGGACGTCATTGCCAGCTTTCAACTGCCGCACCTGCTCGTCTCGACCCTTTAAGGCTGCTTCCAGCATATTAATGTACTTCTTCAAGCTCTTGTTGCTCGCATCGCTTTTCCTCGTACTGCCCTCCAACCTCGCTATCCGCCCTTTCATCTCTTGCCGTTCAATCTCCCAGGCATTGCGATCTCGTTCGTGTCTGTGCCATTCGGTCTGGAGGAAGCGCATAACACCTATTCTCCTGCATTAGTCTCGTGCCCTAGCCATAAATCTTCCAAAGAGCAATCCGTACCTTGCAGAGTATACTCAGTGCCCTGCGGCTGGTTCGCCTGCTGCGAACCCTCTCCTCCTCCACTCCCTCCCCCATTCGAGCCCAGGCCCATACCAGACTGCGACGGCCAGGCCATCGTGACCTCACAGTCGGTTGCAGCAGATACCCTGGCGCGCTACCACCTCTCTACACACTCTGATCGCACCTCTCCTCTTCGATGAACATGAGCATCTACCTGTATCGTTTTTGCGCCGGAGCCCCTAAGCTTGTTGGCAGGTTTGGCGCGCTCAATTGCTCATGACGCCGACGATGAGGGGTGTTAGTTGAGAAGATTCGTGGATGAGCGATGCAGCTCCAGCAATCGTTTGAGGTGCTTGGAAGCGGATTCGTGAGGTTGGATCGCGTTGGTAGAGCTGGAGTTTGCTCTGGTCGGCGGAAGGTTGATTCAAAGCTCCAGAAAACGCGACGAGGGTTGAGTTGTGGCCTCAACTGTGCAACTCAGGCATCCAGCTTCCCTAGAGTGCCGCCTCTTTAAGGAGATCAACAGTACAAAGCCAAAATTCCACATGCCGCTTTTACAGCCCTAGAAAATGTGAAAATGGAAAAACTTGAAACGTCATTTTTGCTTTTGGATGATTATCAATTCAAATTGTCTATAGCTTAGATCTTGATTTGGCTTCTGTCTGGTCACGAGTCACTCAACAAACTAAGTTTACCTCTGTCCAGTATCAACGTACCGAACGGAACCCACTAACCTCTCTCAAAATTAACTTGACTTCGAAGTTTTTCACGAATTCTAACAGGGCCAGGGCAGGACTACCGTATTCTGCAGCTGGATCATACATGCTCAAGCCAAAGAGCAATCCATGCATTATCGTTATCATCCTCTTTATTATCAAATTTCCTTAAAATTCCAATTCCTCAACTTCCATCCCGCACTCAACACATGTCTTAACGCTCGTACCATCAGCATTCTCTACCGTCTGACCCCACTCATGCTCATGCTTCCCGCCAGCTATCCGGTCCCCAAACTGCCCAACCTTCCCTCCAGCCCTATTATTTCTTATAAATGTCTCTGTCCGGGTCTTCTTCTTCAACTCCAGGAGTTTGGTCTGAAACTTCGCCTCTTTCCTCTTCTTCTTATCGTCTTCTCTCTTCACAAACTCGGCATCCAGAGCTTCGGCAGAGCCCCATTTGGTCTTGAATGCATACTCTTCAACTTGATACCGTAGGAACAGCATCATGTCATGCCAATGTGACTTGTGTGGATTCGGCTTCGACAGATGAGGTAGAAGTTCCGCATCCTTCAGTTCAGCTATTCCATGTTAGCGATCATCTCCCAAAGAGAAAAGTAGCACTCACGATCCGTCAACAAATAATCATCCTTCGCCTCCGTCTTAGTCAAAAGACTATACCTCTCTGGAAACTTCTCCTTGCACTTATGACAAATCTGACATCCAAAAACCTCCTCCCACTGCCAGTCAATCTCCAACCCCCCACACTCCCTACACTTCTTCCCCTTCTCCCTAGCATCCAATCCCATTCCAGGCTCAAACAACCCCTCTTTCCTATTCCGTAGTCCCTTTAACAAGTGATGGCGTTCCCATTCCTTCAACGTCATATGTGCAGGCTTCTCCCCCTCCTTCGCAGCATGACCAAGAGCTTTATTAAAAGGATCATCTTCAGCGGATAAGAAACCACCCTTGGTGTCTATCATCTTGCTGAAGTCATGATCGACGTATTTCTTGAACTTGCGCGCGGGTTGGATGCCATCGTCTTTCGTGGGCTCCTGCCGCGCATCCCGACTGGTCGATGGGATATTCGAAGTGGAAATGACAGCGTGGGCGCGTTTTCGACCGGAGGCAGATACATCTTCCGCGAGGAAGCCGGAGGGTGTTCGTGCTGCTGGGCCTGATTCTGCGGCTTCTCGTTCTGCGATTTTGCGTTCTCGTAGAGCTTTGGCCTTCAGTCTGTTCTCTTCCTGTATTGAGTCAGCTGCTGTTCGAGGAGAGGGGAGTTCAGAGCCTACTATTCTGCGTGTCACTTCGGGTGTAGGAGGAGATATGGCTGGCTGAGACGCCGCAGCTCTTGGTGGGGGAGTTGATGGTCGTTCCATGGTGAAAGATTTGTGAAGTTTGTAGTTTAGAGGGGAGAATGCGACGAGGCTGAATCAGTGGCGAACGGGCTTCGAGAAGTCGTAGCCTTGATGACGCGCTTACCTAAACGCGAAATCACGATTCACCAGCACTACGTCTTTTGAAGAGAGCATTTCAATATCGGATTAAAAGACATTATATTGTACTGCTCTTAAAGTGGCGCAAATACGTGCTCCCATGTTGCAAAAGCACGACATTCAGAGGACTTTATCACGCGGCAATGTACAAACAGAATTCAGAGGAGCATAACGCCATGCATTGAGGCTCCAACTATGCCACCGCCTATGCCTACACACGTATATTCATATATCTATGTCCCAAGAACAATCCAGAGAACCCGATACCTACTCGTCCTTGACACCACCACGGCCAGCCTTCTCAGCAGCCTCAATCGACTTCTTGTCTTGGGACTGGGCAGCAGCACCTCCTTGCAGACTGCTCATCAAACCAGGAGCGACCTTGAAAGGACGCTTGAGATCTCCAATGGCTGGCTTTCCGAAGAGGTGGATCTTGACCATGTTGCCTTCCAGCGCGCTCTTGAGGGGAATGATCGATTGGATGATCAGAGGGTTGGTGTACTTGAAGTAGAGATGCATGACACACATCATTCCAACGCCCATCAGTTGTGCCTTGTAGAGAGTCTTCATTTGGGCGACATCGTAGGCGTGGACGGTGGTGGTGATCAGCTTGGGCTCCTCGGTGGATCCCATTTGGGGTTGCTCGACATATTTGAGAGTAGTCATATCTGCAGAACAGTTAGGATCCCGTATTGTAGAAGATCGTTATCTGATGCAACGTACCCTTCTTCTTGTTAATCACCAAGTGGATGTAGGCGTAGAGACCGATGATGATGGCGTTCGACGCAATGTACATCCCGCGGATGATGTTCAAGACGTTGGGGTCCTCCATGGGAATCTTCTTGGAGACTTGCATCATCACGAGGATGATTACCAAGTTGGTACTGCGCGGGCACTGTCAGTAGAGCTCAGAGCATGGGGGGCAGGCGTTCGTACATTTGAGGGCTAACACCTGCCATTGTGAAGGATAGAACTGGTATTCTAGGGTTCTGGTGAAGTTCGAAGATGGGGTCGTAATTGAATGCGACCAGCAGAAAGATAGGCAGAAGGCGTTGCGAATTTTGTAGAAAGGGAAGCTCGGTCTGTGGTCGCAGAAGATGGTCGAAGAGGAGGGTCCTTCCGGCCCAGATTTTTCGGCGTGGCGCTAGCCTAGAGCGGCGCATCCGAGATTCTGAGGTGGCTGAGGACAGATTGAAGAAACTAACACTCGCCCTCATCGCCCCCCTTTTCGACCTTCCGAAAACGGACATTTTGAGGCTCTGGTCGCTTGGTACACTGGGGTAGTATACGGAGTTCGAGATGTTGTTTCCTACGAGCTGTTACCAACTATCATTGAAATGGTCTCTTGAGATAGTCTCTCACCTGTAGTTGGGCCGTTTGGAAGCTCTCTAGAACGGAGTCACATAGCTGTGGAGTGTCTCTGACCACGACAAGCGACCATCACCAAGTCATTGTACCTTCTCTATGTGGACTTTATTTTCTTTTTTAATTGCAGCATTTTGAGTTGTGCCTGTTTCAACACTAACCTCCGATGAGGAGGTAACCCTACAGAAGTCAAAACTATTTACAAACAAAAGGAACCCGCCCAGCCCTGCATTGGACGACACCCATCTCCAGCTTTTATACACCCACAATAACACCCTCCAGAACCACCTCAGTGTAGCTCCGAACGGGAAGTTCCATGCATTTCTGGCATTTCTGCTGGAGCGAAGCTCGAACCATCGACCTCATAATACAGGGGAGGAGCTGGGTAATCAGATTGTCCACCTTCACAGGCAAATATTGCACCATATCCGGATGCTTCTGCTCATTCTCGACGGGATACGATTCTGCAGCACCGGTGCGACCCATCTTCCGTCTCCGATGCCTCGAGAGCAACAGGGAGAATGCTCCCAAGATAGCCAGTGCGCCAATCGCTACTCTGATGCCGATACCTGCTTTCGCCCCTCCCGATAATCCAGAAGAAGCGCCGCAATTGGAGGCCACTGAACTCGCCGCAGCTGCCGCGCTGGTTGTAGGTGGTGATGAGGGACTCGCAGATGAGGTCGAAGTGGCAGAGGAGGTCGAAGAGCCCAAAGTCGTTGTCGCGAAATCCACCTCTTTCCACCGAATCGAGACACCATATGCATTCAATCCGCCTTCCAGATAATTGGCCATCGCATACGTTCTAGTACTCGCCCCAGTCACCGATGTGAACGTCAGGAAAGACCCAGGGAGATCAGAGGCCTTGACTGTGCATGCACTGGTCGAATACATGGGCCAATTGCTTGGTACCTGGCACGACCAGCTCATGGGACAACATGTTGCTTGTGTCTCAGCTCCTACAACATGGGAACATGCTACTTGGTATCCTCTGGGACATATTCCGGGAGAGAAGTATTGTGCTGTCGAACTCCAGCCCGAAGGTTGGCAGCCTGGACCTGCTGGTGGTCCGAGTTGGGCGTACCCTATCGCTCCTATGATGAATATAGGAGTTGTCGTCGCGTAGATATCAGAAAGACATTCTGGCGAGGGCGTGAATTGCGTGGTGAGAGGGACGTTGGTTCCTGAAGTCTTCGTACCGGTTCATTGTTGACATCCTGAACTGAACACGTCGAGTTCTCACAATAGAAGGACAAACAAGAGCAAGGAAGAACCTCCACAACTTCTCCCCTACTCTCTATGTACTCGGTACCTTCTGCGCGGGGATGCTTCTTCGCGTGAATCTCTCTCGTTCGAGTTAGACGTTTCCTAGCAAGGGTCACTAGCAACAGTTCATCCCATGTCTTGCCCCCCAATAATCTCAAATGGTCGATATCTACCCTTCGTCTTACTGGTCGCTCAGTACGAATAAATATACTTATTCCCCCGGATTCCTGAATCCATGACGATCATTGCTGCGCGGATACAAGAATGGCTGTGCCAGTGTGCTTGAATCCCAATTTCCTCGAGCTCTGCAAATCTCTGCCCTATGAGCAGTTTAGCTGCTCTAGTTTTCAGAAGTTCGGATATACTCCTCTCTAGCACAGACTGTGCCTCGGGGCTAGACAGATCAAGACAGATCATTGCCCTAGGTAGTCGCTATCTCATGTCAAAACAAGAGCTAAGTGAAAAGGGGCGGCGCGAGGCGATGGCTGAGATTGAAGCCGGTGAAATTTGGCGATGGACGGCGCTTGTGCTTGAGTGCACTTGCACTTGTATCATGACAAGACGAGAGCTATCTCAAATTATTTTGCCGTAACGAAGAGTTCCGAGCTCAGAAAGGTGAATGGGTCAGCAAATCATTTTCAGTTGATCTGTTTAATGAATGGATGATGATCGAAGTCTTGATTTTCCCGAGACTTGCGTTTCTCTTACTTTGACGTTTTCAAATCTTCCATTTTTGTGTTCCAATCAAATTCAAAGATCGCAATAGCGTGTGCGAGGCGAAGTGAAAGACGCGAAAGGTCTGGCAAGCCGCTAGTTCACTCCTCTTTTCCCCATTTGTTTGATGTTTGTGTTGCCTTAGAAGTTTTCTGCTACCTATCATTTTGCACTTTGATTGTTTCGACTGGATGCCAAGTAGTTCAGATTTCTTCCGTGGTACTCAAAGTCTAAATTTGGGACCCACGTTGCGGACTTTGAAGTTCGAAGTTTGAGCACAATTTCTGAGATGTGATTATTCTATTGGCGATATCGGACGTCGTAGAGCTCCGGTTTCTGACGGTCTAGGTCTAAAGTGCCCTTTCTGTATATCTTCACTCTCTCGGAAGCCTCACAATTCTCAATCGAGTCGTCTGAGTGTCCCCGTGAGCTCTAGTTTTGAGTACGACTGCTAGGCCGGTCATGGGTCCGATTCATGACCGAGTACGTGCATGCAAAGAAGGCGGTCGCCATGTGGTGCACAGGAGCAGTCTTTCTCACGGTGCAGATATGGAAGACGTCAGAAGAGGTGGATAACAGAACTGATTCTAGATTTCCTCCTGATGCTTCAGAACCCAGAGTCTAGACTCTGCAATCATTGCAACATCGTGAGCGGAAACGTTCTTCCACGATCAAGATCCAGAGCCGTCGTTGGGAATCGATGTCACGTTGTACAAATGTAGTCGATAGCATCTTCCAGAAATCTTTGTTGTCACCATTACTCGATTTCCCACGTTTATCTCCCGATGGGTAGCAGCAACGATGGCGGATGGCAGACTAAAAACGCAAGGCTGCAGTTCGGAAGGCAGACAGCGGTGTATACTGAGCATCAGACTATCATTACCAGAATCTGCTCACCGAGGAGACCTCAAGACCTCGAAGTATCACTGCATCTCTTGACTTCGACAGCCTTTGGAGCAAACATGTTTCGGACAGCCTTCCGCGAGGCGACTAAGATCTCGTGCTAGCTACAAAGCTCGCGGACTCGTTATTGCCCACTCAGTCATTTCGCCAAGAACACACGTTCGACGGCTACTTACAGAAAAACTTACAGCTGTGCTACTCGCTCACGAGACAATACACAAACTCGGCACTTTTCATGAGAAAGTGGACCCAGCAAATTCTCACAGCAAAGGCCGACGGGCAATGCCCGCAAAGCCACACGGTTGCTCTGGTGTCGATCATCTCGATTCTCGCTGTAGGTGGGCCACCAGTTCCCCAGGCCATAAAGACCTTCACTCTTCCTCCTCTCTTCACCCTCGAATGAAAGCGAACCGAGAATCTACTCCAGTGACACCCAAAACAAGAACGAGACCAACACGGAAATAAACACGCAAAGCAACTATGCTCCCCCTCCCCATCACCCTCAACCGCTACGGTTCCGTCACCCTCTCAGACCTCCAACTACCCATCTTCACCCGACAAGAATTAAACAGAGCTAGACTCTACAGCCCACACTCTCACCCGCAGTCATAAGCGGAAGAGATGAGTACGATGTTTATATTAGCGAGAGGTGTAGTAAGGGAGATATATATGATATGATTGAGAGGAAGGAGGGGGGAGGACTGGAGGAGGTGTATGTTGTGCCGAGGGGTGGGAGGGAGAGTAATTTGAGAGATGTGGATGTGAGGGATTTATATGATTATGCGAGAGAGGGGATGATTGATAGTTTGGTGGTTGTTGGGGATGGGAGGAGGCGGGATAGGTTGTTGGGATGAGGTCATAAGCGGAAGAGATGAGTACGATGTTTATATTAGCGAGAGGTGTAGTAAGGGAGATATATATGATATGATTGAGAGGAAGGAGGGGGGAGGACTGGAGGAGGTGTATGTTGTGCCGAGGGGTGGGAGGGAGAGTAATTTGAGAGATGTGGATGTGAGGGATTTATATGATTATGCGAGAGAGGGGATGATTGATAGTTTGGTGGTTGTTGGGGATGGGAGGAGGCGGGATAGGTTGTTGGGATGAGGTGGGGTGGATGCAGGAGGTGTGTAGTGAGGGGTAAGGGGTGATGTTTGGACTTTGTGGGATGTTTGATTGAATGTGGCTGTCGAGGTGTTATTGGGATTTTGTTTGTGTTTACGGGGGTCGGGTGGTAAACTACAAGGCGTGGAGGGAGTCTTTGGATCGAAGGATACATGAGCTATGAATTCGTTTAGGATGAGAAGTTTCTCAATACACAAAGATGAAATCCTCATTCTTCAAGTCCGTCTCGTCATCGAATGCCTTCTCTCCTCCTTCTCTTCCAGTATCTTCACCAACCGAGTCATCGATGGCGCGTTCTTGTGCGTTCATCATTGAGCGATCGACAACTATAGCAGATTTTCCAAGCTGTTGGCGTCTGGAGGCGTGTTTTTTGTTCAGGAACATGAGGTAGAGTGTTGTGAGGCTGCGGAGCGAAAGGTTAGAACGCGGGGTGAATCTGGAAAGGTAGACGAGGGAGTCTTACACGATGAGGATAATCAAGATGATGAATAGACAGAGGTTGGAGATTAGTCCTCGTCTGTAGAGAGGAGCTTCACCAGTGGTGTAGAGGTGGGGTCCGATGATCTATGAATGTGAGTGGAAATTCAGAGCGGGGAGAGAGGCAACTTACATTTCCCGCACTTTGCCCAATGAACAGGATTGCAGTTGTGGTCTTCTTCTTCGTCTCTCCGGCAGTGTTCTGAGATGACCAAGAGTAGATCAAGGGTGCTGTTTGGTGTCAGTACACGATCTGAATGCGAGGTCAAGGATTGAACTTACAAATGCCAGGGTAGAAGGAAATTAAATAGTACCCGACAAGCAATGGTCCTTTATTCGCCTTGTCATGCTTGAGGCACAGCAGCATGACAATGCCAATAAGAGGAGGAATGCAAAGAAGAATCAAAGGAGGACCTTTCTTCTTCAATCTTGTTGCAAGAGCTGCCCCACCCATAGTTGCGATAATCTGAACGGCACCGAATGGAATATTGAGGAGGATTGTACGGAAGCTGTCGAAGCCGAAGGAATTGACGATGAGAGGACCGAAGGTTGTGACACCACCGCTGGGGATACTGGTCTGATATTAGAAGATGGATGGCGGGGCACCAAGGTAAGGATGGGAGACACTTACGAGATGGAGAATATCAGAGCGAACCAGCACCATGTTTTGATGTCCAGTAGACTTTCCGTCACATGTTCCCACTTCCAGACTGTAGACACAACACCCATCTGATTTGCTCGAAGACGTTCAACAGCGAGGACTTTGTCGTGGTCATTGAGGAATTTGGCTTCGACAGGTGAGTCTGGCAAGAAGAGGCTGGCATTCATGTTAGTCGTGGTCGGAGGACTCGGAGGGTGTCAAGACTTACAAGACGACAACGGAGAAGACGACAGTGAGGAGACCGCAAGCCAGGAAGATGATCTGAGAATTGTCAACAATGCCCCAACTTCACATTCTCGGTATACATACTTGATAGGACTTCATCTTGTCAGAGTGAATGTGACCCAGTCCCCACGCCAGAAGACTTCCGACCATGTTGGTAACACCGTTCATGGCATACCATGCGGCGTTTCGATTGGTCTGCTCGGCACGACGCCACCACATCTGAGTGATGGCAATGAATGTGGGAGCTGGAGAAAAAGAGAGTCAGAAACTGCAGGTTCAATGTCCCACGAGATGCGGGACATCGTGAAAGGTAACTTACCAACAGAAGCTTCGAAGCAGCCCAAAAAGAATCGAGCTACCAGAAGACCTTTGAAGTTCTTTCCTAGGCACATGCAGCTCAGGACAACACCCCAACAGAATACCATAATACCAGCAAACTTGCCAGTAGGTAGCTTGACGAGGAAGTATGCAATAATGGGTTGCATGACTAATTGGGCAACATAGACGATTGATCCGAGCCAGGAGTAGTCTTGTCCGCCCAGATGAGCATCTTTGACCAGACCAAAGACACTTGCGTAGGAGAGGGTTGACTTGTCGAGTTGCTGAAGGAAGTACACTCCTAACATGATAGGAAGCACCATCAGATCGATCTTTCGAAGAAGCCTCTTATTGTCCGACTCGGATAAAATGATTCGTTCATGGCTGTTTTGAAGGAGCTCGGCAGCTCGATCCTTGCCGGCAACATTCTCGGTCTCGAAGGCTTGATACTTGGGAGTATCCTCGATGGTCTCGATGTTGGTCTTCTGATCAGACGATGCTCCATGATTGGATTCCATTGTGGCAGAACTTTCGGGGATGGTCATAGACAACTGAGTCTCGGGTGGCTATGAAGCCGAATTGAATGTCCCTAGCTAAGCAGGACTTTGAAAAGTAGAAGAGAAGATGCACACAGAAGCAAGAAACAGAACAGAATCAACAGGACATCCTTCCCTTTACATAGAAACCCGACAGAGCGGATGGTGGGGACTGACGGAGAACATTAGCTCGATATGGGGTTGCCCCGTACAGAATCATTCGAATGGGGTCTGGGGATGTCGGATTTCGGGAGAGAAGTGCGAACATGTTGAGGCCAAGAGAGAACGGGCCGATCAGGGGTTCCCCGCATGAAGCCACCGCATGACTCGCGATGTGGGAGAGGAGTGGACGAGGAGGTTGGTGTTTGCTGAACGCGGCCTAGACTCGGATTTGGACCCGAAGTCCGAAAGCAGTTGGTGGGGCTCCCCAGATTCTCCAACATTGGACCACAACTTCGCGTCTTCTCCTTTGTCAACACTCCACGCTGCACCAATGCACCACTCTCTCCTCTCCATTCGAGTCAACCCCACACGTGCAGAAGGTGAGTAGCTCCTGCCGGTCTCGGTCATGCACTGGTAGGTAGTTATAAGTAGGTCATATCCTGTTCTCTCATTCAGTTCCCGTCCAAGAACAATCTCAATCGTCTCTACCTTCACAATGCCTCAGCACGAATACATACCCACCAAATACGCGGTTCTCCAGCAGAATGGGCACATCGAAGGATCCCAATCCACCGATGTGACTCTAGAGTCTACTGATGGGGACACCAGATTCCAGTTCGGCTTCCAAGCACTCCGCCCTGGCCTCTTTCGAACAACCTTCTCTTCGAAAACACATCCTCTCCCTCCTCACCCCAGCGCTCGTCGACCCGCCGCGGACTTCTCAGGACTGAAACCTACCTCCGAGTCATTCAAGACGAAGAAGATAATCAGCGTGGGGGATGTCACAGCAACAGTAGAGTGGGATGGCCCTCCAATCGTCTCGCTGCAACTTGCAGGACAGGAGACCCCCATCCATACCGACCTCGAGTTCCGATCATACGTGGTCGACTCAGAAGGCATCGCACACTACACCAGGTACAAGAGGGACACATTGCATGTAGGACTTGGGGAGAAGGCGGCCCCTATGAACTTGTCGAACCGAAACTTCATCCTCTCCGCCACCGATTGCTTTGGCTACGACTGCTACCGCTCCGATCCTCTTTACAAGCACATCCCGTTGCTCATTAATGCTACACCCAATGGCTGCGTTGGCATCTTCTCGACCTCACATAGTCGTGGTACATACGCTGTGGGCTCGGAGATTGATGGACTCTGGGGACATTTCAAGGTGTACCGACATGACTATGGTGGACTGGAACAATACTTGATGGTTGGAAAGACAATCGAGGATGTGGTCAGGATCTATGCTGACCTTGTTGGCTACCCTCTGCTGGTACCTCGATGGGCTTTCGGATACATTGCTGGAGGCATGAAGTATTCAATGCTTGATGAGCCTCGTGCTTGTGATGCATTGATGGACTTTGCAGGGAAGCTCAAGAAGTACGACATCCCCTGTTCAGCCTTCCAGATGTCTTCGGGTTATACAGTGGCCGAAACCGAGCCAAAGACCAGGAATGTCTTCACCTGGAACCGCCACCGATTTCCAGATCCGGAAGGTTTCGTCAAGAAGTATCACGATGAAGGAATCCGAATCATTGCGAATGTCAAGCCCTACATCCTTGCCAACCATCCCGAGTACGCTAAGCTGGTTGAAGCCAATGCTTTCTTCACGGACCCAAGGACCCAGAAGTCTGGCGTGGCTCGATTATGGAGTGCTGGTGGTGGTGAGAGTGGAGAAGGCGGCCATATTGATTTCACTTCCAAGGCTGGTTTCGAGTGGTGGTACAATGGAGTCAAGGCACTCCGAGAATACGGCATTGAAGGCATCTGGAATGACAACAATGAGTACACCATACCGAATGATGCCTGGAAGTGCGCTCTTGACGGCGACGTGCAGAATGATGCCGTTACTTCCAAGGATGTCGGGTTATGGGGAAGGAGTCTTCATACGGAGCTGATGGGCAAATCCTCATATGATGCTCTTGTAGATCTCGAACCTGATGTTCGGCCGTTTGTTCTTACTCGCTCTGCCACTGCAGGAACGATGCGATATGCTGCGAGTTCTTGGGGAGGAGACAATGTCACCAGCTGGGACAACATGAAGGGTGCCAACTCACTGTCCCTCAATGCCGGGATCAGTCTTCTCCAGGTATGTTCCAAAATCAATCCCAATTCTTATCGCTAACTTCTTAGTGCTATGGCCACGATATCGGCGGTTTCGAAGGCCCACAACCAAGTCCCGAGCTCCTTCTTCGTTGGGTCCAGCTTGGCGTCCATTCACCTCGCTTCGCCATCAATTGTTTCAAGACAGACGAGAACGACAACACTATCGGTGGTGTCATCGAACCATGGATGTATCCCGAGATCACCCCGCTCATTCGAAATACCATCAAGCGTCGTTACGAACTGATTCCTTACCTCTACTCGCTCATGCTCGAGAGTCACTTAACAGCCACCCCTCCTCAAAGATGGACCGGATGGGGCTATGACACCGACCGAGAAGTATGGACACCCGCCGTCATGGCTGGCGAGGAACAATACTGGCTTGGAGATACGTTGCTAGTTGGTGGAGTGTATGAGGAAGGCAAATCGACAGCCAAGATGTACCTTCCCACCAAAGGTGCTGATGATGGGGGGTATCTCAACCTCAATGCTCCGCATCAACATCTGACACCTGGCCAATGGGTCGAAATCCAATCTGAATGGAAGCAAGGCATCCCTATTCTCGCAAGAATCGGAGGCGCCGTCGTTGTCGGCAAGGACCTTCAGACCCGTTCGCCTGGTGATACCAGATTCCCGTCGCCCAACGCTGTCGAGGATGACTTCCGTGCTGTTGAAATATTCCCAGCCAAGGGAGTGTCGACTAAGACCTACTCGTACACGTGGTATGAAGACGACGGGATTGCTGCGAAGCCTCAAATCTCTCACTTCACACTGAGGTACAGCTCCACCGCGGAACAGGTCCTAGTCGATCTCAGCAAGGATACCGAGAACAAGTTCATTCCTCTCTGGAAAGACTTGAGCATCATCTTACCTGTCGGCGACTCAAGAACTGTCGTCATGGCGAACTCGAACGTCGCTTGCACCAAGCAAGAGTCAAGTCGAGGAAGGTCTGTCTTCAGAATAGTGCTTTAGTAGATCTAGATCTAGATATAGACAGAATGATACCCATATGGATTTTTACTATTTTCATCAATCATCAGCCATCCACCCCCACATTCTCTCACTATGATCATGTCTTAGGATACCACTTTCCCCTTAATTTCAAATTTGCCTTCACCTCCTCAAACTTCTCCCTTCCAAAAACATAAACAACACTCTCCTCCTCACCCACACCTCCTCCCGGCTTCTCAACATCACCCAACTCCATGCTCCTCATCAGCGCTCTGAACGGATTATTGATAGCATTGGTTTCCAAAGACATTTTCCCACATCCTAGCTCATTGAACCCATACTCAACCACAGCCTCCAACGCCTCAATCGCCAATCCGCGACGCGCGAATCGATGATCGATCAATACCCCAGTGTCGCCGACGAGAATCCCGTCTTCTACGGGGAAGGAGTTAAACCCGCTCATTCCGATGAGGATTCCATCGTGGACGAGCAGTTCTCGAGCGGATTCGGGGATGTCGTTTCCGTGTTTGGGTTTGTAGATTATGTTTACCCAGGCGTTCTTTCCAGCTGCTGTGGACTCGGTTTGAGCAGCAAGTCTTCTCCTCTGTTCTTCCTCAGGCAGAGTCGCGTTCACGACGCCGCCGAAGGGGTTGTTTAGTGGGTCGGAGCGGATGAGTGCGAATGGTTTTGCGTCGTTGACTGAAGCGGAGCGGAGGATGAGGCGAGGTGTTTCGATACGGTGGGAGGAGCGGGCGTGTGAGGGGGGCTGTGGGGCGGTGGTTGACATTTTGGACGTGTATAATTTTTGGTGTTGAGGGGTCCAGACGGTGAGGGGTTGATTTGGGAGAGAATTTTGGAACTTTCGAGCAGTCAATTGCTCTTTGTTGTTCTCAGAATCTACGGTTGGTCTCGTTTGAATTTGAGACTTCGTTTTATATATTGCAATTGAGCTTCTGTCGTGGATCAATGTCGGCACGGTATCATCCTGAAGGAGCCTTAGTGAGTCAGAGATTGTGCAGATATGAAGCGCATCAGCTTCAATTGACCAATCAAAGCTGTTTGGTCACTTGAACTATGCCACATTCCTGATTGGAATATGAGAATAACACTAGAGAGACAAAGTTGTGTCTCTTGATGCTTCCTTTCCCATTTATCACAAGTGTAAGTCAGTGAAGGGATTTGTTGCGCGTCTTTATCTTGCTGTGGAAGCAAGCTGCAGTAAGCTAACTTGGCTTAATCTGGTCTAGCGACTCGCGCACGTGACCATTATTGTCCGGGCTAAACGAACTTCAATACCTAGACTTTAGTGACTGGGCTTAAATTATAGGGCCTAATTCACCAAAGCTACAGGCTTCCAATCGCCAAATCAGAGCACGTTTAGACCTAAGCCACGACACTACCGAACAGCTCACCGCATACTTCAAGCAAGCTCTACAATAAAACTATACACTTACAAGTCGCCGAAACTGTTCCAATGAACAGCCACCATTCGGATAAACCCCTGCTAGGGCTTATCTTTTGACCGGCTCACTGGGTCTAACCGTCATGTCGAAGCTAACGTGTTTTCATGTTCTGACCCCAAGTGGTGGTATTCCGTTTGTTTCTTCTCGTTTGTATGTGTTTGAGGGACATTACCTCTCCTCCCCATTTTAGAATTAAACTTCCGCCCAGAATCACCTTAGCTGCAGCTGAGGTTAATCACCCTCAAAAGTTTCTGCTCTTGACATCCCATTCTTCGATGCTGTCTGTTTGGCCTTAAAGTTGGTGCAATAGCTCGCTAATGGCTGCAGCAGTCACGTCCGATGGCTATCATGACTGCTTCGACGTCTGCACACCACAGCACCATCCTCATTCAACCAAATTCGTCTATACAGTCCCAAATCAGGGTCGCCTTATGGCTCCATATCATTCTCATGATCACTGGCTCACTTATTCTTTTCCCCACGATTATCATACTGAAACAGAGAAGCCATTCCTGGTCTATACCTTCTGAAGTTGTTACATTCATCACAATAATGCTTGGAACTATCACGACTTATTTTCAACAAACTAGATACCAGTCATCATCCCACAGCACACTGGGATACTTCATCGTCCTTCTTCTAGCAGCATCTCTCTCTATCAATATCTGGCGCAGCAAATTCTACCTCACTACCAAAATCCCAAACAAGATCTTCATCATATCCCAACATATAATCTTCATCGCCCTCCCATTACTCCTCTACATCGAAATCCTCCTCGGAGTCATCGCTCTGTAAGCCCTCCCCCAAATACCACGCAACTAGAACCACAATTAAGAAAAACCTACCTCCCTGAACAGATTAGCATTCTGCTCCTCCCCATATACACAACAATGTTTCGGCCACCTCGGAATTGGCAGTCTCTACCTCCTCTATTTCTCCTTCTGGGCCTTCCTCATCCATGACAACAGAACGTCCGGGCTAAGATCAGAGGTTTTGGATGCTATGTTGCTTGTTCCTTGTAGTTTAGGACTTTCCCGTATGTGTATCCACAAACCTTACTTCCTTGGGAAAAAAAATATGCTGAACCAGTTTCCACGCTTAAGTTTTCGGCCACGTAGGTCCACATCTACCATTTTGACCGTACTCTGATCTGATATCGGTCCCAAAACACAGGCATGGGGATATCCCTGGGATGACGAATCTCTCCAACACGTCGCTCTGGGTATCTTCACCCTCATCTCCGTCATCCTCTCTACATTAGTGATCCCAACCCGTAACATATTTCCCGGTCTCGTAAGTAATCCCCACCCCTTCCATCAACAGCCACTAATCCTCATAGGTATCAATGGCAGCAGGATACACCTTCCTTTCTCACCCCTCCAAATTAAATCACATCCTCAGCTCCTTTCACCAAGCTATTGGTATCCTGAATGCTGGCATTGGTATTTGTAGAATTCTTGATGTTGTGTTCGTCATGTATCAGCACAAAAAAATTGGAATTAAAGGTCCATGGAATGTTCTAGCTAGTTTTCTGGGTATAATGGCGGGAATTATAACTATGGTTGCTAATGAGGAGCAAGCGGGGGTGCTGAAGGAGTTGGGAGTAAGAAGTTCGAGTTTGTTTATGGGAGCGGCGGCGGCGGGGATGGGTGTTTTGGGTTGTAAGTCTTTGCTTGTTATGGATGAGGAA
>FJOG01000062.1:183950-237909 GCA_900073065.1 Phialocephala subalpina | reverse complement strand
GAATATAAATATATAATAATTATAATTCCAATAATTATATAATAATATAAATTATATAATATTTATTAGAAATATTATATAAAATTTTGAAAAGTTTATATATTTCGAAAATATTATAAATTAATATTTCTAATTTCTAATTAATTTATATTTTAATTTTAAAATTAATATATTCAAACTCGAAATATATATAATATTATCTAAAAATAAAAATAAAAATTAATTATTTTAATAAATAATAATTAATTAAATATTTATTAATAATAAAAATTTATTATTTATATTTATACGTATATTCGAGAAAATTAAAACTTTAAATTAAAAATAAATATAATAATTTCTTATTATTTATAAAGGCAAATAAAACTATTTGTAATTATCAAAATATAACTCATATAACTCTGGGTCACATGTAAGAAGGTATCACGTGACCAGGGATCCAACTGATGGCAGTTACCATCGTCTGCTTGATGCCCGCGCCTTTATAATCTCGCGGATTATCCTTATTAAAGAGCCAAAACTGGCTATAATAATAAGAAAATAGGGCCTTTCTTCGGCACACGAGTGAGATTTGGCCTGTCATTGCTGAACCGCGATTGGGTGATAGACCAGGCCGCGAATCGCTTTAACCCGACATGCGCTTGCAGGAGTGACATTCATTGTGGAGGGCAGCTTGACTTTGCCACTATAGCTTGACGTTTGACGGCCATACTCCTGGATATTTGTTCCGTTTCAAAAGCCAACGATAGTTGATGGTCCACTGATTGCAAGGTGTCGCGTCTTGGGGATATGTTGTATTGCCTTTTATTGTAAACCTCAGAGGTCGCGACAAACTAGCGCGCACTCTTCCTACCAGGGGGAACAAGTTCCACAGTAAGGAAGATTTGTAGGGTCATCCGTACAGAAACCAAACCTACTCCACCGTATTTAACGTGGGGCGGTGCCAGTATTCTTCCCCGCTCGTCATTCCTTCGTTACTATCCATGATACCACGCGACAGTGACAGGCACCTTCTGGAAATATGCGGCGTCAATCTGTGCTACATCTCATAGGTGTCATTATCTTTGTGATTTACTTCTTACACCCCTTGTCGACGGTGTTGGTGCCGGTGTTGAGGACCATACTGCTCGACATAGGGCCATATGCGCTATCTAAAGAGGAGCTTGCAGTCCCAAGCTCCCAACCGCACAACGATGGAGCGACAACCATCCCGAAGATCATACACCAAATATACCTTGGCTTTGACAACAAAGAAATGCCACCGGGATGGGAACAAGCACGGCAAAGCTGTATTGACTTGCATCATACATATGAGTATAGGGTACGGAGAACAAATGGACGATCGCATAGAAGGGCTTGTGCTGAAACATTTTCCAGTTGTGGACGAACGAGTCGGTAGTAGATCTGCTTAGGACAGAATACCCCTGGTTCCTCGAGACTTGGACCCATTATCGATACGATATTCAACGCGCGGATTCAATCAGATATTTCATCCTGGCTCAACACGGTGGTATCTACGTTGATCTTGACAATGTCAGCCTTCGGTCCTTCACCGTATCTAAAGGCCAGTAATTGATTGTTTGCAGGGATGCAGACGCAATCTTGACCCTCTACTACCATTCCAAGCGTGGATGCCGGCGACAAAGATCCAGGTGGGACTGACTAATCACGTTATGGGCACGGAAAAGGGGCATCCTTACTTCCAACTCTTGATCGATCGAATCCAAGCGTATGACTACAATTACGTGTTTCCTTACTTGACTGTAATGAACAGTGCGGGCCCTCATTTCGTTTCGATGGTCTGGGAGGAGTACCTCAGAACGAATACAACGGGAGATGAGATACGCATACTCATGCAAGAAGAGTATAAAGACAACGAGTGGAGCTTTTTCACAAAGGAACGGGGTGGAGGCTGGTATAATTGGGACCATGAAGTGTTTGGATGGGCTGGACAACATATCCTTCTCGTCAGCGTTGTTCTTTTGTTCTGCATTTGTGCACCAACATTCTGTCTTTGGTGGATTGGAGGGAAGGTAGCTGCGCGAACACGAACGAAGGATGTGGAGAAGGTTCAATCCTCGAGCTTGCTAGTCTGGCAAAAGTCAGATTGATCATGCGGAGGGACATCGGCGCGTTGCGAAGCTTGGAGCTAAGCGACTGTGTCGTTAGGTATTTCACTGTGTCGTTAGCAAACCCCTATTATTATTATTTAATAACTGTACGCCGAAAAAGCCAGAAAGCTGAAAAACTCGATATTCAACTAGCTGAGGCAGCATCAGGAGTTCAATCTGGTAAATATAAGTCCGCGTACGAAGCTGCAAAAGCCTTAGGGCTCTCTAAGGAAACAGTAGCTCGACGCGTTAAAGGAGGACTCTCACGAACGAAAGCGCGTCAAACACAGCAACTACTAACCCAAACACAAGAGGAGACGCTCCTTAAGTGGATTAAATGCCTTACAGCCAGTGGATACGTGCCCAGCCACCGAATTCTTCGCGAGGTCGCTGATAAAATCCGTACAGAGCGCAGTTCCCCCTCGTTGTCAAATACGCCCCTACCAGCTGGTTCGGACGTTTCTGCCATTAATTCAGCCCTTGTATATACTTGGTCCAGTCAAAGCTTGCTCTCAACCTATGAAGCAGACCTACATTATTTTCGGCCAAGGCGTTTCATCCAATCTACAATTAATGTAGACATTCCGAGACCCTCCGCTCCATAGCCTGAGGCAGTCTCCGGGTTCCACATCTCCCACACTCCTCCTTTTTGCACCGCAGAAATCCATCTGTCCATCATCTTGTTGAGAATAGCTGTCTGACCGTGCTTTTGAAGACCCTCCATGATGAACCAATTCGTGAAGCCCCAACTTGGTCCTCGCCAGAGAAGGTCAGTGTCGAAGATGGGGTTGTACTCGGCCTCGGCCTTGCTCACGCTTGGAACAGGATGGGTCGTCCAAAATTCATCTTCGTCCGTTAGGTAGCCGATGATGCAGCTGATTTGTTCGGAGCTGACGCTGTCGAGCAGCAGTGGGAAAAGCATTTGGACAACTTTGACGTCGTGGAAGCTTTGAACGTTGCTGTTATCCTTGTAGCCGGTGACGAAGTGGCCAGCCGATTCGCTGAATAGCGTCTCGATGATACCCTTCTCTGAGTGCTTTTGGTTGGCATAGCACTCAGCGGCGACTGCGGTGTCGTATTCGGCGGCCAGATCGCCGAGGACACCCCAACCAGACGCATAGATGCAGTTGACTGCAACATCCTGCACCTTAAACCAATTGAAGAGACCCGCTCCAGCAGCGGTGCGGCTAAGGATCTTCTCCTGCTCCCAACCATACCGATAATGGTAGCTGAGGCAGAGCTGGATGAGCTGCGGATAAATCACACTCCAGGAAGGTCGTGCACGAGCGTCTGGACTAACTCCCAGAGCCGGATCATAGCCTGGACTTAGGTCGATTCCAGATTCCCACGGGTGCAAGATCGTGACTACACCTGTCCCGTCAAGGTCTCGATTGGCCTTCCACCAGTTGAAATATTTGACAAGTTTGGGAACCATTTCTTCCAGATAGGCGACGTTA
The DNA here is from genome assembly GCA_900073065.1 of Phialocephala subalpina. Classification (NCBI taxonomy): domain Eukaryota; kingdom Fungi; phylum Ascomycota; class Leotiomycetes; order Helotiales; family Mollisiaceae; genus Phialocephala; species Phialocephala subalpina. Next base: position 234,341 of record FJOG01000062.1, on the reverse strand, counting down.
CCTGTGGCCCTGTATATCGATCGTAAGCTATACGGTAAGACAGGTGTCTGAGTCAAGTCGTTGTATTCCATCTTTGAGTACAGCTGAGGTTTGAAAGGGTCGCGCCATGACTTCTTTGCGTGCCAGTTGATCTGCTGTGGTATTCTCCCATCGTCGAGCTGAAAATTGAGCTGCGATCGAAGATCGGCGACAGCGAGGTTGACCTCCCCAAGTGCGGTCCACGTAATCTGATGAGCTCCGGAGTCTGGAACCGATCAGCTTTTCTCCGATGTAGAACCCTCCATCTCTAAAGGGTTACCATACCCCACAGCCACTGGGAGGCGTTGTACTTGTAGGAGCTGGGCCGATTGAATGAATAGTCAAATCCGAAGGCTGATCCTGTGACAAGATTTTTTCTTTGAAAAGTCTCACACTGCGAGACAATGGCCGCCAAGCTCGAGGTGTCTTGTTCTTCATCACCATAACGTCTACCGCCATCTGGAAGTGCTTTACGAAACAATGATATGATAAAGTCCATGAGGTGGATTCAGCGCGATAGATGGTAGATGCGTTTTTAAAAGAAGTCAAGCTGCGTCATTGAAGGTGAACGGCTGCAGCACCTCCGCATCTACAGCATTCGTCGGACGATTAGTGCACTTGCTGGGGTGGGGGCGGGAAACGGGGCCTCAGGCTCCTCACCCTCCCATTCCACCCTCCCATTCCACCCGCGTCGATTCAGAATGCGCAGTCTGTGAGAACTTTTCTGTGGCACGACTTTGACCTGCGTCTCCCCGGTCCGTTGTAGGAGGTTATAGCACTTGCCTGGGATGATAAATTCATCTCTCAACAGAAGCTGTCTGTTGTGCTCGGCGTACTTTTTCGCGCTCCAGGTCGCGGCCGCTCGGGTGAAGCTGACGAAGTTTCGCCCACCATTGGGGCTAATGAACGTTATCCGCGGCGCAGACAACATGTCATGGTCCGCGTGCAATCGATGATCCATTTGATTGGTCTGATAATCTATCCTCAGATCAGGCTCACTCCTCGGCATTTCTATATCGACCATGTCCACGTCTCCGGAAAAATAAAAGAAAAAAGAATATATAATGGGAATTTAATCAATCTTATTACCAAGAGTGCAATTCTTTCACGAATTACACTCTTGCACTTGAGGTGGGGGCAGATTACCGGGAGCGCCGACCGCTTCCTGATTCGGCATTCTGCCGTAGCCATTGCTATATCGAAATCGCGATTACACTTCTAATTAAAATTATAAGTGCAAATATTAAACAAATTACGTAATTCCGAAATCTGTAATAGAACTAATTAAGCGCTATTTATACATTTACTTTTTAAGTAGTTTGGATTAGTAGTAATTACGCAATTATCTGATTTATACGGGCGATACTAATCAATATCTCGTAGTCAAATCCTAGTTAAATAATGGTCGAATCTTGGTCAAATTGACCATGAAATGACTACGACGTGCTACCGTAGGGCCTAGCCATAAATCATCAGCTACCTACCATGTCCAATGACATCACTCAGAACAGCTAGTCCCTTTTCGAATCTATTCCAGCAAGCTCATAATGATGTTGAGCAGGAAGAAGCGCTTGTTCACGCATGAGTATTGGTTTCAGCTCAAAAGTTTCTGACAGTTCAGACAGAAGAGACTTTCCCGCCAGAATGAGTTGGCATCGTAGCCTCGTCAACACTAATTCATGATTCTTTCAAAACAACACACCGATAAGATCTGAGTTCCCTCGCCAAAGTCTACACTGGCTTGCGCCTATAGAAGCCGATATGGATCCTGTTTCAGCGTTGGGCTTGGCCGCCAGTATTATCGCCGTGCTCCAGCTGACTACCGCTCTAATGAAGCCAGCAACCTCGTCACTTGGTCCGTCAGAGCACGACGCGAAAGAACTTAACAGACTCCTAACAACTATGACTGGTTTCCAAGTCGCGTATAATAATCTGGAGCAATACCTCAAGGGCAACCCAGGTGCCGCAGACACTCTGGTGACGGCTATCAAACAGCCTATTCAAGACTGCAAAGTGGTCTTGGCTCAAATCAGGCTCCGGCTGTCAAACATGACCTTTGTGAGGAAGCATATCATTGGGAAGAAGTGGGATAAGGAATTCCAGCGCTTGGTTAAGCGTCTTGACGATACAAGGCAACTTTTCGATGTCATACTGCAGGGGGATCAATCGTAGGTCTTTAAGTGGGTCGGCCGCAACTGCATTTGCTAACTATAAACTGCCTAGCGAGAGGTTGATTAAGATCTCGTTATTCCTAAATGAGAAATTTGAGGACTTTGGCGAAATCAAAGAGACTATTGAGGGTACTAGCGAACGTCTATTAGAGTTACATTTGACAGTGCAAAGAAACTTCGAGGTGACGGAGATACAAGCAACTCAAAATCAGTCCGATTTGCTCCATATGTTGGATAATAATCAGGACAAAATTGATGAACAATTTTCGAAGCTCGAGAAAATAGAACAAAGTAAGGCTCTATGCGCTGAAAAAACAAGACGTGCTGACTGGTGACAGGAAAGCAGAAGGAGAAAATCCTTCGATGGCTTGAGATTGCAAATCCACGGACAAATCACGAACAAGCACATGCTACTCATAAGTCAGGAACAGGGGATTGGTTTGCACAAGGTCAAAACTATCGAGACTGGCTTGCACAGCCGAAGTCGTTTTTCTGGCTCAACGGCAAAGCTGGCTGCGGCAAAACTGTCCTTAGCTCAAAAATTATCGAAAACACCAGTGCCTACTGCGATGAGAATGAAGGTTGTGTCATGGCATACTTCTATTTCTCATTTACCGACTCAACCAAGCAACACTATCCTAACATGTTACGGTCTCTCCTTGCACAAATTGCGTCTCAGATCGATATCACCTCAGATTGCCTAGAATCACTGTATCGAGCCTATCAACAGAGCACACCACCCATAGATGCTCTAATAAAGGCGCTTCGGACACTCGTGGATGAAACGCTTTTCCATCATGTTTATATACTTGTCGACGCTTTAGACGAGATTTCAGATACTGATGGACGTAAAGAGGTCTGCAAGATACTCGACGAGCTGTCACAGAGGCCGAAAGCCCACATAATTACGACCAGTCGCAGAGAGCACGACATCACCGAGTATATGTTAGAATGCAAAAAAATCAGAGACATATGGATTCAAAACTCACAAGTGGATCATGACATTCGACTTTGGGTTCGAGAACGATTGAAGCTGGACAAGAAGCTCAGGAAGTGGTCTGCTATACATGATGAGATTGAGGCTGCGCTGGGTAAAGGAGCGGACGGCATGTAAGTGAGACTTCTCGGTGCACTTCATACCCACCATATTCCTTCGAGAAGATTCTGAGTGTATTGTAAATAGGTTCCGATGGGCTGCCTGTCAACTGGACTCACTAAGGAAATGCTTGAGTGCTAAATCCGTTCAAAAAGCCTTGAAATCGCTGCCAAAGACTTTAGATGAGACGTACGAGCGTATGCTGCTAAACATCGATGAAGAATATCAACATGTGGCGACAGAAGCCCTTCGATGGCTATGCTTCTCCACAGAAGTTTTGAACATCGAGGAGCTTACGGAAGCCGCTGTGTTCAGTGCAGTTGTACAGGCTCCTTCAAAGGAGACCCCTTTTGAGGTGTCTTTCGACCCTAACGAGCGCATTGAGGACCCGCTCGATATTCTGGGCATTTTGTCCGGACTAGTAGTGACTAGAGTTCCTGCACAACGAGTCTTTCCAGGCAAATCAGATGATAGCCATAACAAAATGCTGGACCTCATTGATGGCGATGGGAATTACGAGGACATAGCACCGTCGGCCAGCACCACCAAGACATCCAAAATTCTACTCGCTCATTTCTCAGTCAAAGAATACCTTATCTCCGGACGGTTAAATAGTAAGGTGCGACATTTTGCCATAGATGAGAGCTGTGCACACCAACTACTGGCCACTAATTGTCTTTATTATGAATTTTATTCCCAGTCATCTGTTGAGCATAACGCATCGAGCCATGGAGATTGGTGGCACAATCTGACTGCATATAAGCGGAAATACGATGCATTCTATACGCTGATTGATTACGCCTCGAAAAGGTGGTTGCAACATGCGAAAGGAGTGGGGTACAAATCGGAGCTTGATGAATTGGTCGTTTCACTCTTCGATGCGGGATCCCAGGTTCAAGGGTGTCTGCTCTTCCAACACGTTGAACGAGTTGAATGGGACTCCATTCATGCTCTTACTCCACTCTATATATTATCAAGTTTAGGGTTGTATTTTCCCTGCGACACGTTGCTTGAGAGTGGGTCAGACCCAAACGAACGAGAAGGACACTATGGAACCGCTCTTCAATCCGCTGCATATCAAGACCGCAACAACATCGTTCGGCTTTTGCTTAACAATGGAGCGGATGCTAATATTGAAGGCGGACATTATGGCAGCGCTCTTCAAGCTGCCTCATACTCTGGCCGTGAACCATAGTTCAGCTTCTACTGGATCACAGGGCCAACGTTAATTCTAAAGGGGGAAAATATGGATCCGCGCTCCAAGCAGCTTCAAGTCAAGGTAATAAGAACGTGGTGCAGGTCTTGCTTGACCACGGAGCAGATGTCAACATTCAGGGCGGAGAAATTTACTCGACCCCTATTCAGCTTGCCCTATCAAGGAAGCACGCCGAGATTTCCGTCATGTTACTACATCGTGGTGCAATTGTGACCGAGTACGTTGGCGGCACCGAAGCAAAATTGGCACTGAAGAAGAAGGATTCCAAGACATTCGTTAAGATTCAAATAGATGACGAGGGTTTGCCCAGCGTTGTCAAAAAGGTCAGACCACAACAATACTCGTATACCGAGCTTGCTCCAGGTGAAGATATTCGAGTATTGATCTTGGAGCCGGGGCAACCGGGAGATCCCGCGACTGGTAAAGACCCTGATCCGGTTCGATGCAGACTAGTACCCAGCGCATTGCCATCAACGAAGATTTTGGCCCAAGGCGGCCCGCCAGTCATTCCATACGAAGCTCTGTCGTATTACTGGGGCCTTGAGCGGCCCTCGATTCCCATTCGGATTCTCAATTACAGCAAAAAGAATGTCCGGCACTCAATTGCGAACTTATTACAGAAGAAATTTTGGATTAGACCTAATCTATTCGCCGCGCTTGTGCAGTTGCGAGATCCGGAAGATGAGGTAAGGTCACCTTCTTGAAGCAAAATTCTTTGCTTCCCGAGGCCCGCATATCCCCGAATTTCTAGAATACCTTGCTCTTTTCTCGTCTCAAAGTACTTCAAGAAAGATGCTGACTGTGAGATATTGAGTATAGGTTACGTTGTGGGTTGATGCCGTGTGTATAAACCAGGACAATAGCGCTGAAAAGACAATTCAAGTCTCGAGGATGCACGAAATCTACAGCGAAGCCTCCAACATCTGCATTTGGCTGGGAGTGGGAGAAGTAGACTCCAGCACGCAAACGATCGATACAGAAAATACGAGGAAAACCTTCGAATTTGTTCGAGAGATCCTGAGTCTCAAACGTCTCGACCAGCTTGTGTCGAACGAAAGATATGCCGAACGGTGGCTAGCCTTTGTGGAGCTCATGAGAAACAGGTGGTTCAGTCGACGCTGGGTGGTGCAAGAGTTGGCGTTGGCAAGAGAAGCCACTGTGCATTATGGAGACGAGGTCATGCAATGGTTGGACTTTGCAGACGCAGTTAATTTGTTCGTGGCAAAGCATGATCAAATCAACACACTGTTGAAGCGACACAGTAATGACCTTGATCCGGTTGGAGATATGAGAGCTCTCGGAGCTGGTATCCTTGTTGAGACTACGAACAACCTTTTTCGAAAGACCGAAGATGGAAGAACTTGGAAAGACTGTTGAGTCTTGAAACACTGGTCTCAACGCTGTTGGCTTTTGAGTCTACAGACCCACGCGACGCAGTCTACGCCGTCTTGTCAATTGCCAATGACACACTATACTCCAACTCGAGAACTACAGCAAAAACGGTTGTCTCTGTCACCTCAACTCCCACTGCCAAAACCAAGCCTATAAGAGACCCCAGAATCACACCGAATTATGTCAAACCGCTTTTCGAGATCTATTCTGACTTCATCGACTTTTGTGTCGAGAAATCAAGCTCACTCGATATGATATGTCGCCATTGGGCTCCGGGACCAAGAGAACAACGACGCAGCATCACCGCTTTGAGTGCAGAAAGCCGCCCGCAAATGCCTACCTGGATTTCCTCAATCACCAACTCTGCTTTTGGAGGATCAGAACTCGTTCTACATGGAAGAGACAACGGGGACAACCTTGTTGGCATCCCCAACGAGCATAACCACAAGAACTACAACGCTTCTGCAGGACTCAAGCCGCACGTCAAAATTGACAGAGAAGGCGTCGATGATGCCACCCCATCCCAAGAGTACTTCCAACAGGTAGGCCACAGTTCATACCAAGGCCCTGTATCGAATCCTCATACGGAAAGTACTCTGCCTAAGGCCACTGAGATTCTCTACGCAAAAGGAATTTGTCTCGACACCATTGAGAAGCTATCACCGCGTGCTGCGCAAGGCATGATTCTCCAGGAATGTTTAGTTATGGGCGGCTGGACGGACGAGATCGAACCTGAGAAAGTCCCAGACGAATTATGGAGGACTCTCGTCGCAGACAGGGGCCCAGTAAGTGAAATGTGCCCTATATCTCTTTCGCAAGTGTTCTGTTCCTCAGCCCACCTCCTAGAGTATCCTTTGAACTATATGCTAACATTCATCTATAGAATGGCACCAACGCACCAAGCTGGTATCACCGAGCCTGCCTCGAGTCTTTCACACACATCACCCAGAACGGTGATCTAAGCACAAGTGCATTGATGGAGAATCCCGGTACTCCTTCCACGATGGTGACGTTCTTGAAACGTGTGCAAGAAGTCGTATGGAATCGGAAGTTTCTCCGCTCAAAATGTTTTCAGCATGATGGAAGTAAGAAGCGATTGTTTGGGCTTGCACCCACCAGTGCTCAGGAAGGAGACCTGATCTGTATCTTGTTTGGATGTAGTGTACCTGTTATCTTGAGGAGAGTGGGGCCTCCTGATGACCATTTTTATTATTTGATTGGGGAAGCGTACGTGCATGGTGTAATGGATGGGGAGGCTCTTTCGAAAGATCTGCCGGTCTGGCCTTATGATGGTTCTGATAAGTATATCAACTTCAAGATCAGATGACTCCGAGTCTTTCCTTTGATATTAAATGCTCTAATCTCGAGCGCATCGGGAATTGGATCTCCCAAAGATGGGAAGTGTTTGGTACTGGATTCATCTAGCATGAGAGCTTTCACACGGTGAGGGCGGATCATCACTGGCGCTTGCTTTATTATCATGCATATTGTTGCCTAGACAGTGTGGTCATTGTCGCCAATAATTCAGATTCGAACGTTTTCGAAAAGTGCCCGGTAATCAGGCCAAGAATTGGGGTCCAATATGTGGCTGGCATCTATATTAGGTCCATGTGTACAGGAGGTTGAAGGTATTACTTACGTGGCTCATGTCGAGGCTGGTGCATGACCAATGCTCATTTGATATCCAATAGGGTCACAGGGTAACAAATGAGGGGCTGTGAAAAGTAGCTGTGATAGATGTAGGTGCATGGTGCCTTTGTGGGCAGTATTTACGAAGCTTGCTTTACCAATCATATGTTTTGACAGCGCTTGTGCGAAACAGTCGCCAATCCAACGCCGTTGGATGACATGATTCTTCAGTGCATGTGGTTGCCTGGAATTTATCGAGCATGTTATATACCCTCAAACTTCCCTTTGCCGACAAAACTTCCAAGAATATTACCGTGCGAGCCGTACGATACCACGAAGAGCAACATGTCTCTCTCGACTATAAGCGATTATGGTGGACAACAGCTGTTCTGATATTTTTACACGGCGTCCTCCACCACTTCATCAATCATATTCTTCGCAGCTCTCCGGCTCTGCTTCGTCATCTTGCATCAAATCATACACCGTGCACCCATCGTCTGCGTTCACACATCTACAAGCATCTCAGGTACCACAACGGAAAATCTCATCCCACCACTGCTCTTCAACCTCGTTGATCCACCTCTCAGGCGCCGTGTCAATAGCTGACATGCATACCCGCATGTCGCTGTCCCGAATAGGTCCGTCCTGTCAGCACTCAAAAGAGTGGATGCCCGGAGAATTACGAAGTGGGTTGAAGATTGTAGAGTAAGCAACCTGCAGAGAAGGGTGTGGGAAGGATGCACAGAACATCTCAAATGTGATGAGTAAGAGTAAAGATGTGAAACACGGCCAACTTGCAGCAGAGATGCCTAGAAGGACGGGAGGAGAGCGGTAGAAAGATGCATAGAAGGTGTGGAAGTCGGCCAACTGGAAGATCATGGAAGGAAGGGCCGGTGACCCGCTTTTGCGTGAGAGATGGTCTCGTTTAGGAACGGAGGGAAGGTTGAGATTCCCGAATTGGATATTTGGAGACTGGTTAGGGATGACTTGCAAGTACCTTCGAATGCGAGGTCTGCTTCACATGCTGAGAGAGGCTGGCAGCTTGACCAACTTCCTTCATATCGGAGGAGAACGGATTCACCTCGAGCACCACATGGTGTTGAAGGTTCTAGCTCCCAAGACGACGTCAAACTTTTGTCCAGCAAGACAGCGACTCGAGTAAACATGAGAAACTCAGAAACCTTAATTCTCGAAATACAAATCCAGAACGCTGAATGCTCCAAACTTCCAAACTACACAGTAAGGAAAGCTCTCTTCTACCTTCGGTCCTTCTTCCCATCTCCCATGCACTGCCAACAACCCAGTTTTCGGGAATGCAGAGAAACTCCTGTCATCCTTCTAGCTGTCGATCATTGCATCCCGCTACTCGCTTCTCATGCCTGCACATCCCAGATTGGCATGTTGCTTGATACCTTTGACTCGAGATCTGAGATCCGATGTATCGTTACATGGAACTCCATAATCTTGCAGTATGTCGGAAATTACTGTACAGCACAAGATTACTTCCCAAAACAGCAAAGCCAAAAGCTTCCCCCTTCTGGACGTGTCCTAATCCATCCATCTCCAACGCTGCTTTCACTCCTTCTTCGAGTCTTCAATAGCTCCCCTCGACCTACCACAAGCGCCGGATGCTGCACCTTCAAATACAAACAAGCTTCTTTCCCCTGACCGTAGACAGGCAAGTTCGGTAGGAGCCGGTAGTCTCAGTTCGGCACTTGTACCGAAGGAGGAATCCGAAGCTACCTCCACACCAGGTGAGTTCGGTACCAGAGAAAGATACTTCCGGGGATACGGGTTCCATCGGAGATGGACTTCTGGGACCGGACTTGAGGAGGCCTTCTCCAGAGGCAGTGACGTCTAGAAAAGTCGCAGATGGGTGGGCTTCATGGTGGGGTCGGAGATAGGTGATTGTGTCTGAGATATTGAAATTGGCGGTGACGGAGATCGCGGGGATGGAGAAAACGAACGGAAAAAGCGAACAACCAGCAGAAATCATTGATGAAATGATGTCGACAGGTAGAATTGCTGTCACATCATTCATATGATGAAACGTCTCGTCAGCAGAATAGAAATCGTGACGAGGAAAGTTTCCAGAGACGCGTTTCTCGACGCACGTAAAACGCGGCTGCGTCTTCATTTGAAGCCGGCAGCAACATGCGGCAAGAACTAGGGTCGGTCGATCCTCAGGAACGTGTGAAAATACAAAGGGTCTTGAGTGCGAGTCCGCCATTATCAATCTCGACTCAGGTTCAGAGGGAGAAGAGGAACTGCTTGGTCAGAACGGCTTATCTCCGAAGATAGCAAATTGGAGCCCTCGAGTTTCCAGAACACGCAGCGAGTGCAACCATCAGAAAGCAATGTGGCGATACCCTGCGTCTTGAAGACGGCTCCTCGGAACCTCGGAACCCGGCTCAAGGTCTGGATGAGGCTCAAGACTCCCAAACTCAAAGATGACGCTCGTCGGCATCTCCTTCAGTCCCAAGAATCCCAGAAAATGGGAGAAGGAGGTGTGGAGACAAGGTGATCTCTGGAGGAACCAGACTCCTGGATCCCAATTCCATGCAACCACGAGGCAACAAAGGACTCGGAGAGCTGGCCGGAATGTCCCCGAGATCGCGAAGCTAGAGGAGGCAAAAGTGAAGAAAATTTAAAGGAAGAGAAAACTCCAGGCGAAGAAATATACAGCGTTACGTAAAATTGACAAACCTCGAAGCTCCACACCCGTGCTTCCCCATCGACATGACTTAAAATCGCATGATGATGCCGACCCCTTCAGGAGTTGAGTTGAGTTGAGTTGAGGTTTTGTTCCGCTCCGCCCAGAGAAGGCGGGGGTTCTTGACTGCCAAGATAACGAATGCGAAATACTTCGTATACGAATCGAAACGTAAACACCAGCAAGGCTGAGGTTTGAAGATCGAACGCTTGGAAGGTCTGGGGGATGCATGGCATTTCTGGGTGCGGAGCGGAATCCCTCTCCAAGACACCAAGAGGGCGGAGTTTCTTGGCTGCCAAGAAGACGAGTACGAAGAATACGATCAAACACCCAAGATCGAGGCCAAGCTTTTGAGCCTCTTGGAATCGGGCGGAGCGCTTGTTCCTGAGCATATTTTTTGGGAGGTGGCGAGAAGAGAGAGAAAGGAAGTTCGAGTCGGAGCGTGGTCTCGGCTTCTCCAGGCCAAGAAAAACTTCAATCCCGCGCGAGACTCTGAACTTGGACCCGCGATCATCAAACCCTCTCAAACTCTCTGTAAAGATCGAAGCGGAAAAGCAAACCATTGGGCAGGAAGAAACTTCAAGCTCGGGCACTATGGAAAGTTTACTACTGTAGAGAGAAAAAGGGTCAGGACCCTCCGCTATCCGTGCCTGAACTCAACCTTCTCTGCCGGTTTGCCTGATCATCAGACGTGGCTTTCGACGATGCTTCCGGGTACCGCTTCTTGACACGAAGAAACTTTGTTTCCAAGTCTAAAGGAACGAACGAAGGTGAGCTTTCGTCTTGGAGTCGTGTTGTGAAATTGTGAATAATTCGTGGCTTGCATTGGAATGTATGTCAGGTGGAAGAGGCGTCAACCATGCGGAAGGCTGAACTTGTGGCTTTCTGGGCTTCGGATGCGAGGGACCGAGGAATGTGATCACAAATGTGTATCTGATCCATCAGAAAACAAATGTGGAATCATATGAAAAGAACGGTGAAGTGAAGTTATTTTGAGAATTTCAAGACATCTGATCTCAGCTCGGAGTGGATCTCAGGAACTGTCTCGGACGGAAAGTACGAGCTCAACATCGCCGAGTGACTGTATCGCATCCGGGTACGAACTCTCTTCCTCGCATGCCGAGTACGCCGTACACCCCCCAAAAAGCAAGACAGTCAGCAGCCCAAGAAACGATCCCGCCAATGCCGGGTTGCGACGTCTTCGTTGGGATCGTGCTCGGTGATAGGTCAGGCCGCCAGAATACCCTTCTTGGGCTTGGCTTGCGGGAAGAATAGTGGAATGTTCTGCATGCGAGGAGCTGCAACGGTTTGGGCTTGGTGGGAGATAGCTTACTGTGCGTCGCAATCGTGGAGGCTACGAAAGGCAGCGATGGAATGTATCGTACCATCTGCACAGCAACGCAAGAAGACAGGCCGCAGCATACGAACACGGCAGCTTGACTTTCTCTAGTATACGATCTGTATTCAGAGTTTGAATGACAGCTTGTTGTTGTTGATGATCAAGGGAGATCAATCCCCCTTCTATCCGAAAGATCTACCGGTAAAGGGAAATGCACTGTTCACCATACAAACTCGCGCAGGCAATTTATTCGACGAGCTTGGCTGGTGCCCAGTGAAAACCCAAAACGTGTAAAGTTAATGGGAAAATATAATTTTAATATTGGGCTGCTGCGTGTTTGATTGGGTAGGAGAAGAAACGTTGCTGGAATGATACGGAGTAAGAAGGGACTGTTCGGGAATTAGGGGATCTCGTGGCTTGTGCAGGTGTCCGATGAGCAGACTCTTACTTTTGAAAGGGAAATGCACTGTTCACCATACAAACTCGCGCAGGCAATTTATTCGACGAGCTTGGCTGGTGCCCAGTGAAAACCCAAAACGTGTAAAGTTAATGGGAAAATATAATTTTAATATTGGGCTGCTGCGTGTTTGATTGGGTAGGAGAAGAAACGTTGCTGGAATGATACGGAGTAAGAAGGGACTGTTCGGGAATTAGGGGATCTCGTGGCTTGTGCAGGTGTCCGATGAGCAGACTCTTACTTTTGAACGCAACCTAAAGATGGATGCGCGGCCTAGGCCACGGCCTGAGTAATCTTTCCTTACTGTATGCGAAACCTATAGGCACGGTCAGAGTTAGAGTCAGAGGACGTAAGATATATGCTCGTGGTCTCCTCGATCATTCCACCGTTTGAAGTTTCGATATCAAAGTGAAGAAAGGACCCCGCTCCAGTATCACAACATACGTCTCTTGCTGCATCTCCCTGTGGCATCCCCTCCACCTCGCTGCAACACAACTACGCCATCATACGAGGAAACTCAGCTCACCAAGGACCAACCTCCGATCATCCCACTGCAGAATCAGGGCAACGTGCATTTAAACTCGTCCTCTCAACCTCTGCTTCGCTCCCTTCTAGCCTCGATTCCCAAGTCCCCTCGTTGACAGGTTTGGGTTTACCTCATCCTACATAGCCGAGTACCCCCTGTCCCCTCCCAGCCAAGATCAGCGGCGTCTCCTGGCCTCTCATCCTGGCTCCAACTGCCTGATCTTCTCCACTGGGCTCAAGATCGGATTTGATTTGGTCATCGAACATACAAATATTACCGCCTGATCTCCCTCCTCTGTACCCAACTGCACGCGCGCCTTGGATCACTTGTACGCCTATTCGAAACAGCAGGGAACACTTTTCAAGAATTGCAACTGTGCACCTCCATTCATCGTCGACACCAGCCCCAAACGCCTGAGCTGTATTGGGATTTAATCCGATCTCGTCGTCAACACCGAGACAGGCCTCACTCTCGACATAACACGACATCACCACCTCAAAAGAAAGGAATGTCTTCGCGATTCTTCCAGCTCCAGACAGAGGCTGCATATAGTTCTCGATCCTCATCACCATCTCCTCGCAGACCTCGACCAACAAGCACTCAAGGATACCACTCTCGCGCATCCCCATCCTCCGACTCTTCGTCCTCGTCCTCATCATCCTCTTACTCTTCCTCCTACAGCGAACCTCAGAGATACAGCATGGATTCATCACAGCAACCACGAGTCGAAATCCTGCGATGTTCACGGTGCGCGAAATGCGTCGAGACGATTGTTACTTCGAGGGGCGGCGAAGATGCAAGCGCGAGTGGCATGGTGAAGTTTGGACATAACCTCTACTACTGCGATCGCTGCGCACGAATGGTTGGATACAAATGAGCGCCATTACTCGAATTCGAATCACGACATACGCATACGGAGAATAAAGGGTTACCACAATACCGACATCTTTCGCGATACACGAGCGATTTCGACGATACCCTCACAAAACAACCGCATCACCACTCACCAAAATCCCATGCCCCAAAATACCGCGATCACCATTCACGATATCGAGTTTACCCATACAAACATAACACCCCACCACCTTCTCAGTTGGTCCTTCCACGCCCAATGACCCAATCCAGCCTGATTGCGATTCGGCACCACCTCCGCCTCACCTGTCAGCTGCATCTCTACCCCTCCTGCATAAAGCCACAAGTCGCCACATCACCTCCCATTCGTGGAAACCCCAAGGCCTCGACCAAAACTGGATTAAACCCCAGATGCGACCTGGAGTTTGGATGGATGATGTCATTGTACACATTCGCGACCTTCACGATTGGGATGCGAAATTGACGCATTCGATGCCTGCCTTGGTTTGACGTCGCAGATGTCCGAATCCATCCGCTGCAGATGCAGGTCAGTCGAGTCGGGAAATATACGTATCTGCAACGGGGTTCAGGAGAATGCTATTCTTGTCGCTGCAGGAAGATGTGGGGTCTCATGTTTACATTTCTTGGTGGAGGCTGTGTGCGGATAACTTGAAGCTGCATTGGAATGGATCGACCTTCCTATTCTTCTCTTCTCTTTCTACGTGTGGATTAATGACGACAACGACGATCATGGCTTGGGGTTTCTATTTTCATATGTTGATGTATGATCACGAATGCAGCGATTTTTTTTCAGCGAGCGAGCGAGCATATTTGATTTTGGTGGATACCTTTGATGGCGTATACATTTCCTTGGTTTGAAGGAGTGAAAAATGTATGATATTGTGGCTTGAAGAACCAAGTCACTTAGATGAGAAAGATGGAGGGGAAACCCAGGGACAGAAAGAGGGCCAGCTGGTCTGTCACTTCGATATCTAATCCAATCAGAGATAACACCTTATTCCTCTGTTCATTCTTCGTGCTGTAAATGACTCAAATTGTGCGCAATCGAATTCCTGCCAAATTCTAGCCACGTCTCTTCCTAGCCTTGATCTTGCCTTCATTCTCACTTTATCGAGCCACCTACCTCTTCCCCTATTCCTCACTTCGATACCGCATCGCATCATCTCGCAGTCCCTCAATCCTCCCGGCAAGTGCCATCATCACCATTCCCTTCCAACTCATCGCATCACCACTCCCTTCACTTCACATCTCATCATCACCACATCCCAATCCAGTCCTTCCTTCCTCTATCAATTCAAACCCCGAAGCGCGCGTCCTTCGCAAGTAAACTTACTCGCAAGCGTCCAACAACCCTTCGGCCTTGGCCTCGGCTTCTAGCCTTCTTCGCAGACCCGGAGACTCTCCTCCGATTGATAAGAGGATAGGGATCGAGGGGTCTAGACCTCCGCTTCCGAACTCTAGATCATATCAACTGTCGATTCCTACGACGAGGACAGAGAGGCTGATTATCGCATCGCAATGAAATGGAGTGCGAGATTAAGAGGTGAAGAGGATGCGATTGTAATGTACCCTGTACATGTGGTTGACATGTCGATGGATTGTTGATTGTTTCCGCAGTTGACTGCGCGCCTGCACGTTCAAATTGTTCTTGGGAAAAAGAATTCGCGAACCGCGATCTGGCTCCCATCCCCCAATTCTACGCATCGGAGTCACGTCCTACTCTTCCCTGTACACTCACGACAGAAATTTCACCCGTCCCCGACCCCGCCTCCCATAGGTCTAGACCTCGATAACCAACGCCTTCGATGTTTTTGTTATTATGGTGACGGAGTGGAAATATTTATACGTACTTTTTGGGGGTGGCTTTGATCGATTATTGTTTGTTGCACATCTAGCGATTTCTCGAATTGCGATGAATTCCTTGATGGGGTTTTATGTTTAGCATACCGTGTCATCAAATTTGCTTGACCTTGGAATTTGGAGTTGTCGTCGATTGTTGAAGATCCTAGGTTCTAGACCGAGGTCGAGAGATGATCCATGTCAAGCTGGACGTCAATGTGCGTTTATACCCCACATCTTCGGCTGCTTCCTTGGTAGTTAGGGCTTGGATGAAGTGAATACCAATGCTGTTGATAGTTGACAAGCCGCCGCTATCCTTCCCTTCCCTTGCTGCATATCGACGTCGGGAACGTCAATGCGTCACGGGTTGAGCTTTCTTCATGAGTCGCTGGAGTTTTTCCCTGCATGTTCTCTGTTCTCACCGCATTTATGAGGTATGAAGGGTCTAGGTTTTGGGTTCTAGACTTTTTACGGCCCTGAAATTGAAGGATTTCAATGTCGAGCTGGAGAGGCAAGGTGAGGTGAGGGACGTCAACTTGCATCTTTAATTGAATTTGAGCTTTGGAGAATACTCCGCAGTCAGGGTATACGCGATCGCTGTCCCCTTTCTTGCATGTCAACGGGAATCAATTGAGCCCGACCGCACTTATGAGGTATGAATAATCTACCGGTTTGAATTCTAGACTCTCACGATGCCAACTGCCACCCCTTCTTTTTATCCTCATGTCGGTGCTGATTTGGCATCTGAAGATACCCCGCAATGTTCTGTTCAGAAGTGGCGATTCAAGGAATTGCAATACCTGCAGGGCTGAGATCGTAGTCTAGATCTTGAAGATCCCAAGAATCCTTGTTTAGCTGACAGGAGGTGGCGAGCTTATCGTTGTTCGCCACCTCACTTCCACCTTTCATCATCTGATCTTGCCTCCTTGACTTTGCTGCTTCTTCACCTGTCATCTACCGGACTCTCATCTCGCACACTTTTTCTCTCTTCACATAGCGCTTGAGCATATTCTAATCAAATCCAGCAAGCTACTCTTGAGGAAATCCATATACTCGCTAAAAGCTTGTCATTGGCTTGCCTCTAATACAAGATCTCACAGCCTCGCGCTGCCCTCCAATCATAAATCCGTTTTTATCTTCTTCTACGAAGTCGGTTTCGGGATTTTTTACACCGAAAAGTGGGGCCTAGCGAATAGTGATTTGCCAGCAACAAAACCTGTCAACGTTGACTTTCGGCCTCCAACTTTTCTGGGGCAAGCTACTAAACCTTTCTTTGGTGTAGAAGCGTGACCAGAGGATCATCCAATCACAGCTCCGCTTTTATCTTCTTCTACGACGGAGGTTTCCGGATTTTCAACACCGAAAAATGGGTCCGGGAGGGTCCGGGCGAATAATAGTGCTTAATCCTCAAATTTCCTCGAATTTCCTCGAATTTGCGGCGGCCTCCAACTTTCTGCGAAGATTATAGCCTCATGATTTCCTCTTGGGCCGTCAAAGTTCTACACGTGTTTCTAGCTTTAATTCGTAAGTCGTTCTTTTTCTTTTTGCTTTGGGATATATAGTCTTAACACTACGCACTCGCGCAAAAACATCCCAACATTCGAGTAAATTCAAGAGATATTTGGCACTTGATTAGTTCACCTCGAGGCGATGGATAAATCCTCCTTTCCATACATTCTTTGAAAATTAAACACGGATATGCTGCTGCTTTGTAGATTGCGGGTTTGCTTGTTAAATTTGGCCTCTAATGTTGGGATTGGTGTAAGGCTCTGCTTTCTTGAGGTGAGATTGGGGAGCGAATCACAGCTTTCCTTTTCTTTGGACAGGAGAAGACGGTTTCTGGATTTTCGACACTCCGAAAATAGATTTGGCGAATCAGAAGCTTGCGTTCTGGAGTTGGCTGTTCTGGGTATTTGGCCTCCAAATTATGCGGTCTCATCCTTTTTAGGATATCATTCTTCCTATCGGCAAGCTAGACAGCCTTACGAGCTAGGGATTGGAGGAAGTCTTAGCTTCTTTTCGCCTCACTTTTCTCGCGAATCATAGCTCTGCTTTTGGCTTGCTGGGTGAAGGAGGTTTCTGGATTTTGGACTTTTAAAAGTGGGTCTTGACGAATTAGAACTATCAAAACGGTCATGGGTTGTAGACAATGGCACAATGCATGGCCTCCAACTTTTCGGCCTTAAGATTAGAGCCTCAATCTCTCCCCTTTCGGCAAACATTTCGTTGTGAACATCTTCAGTCTCAATAGTCATATCTAATGACTGGTTCTCTTTGCTACTTCCAATTCCCAAAATCGGCGCAGAATTACTCACATGAACTCTTGCAGGTAGTGAAGAAGTCTCGAGATATGTTGGCACGTGATGAACTCTCCTTCAAGTGATTGAATAGTCATCCAATCAGCATTCCCATTCCCTCGCATTTAGCAAGTCCCTTTTGTGAAACTTCTACTCTCGCTTACGCCCCACATTCCCCAAAAAATTTTTCCTTTCTTTCTGATTGAGTAGTTTCACGGCCTCCAAATTGGGGTCCAAATGCAACGCCAACTCAACCTCCTCGAGGCGAGCCGGGGAGCGAATCACATCTCTGGATATGGCTCAATACACAAAGCAGGTTTCTGGATTTCAGAAGTCAAAAATCTCGTTTGGCGAATTAGAGTTGAGCCCCATTTGGCTCCCGTCATGCGTTTGGCCTCCAAATCCCGGACGGTTCTTCCTGGCGAATGCAGGCTCAGCCCTTCTCACCTCACTTCTCTATCCAATCACACGGGTTCTTGTGCCTCCGTCTACGAAGGAGGTTTCTGGATTTTGAACTCCGAAAAGTGGGTCTTAACGAATTAGAGCTATCAACAAGCGGCTCACCAAATGTTGTTCAACAATTTCTTGGCCTCCAACTCTTCAGCCTCAGCTGGAGCCTCAAAATAAAGATATTTGCTCCATCAATATTATGCACATGTTTACAAGCTAGAAGGATAGAGCTTAATGTATGATTCCGTTTCCTGTTCTAGAGATTCGTTTTAGTAAGAGCACAATCGGTTCGAAATATTCTAATAGACTCGAAGTATATTCCCACGTGATATACTCTTTTCCTTTGGGGAAAAGGGCCATCTAATAATATTCTACTATTCCTCTCAAAGAGTAAGATGCTTTCGAAGAATTCAAACACTCGCTTACCAGTTTAGCAAGGACGTAACCCAACTTCAAGAAGTTCTTGGCCTCCAAATTGGGGGCCTAGATATGCCTTGGCTCTGCCTAGCCAATCGAGAGTGTTAATTCGACCTGTTGATGCAAGTGCTTCTGGGGAGCGGAGGAGAGGCTCTGGAGAGAGTGTTTTGGCCTCCACCCTCTATCAGAATCGAATAGTGGGAGTTTGGATTTCCTATTTGGGCGAGCTCGGATCTTCACCGTTATGGTTTCGTTTCTGGGCTCTCAGTTAATAATCAATACCTGTTTCCCTTTTGCAAAGTTTGAAAAGTATGTTTTGGGGACAAGTACTGAGAGATACTGGAGTATATCGTCGGCACGTAAGAATATACCCTCAAAATCATCATCCAATCACCCCCTTCGTTCCTCAGAGACAGCAAGTTGTTTCTGAGAGATTCGGATACTCGCTAGACAGCCTCATTTTATTTTCATCGCCAGCACGGCCTCCAAACTTCGGGCACAAGGCACACTTCAAGCCATCTTCCGCCTCACTTCTCTCGCCAATTACAACTCTGCATTTGCGTTGCTTGGGAAGACAAGTTTCTGGAATCTCGATACTTTTAGGGCCCCAACATCGAATAAAGCCAAAAAACCGCTGTCCGCCTTATCGGCCTCCAAATTATGCGGTTTCGCTCATTTTCCCTGCCAATTCGAATCGATTTGCAAGCTAGACAGCCTCACAAGTTGCGGGTTGGAGGAAAGCATACAGGTCTCAGCCCTCGTTCGCTTCACTTCTTTCACCAATCAAGCTTTGCTTTGGGCATCTCCTACGAAAAAGATTGCTAGATTCTCGACATCGAAAAGTGAATCCCGGCAAATGAGAGCTAACTCTTTATTTCTGTTACACCGCAAAAAGGACTCCTGGCCTCAACTTTCCAGCCTTAACGCAAGAGCCTCAAGCTCTCCCCTTTCGACAAACAATTCGGTGTGAATATTTTCAGTCTTAGAAATAGGATTTGATATATGTCTCTTTACTACTTTGGATCGATTCGTCTCAAGAACAGCCTCTCGCGCCCCAAAGCTTCACAATGGAAACAAACTCAAGACATGTTGGCACGTGATAAATCGTCCTCAAAACAATATCTAATCGCTCCTTGCTATTCCCTAAGAGCAATAAGCTGCTCTTGTGGATTTAATCCTCTCGCTTAGATGATTCTGGGTGAGCTTTGTTTGGAACTCAATTCGAGGCTCAACTTGGGAAAATTCTGCATTTGCACCTCCTTAGGCCGTTCTTTATATCCCGGAGGCGCAGGACAAGAATTCTTTAAGACGTGTAGCTGCTTCTAACACGTCGTCGTCCACACTTTCGTCGTCACCTTCATTGCTCTTCGCCCTCCCTGTTATTCGTACCTTTTTGACCACCCCCTGACCTAGCTACTTAGACGAATGGTTAGTCTTAACTATCAAGAGAAAATTGACACTAGTGTAATTCCTGCAATCAAATTATACTTACATATGTTAGACAAGAGTAATTGTTCTTATATCATCTTCAGAATACAGAATCCGGTCACCCTGTTGCGGTAACGGCGACGCACAACCGACCTTCCAGTACTCATCATCCATTCGAAGGGTAGGCTTTACAAGTACAGCTGTATACGATGGAGTGTCCCAAAGTATCAATGCGAAGCAAGGATATGCTACGCCGCGATCCCACCATGGCCATCCAACATTCTTGACCTCCGGATAAATCTCTATGAGTGGAGCTTTCACTTTCAATCGACCTCCTTTGACGACTCCATAAGGATTCTGACCTGATATCTCAAGTTCACAGCTCAAGAACTTGGCACATGGAGTCGCCCTTTCGTTTACCGTGACGAAGGTAATTGGGACGTTGACTGAAGCCCAAGACCATGATGGTCCTAGAAATCTCTCTGGCTCGTATCTAGAAGAGTCTTCGGGTTCCTCGAATGAAGCAGCCCAGCATAGATCATATCCAATACTGCTCCACCAGAGACCTGCGCAGTACCGGTCTCCTGTATGCTCAGCGATCTGTCTAGCCAAGCCCGCCAAAGCTGGAAGTCGATCTCTAGCAATAGTGAGATTCCTACGGCTATATCTTGATACCAGAGTTGACCAGGATCCGATCCACGGTGGGGTTGTGGGTGAGAGACTAGCCCCATCATTATTGTTGTCTAGGAGACCTTGAAGGAGTGCATCCACACTGCTAGCTCGTTCTCCACCAACTCCTCGCTCGCTCGTAATGCCGAGGTTGCATTCCCAATACGTTTGGTCCCGGCTGAAGTGTAACAAACGTTTAGAGAGATAACGTTCCTGGAGCGTCCAGGCTCTCGTATTGAGTGGCATATCGTTCAGCTTGCCGATATCTGTTTGCGAAAAACCGCCATGTAGCATAGGCAAAACAAAAATTGTGCTACTGCCGAGAGAGAAGTCAACATTAACTTGCAAGTAATCAGAGCGCATGCCTAAGAACCCCTCCGAGTCATCCGTGGAGCGAGCTGCGGCGGCGGTTATGTATGAATTGGAGTATACTTGTGACATTTGGCCAGACTGTTCCTCCCAATCATTTGGGTCATCCTGTATTATGCAAATCGAATCGATCCATAAGTATTGGAGGTGAAGGAGGTCAGTGACCCGTATTGCGTCTTGGAACGTCTTTGGGAGGTCCTGTACAATGATCCCACGCTTTCGTTGATCAAGAGTTTTGGTGGTCGTCGTAAATGATTTAGAAGTACCCCAACAATGACTTAAAGCCATGTATTGGCCATTGTGACCTTCGGACTCTATCAACTTCACAGCCCCTGATTGATTGTATTGACTGATGTCAATAAGACGGGTAGGTAGGAATGAGTCTGTGCGGTCACAGGCGCTGTGAGAGGTATTACAGACATCGATCCAGGTTCGGATTCTCTCTAAAGAGCTATCTGAGAGTGGATCGCGGTCTGGAAGGCGAGTGAGAATATATTTCGACAGAGCATTGTCTGCGTACCGCGTCAGCCTTGAGAAAGGTGTCAGTCCTAGATGACCTAGATGAGTAACACACCAGTTTGTATGCACACAGGATATGTCCCAATGGTCATTCCGTGTCCCCGTTGACCCGATGCATTGTTGAATGCATTATTGACGTCAAACCTGATAGATTCCAGAATCCTTGAGCAAGTGTGCGCCCCTTCATACCTGTAACTCTTCCAAACCCCAGACATCACGACTGTCTGGTCATCTTTAACGTCTAGTTCTCTCTTTTGTGCAAATATTTGGATCTCGGAGGCCATAAAATTGCAAAAGTCACACGATTTTGAATTCTGCCTGATCTTCAACATGGTGCGACTAGGAAATCTTCGTCCGCTTGCGTTGACCGACTTTTGCAGCTCTACATCAAGCATACGCGACATAGCAGATGAGCAGGCCCCACAAGCTGGCATCTTATAAGTGATATAATTATTAAGTTAGAGCGAAGAGAGACTCGAAATATAGCGGTTTCTTTGTCAAAGGATAGGTTCTACGAAGTATCATTGGAAGAGGTATTCAGTTCCCGCCTCGCGATTACCAAGATTTTTGCTCACGTGAGCCATGCGCTAAGCCTATTTGAGAGAGTTCGCGAATCTAAGGTTAATGGTTTGAGCAGGGAACTGGGCAGGGAACTATGGAGGTACAGCCCATAAGTATTCCAATAGCACTAGTAGGGGGACCCCTGGTATTAATAATACTTTGCTTGATCTGATAATATAAACATTTACTTTTATAATAATTATTATTAAATCAAAGAAAATTTTATTTATATTAAAAAAACTTTTTATTAATATTATTAGAATATTTATAAATTATATTTTCGTAATCTTTATTATATTAGAATCCGATTTTTTGATTTATTATAAATCCTGAAAATTTATACTAAAACTTTATTATTAGTTTATTTCTTTTATAATTTTATATTTTCTTATAATTATAATTATTTTTTTATAAAGTTAATTTTTAGATTTTTAATACCGAAAAGTAAATCCAAGTAAATAATAATTATTTTCTCAAAATACTAATATATTAATATAAAAAATTTTAATTTTTATAAAAATTAAATTTTATATATTATTTTTATTATTATTTTTATTAAAGTTTTATATCCGTTTTTAGTATTATTATATAATTCTTTTGTTTTCTTTTAAAAAAGAAATTTCCGGATTTTTAATACTTCGAAAATAATTATAACGAGTAGCGAATTAATAAGGTTCAAACGTTTATAAAAATAATTTGACTTTTAAATCCCGAATAATTCTTCTTAGTAAATATAAATTTAACTTTTCTTATTTTATTTCTCTATCTAATCATAATGGTTCTTTTGTCTACTTTTGTAAAAAGGTTTCTGGATTTTGAATATCAAAAGTATATTTCGACGAATTAGAATTATTGATAAATAGGATAATAAGATAATTTATTGGCCTCTAACTTTTCAACCTCAAAATTAGAGCCTTATATCCGATTTGGGCCGTCAAGTTCAAGTATTTGTTTCCGGCCCCAATAATCATTGATTAGAATTGGTACTTTATTCTCTTTACCGCTCTAGAGATTCGTTTCGGTACTTTATTACCATACTCACGCACCTCGCACGGAAGTTTTCCAACGGTCAAGTATATACACGTGACGCACTCTCCTCTGGTGATAGAAACATCATCCAATCACGTCTACCGCTTCTGTGAAGAGATTAAACTCCTGTCGAGGAATTCCCACACTCGCTTAACTTTAGAACGCTTCCTCTCGATTTGCCGAGTTCTACTGGCCTCCAAATTACGGCTTCATGATGTCAGCCATGTCTAGCGTTGTGCGTTCCTGCGCTCGGGAGTTATTGGGATCGATTCAAAAGGATCCAGTGAAAATATTTTTCGCTTTGACTCCAACGGAGAGCAAGGCCGTCACATTCTAGAGGATTGTCACGTGTAAAACATCCAATCATGTCTCTCATCGTCTCGCATTTAGCAACAGTCTTTTGCTAGAATCTCTACCTTGTATCAAATGATGAACTGCTTCAGGTTGCTCACTTGGCCCCCAACTCGCGGTGCAAATATTGGTAAGATCCTGGTTGTCATAGCTCCGCTACTTAGCCTTCGCAGCCTTCCTCCTCGAGTCACCAATCACAGCTCATATTTCCTTTCAATGGGTGAAGGAGGCTTACAGATTTCTCACTCCGAAAAGTGGGACTCGAGCAATCGAAAATCGCCACGAAAATACCCTTGTCAAAAATATTCGGCCTCCAAATTTTGATACTTCATGATTTCCTATTTAAGCCGCTAAGATTTTGCACGTGTTTTTGAGCTTCTATATCTGAGATCGTGGTGTGTTCGTGGTATTTGGGTTCTTGAGATATCTGTTGTAGTGAGATATAAGATGTCTTATTGTTTAAGTGGTGGATGGGAGGCGAAGGATGTTTGAAACTTGTCCGCAAGTGGGAGTTTCTCTTCGATCTCGAGAATTGGAGCTGTGAAGCCTACAATCACAAACATACTCGCTTGAAGCCAAGATGCGTTTACGGAGATTAGACTTTCTATTAATAGTTTAGTTTTTTTATTAGAAATTTAAAAATCCCTAATAAAAATTTATATGGTAAATTTTATAATTCTAATTTAAAAAATGAATAATTAAAAGGTAAAAATCGCGATTTTTGGTGTAAAAAATGGCTAATTACAAAGGGTGGCTAACTAATGGGGAGGGGGGTCGACTTAACCTATGATTTCTCAGTTAAGGTAATAGTTATAAGTATTTTTATATATTAATAAATTAATGGATTTTTGCTTTAAAATACTGAGGCTTTTACTTAAAGTCTAGTACTATAGAATTACTTCGTAAACTCAACCTATCCTCTCAACCTCAAAGGCTAATCTCCTGATACTCGGATCATCCCAAGTCCTGTTCTTGTCTGCAACCCCAAGTCCCTCATCTAGCCTCGCTCTGACTTCCCAATGGGTCCCAGTCTTCTCTCCTACAACCCTCCACATACTCTCGAAAGTCTCGACATTATGCTTAAATGCCATTCCTCTCCTGGTCGGTTGATTCCCAGCCACTGGCTTCCCGGTCTGCTGTCCTACGATCAAAGTCCCATTTACAGGCCTGGCCAATCTCACAATCCTCTCACAAGCCTTGATCTGTCCCTCGAGATCAAAAACATGGAGAAAGAGTCCGATATGAATGATATCCATTTTGCCTTCCAAATCCTTCAATGGGCTATCGAGATCAAAAACATCCGCCTCCATGAACTTAACTCCGAAGGTCTTTTTATCGAGGAATAAATCGTATCCCAAGGAGATGAATTTCCCGTGAAGGTCAGCGCCGTACATATTTGTAGATGGTGCACCATCGTGGATCAATTTTCGGAGGTCTTGGGCCACGCAGCAGCCCAAGTCGAGGATGGAGGATCCGGATGTGAGGCGTGAGATTATGTTTTGGTACGAGGGGGTGCGCATCATTGAGAGGTCTATGAATCGAAATTGACCGATACAAGGGTGGGGCCATATCTCCCAGCCTTGGTCGCGCTGTTAAGAGTTTTTGGTAAGTATAGACTTGGTTGGGGGTGCAGGAAAGGGAAGAATATATCGCTTACGATCTCAAAAAGATGTGAGATCACTCGCTCTGGGGCAATCTTGGAGTAATTCTCAAGAAGATCTCGCTGGGCATCTGTGATGCTCTCTAATGTTGGCATATACCATCCGACGCTTTTATCACGACTTCCAATTTCGAGTTTGGGGGTGTCAACTGTGACACCAGGATCAATTGAAGCTACCATGTTGGATAAAGTTCTATGAATGATGTTTGAGACTCAAATTGTAAGGCAAATAAATCGTGATGAGGGACACGGATGGGAGCATTAGCTAAAAACATCAACAAGAGAAAGTGGCATGATCTGGCGGCCAGATTATAGATTGTAGGCTAGGGCGGCATACAGTAAAACCGATTTCCTCCGATCAGTTGTTGGTACCGTTATACGGAGGTAGACCAGGTAGTGTACTACGGAGGTAGAGGCTAATGTAGGTCCGCGGCGCATACGGCGCAGACTCGGAACATCATGTAAGGACCACGCACAACTCATTTTGGTTTGATAACTCGCTTCTGCAGGGTACATGACCGGGATCATGGATCGCGCATACGAGACAGTCGGATCAACCGATATGGAACATTTTTCTGGGGGTTCGAGGACTCTCTTCGAAGAAATCCATGCTGTCTGGGGTGCGGCAAGCAAAGTCTTGACTGGACAGACATGTCATGAGCTCCTGGAAACATTCGGTTCTATTTAAAGTCACGGGAGATAATGTGAAGAGCTTGGTTCTGCATGTACATCTTATTCCATCATCCGATTCTCTCCTGCATCTAGAGGCCCCACCATTACTTTTTTGATAGCTTCTGATAACGCCAAAGGAATGATATTGTACATGCAAGTAGAAGATAAGCACGACGAAAGTCTTCCTAGACCACCAGTGTCTGTTCCTGGTATGTATCTCTAATTCATTCCCGCCCTGCTTGTTGTTACGCTCGTCACATGCCCCTCTGTAGCAAGCTTTTTTTGACTGCCCTGAGAGTCCACGGACGCGGTGTCGATCTCAACTCCAAATTGAGTGTATTTGCTCCCTTGTATTCGGTCAAATAAGTTATCGAGATGAATAGTGCTCTTGGGGGTCCGAGATGCTGATTTCGAGTACCCGTCCGACTTTATTGGACGTTCTCGGCCCGTAACACAGTAGAATAATCGACTCATGTATTCGTCTAACAGCTTCGATACAGTGGGGATGCAGGCTGCAACGATACCGAAATCGACTTCGAGTTGCGAGATGAGGAGTCCTGTTGTAGCTGAATCTAATTGTTGGATTAGTGCAAGTTTCAAAAACATGATAAGGATACTCACATGGGATATCAGTCAAATTGTGAGCAGTTTCGACGAGTCCCTTGAGACGGACACATGACAAGATCAATTCACTACGTCTGTTAGCTTCATACGCAAGTCCCATAGGGTGAAAGTACTCACGCGATGGCAAGTGCTGTCATGACGCCAGCAATTGACCACTTCCGCTTGTAAGTGATATCCGCGAAAAGCCAGACCGGCAATGTCACCATGCACATGCTAGATACAATGGTAAGTGCTCCGTGTGCATATCAGAATGGCGACTTTGGAAAGCAGTGAGATTGGTTATTTGTACTGATGTAATTGCTCTCGATATCGAGCCCGCATTGAAAGACGGTGGCCACGGCAGCACAGAGACTAAGAAGTCCCTGATACACAATCAAGACATAGCAAGCGGTCTTAAATCTCGTCATTTGCGGAGTGGCGATGGCGAGGAAGAGGAAACATGATGCGACCTTTGAAATGCCTGCAGTCCATTTGTAAAAGATCTGAAACATGAAAAACATCTGCCACCTATTAGTCTGGGCGTGGCCCAAGTATAAATCGCTGATGGACAACAAACCTCCATAACGTTGTGGATTTGAGTAATGCTCAATTCTTTAATGTGAATTCCGAACCCCCATGCAACAGCTAGTCATGATCAGCCCGCTATTCATACGGTTCTTCATATTGGGTTATGACTTACCATTATCAATGATAATTGTAAGAGCAAGACCCGACAACTAAATGCTCATCAGTTACAACCCTTCTTTAACCTACACTATACTCACGAATGATAGCAGGAGGGTCAAATCCGACAACAGAATCCAGAATCGTGACTCTCCAAACTGTGGCCAGGATCGATCCCCAGGACTGCTGTATTTGAATCGACCCCATAATCTTAGAAACACGAATATTCCCACAAGTACCATAACCGCACTGGCAGTATTTCTGTCCGCTGCTCCCCTAGGATTGGGTCCGACATAATGACTCTTTGACGTGTTTGCCATCGAGTAGTTGACCCTGCGTTGCTGAATGTCGATCTGGTATAAGCAGTCTTTGCGTAGTGGTCTAATACGTAGGGAAAAGATGAACAAAAAATGACAAACCTCGGACGATCTTGCCTACATAAGGGACACACTCTAGATCTTAAAGCCCAAATCCCTCTCCGGGGTTCCCTCCGTGGGGAGATCACTCCTTACCCGTTGTTGCCAACTTGTTGGATTTTGGCTAATTTTTTGAGGGTCTCGTTCTGTAATCATGCTACGCATACGAGTTGAGTTCGAACCCTAGAAATCCCCTTGCAGGCTTGCCATGCAACCTAGTTAACTATCTCCTCTTCTCCTTCTCGCTTACCTCTAAGCGATAAACCATTTATCATGTTGAGGGATTCTTACCTGGTTTTGTCATGCAAGAAAATTGACTACGCTATGCATTGAGTTTGAATCCTAGAAATGATCCTGCTCCTATTAGATATCAGAGGTATATCGTACTAAGTATTTCCGACAGTATTTTCGTTTGCTGTACAAGTATTAAAACGGCCTCTCTTAGTCTTGCCCGCTCGATTCGGTCCCATCACGGCGGAAGAGGGTGATGTTGATATCGATTTGAAGAACCGATTAGGACGTTTGGGCCTCTGCGCGTGCGTAATGTTAACCTTGTTTTTGTCTTCAAGTCAAAACTACTCCCCTACCGGTATTCCTGAACAGATATCAATAGTTGCCCTCCGTCGATGTCGCAGAGACCCTAGAGCTGGTAAGCCCTGCCCGCGATAGGGCATCTCTGTTGGATTCCGGCCCCGTTCTAACGTTCGAACCGTCATTCAGCTCTTCTGAGTGGGCCAATCCCCGTGATTTTGATTTCACTGCGCATCCGTAGATGTCGCCGGGACCCTAGACCTGGTAAGCCCTGCACAGCTCTATCTCCGGCCCACACACCCCAGCTCCCCGCTCTCGGAGGGGGCCTAAGCGAGACGGAGGGTCTACCACCAGCGAGTAATACGGATAGGGAGGTGCGTCGTGCAGGCCCTAAAGAATTGTACACACCGCTCGGGCAATGTTAGTTTTCCCTCACGCGTGTGCATCTCTTTAGGGCCTGTACATACCTCCGTGGATGTTAGGCGAGTCCAAATAAAGTCGAAATACCGAGTGGCCTCACCAATAACCTGGTCCCCCTGTTTGGGGTGGCTGGTGACCTCATCAACCAGGAAACAATAAGCGTTGCACTAAGCGTACCGAAGGGAGTCCCGTCGTGCTTTCCTATCATCCACTCACTACTCGACTCCCTTTTGAAGCCTCGGACCTTCTAGAATACTTCTATATGCTTCTCTAATCACTCTTCATCCCTCTTATTATCGCATTATTTTCACGCTTCTTCTTTGGGTTTTATTCTGGTTCTTCACCACACACAACAATGGAATCGGTCACCGAGGCCAACGTGGCTCCTCCTACGCCCTTAGAGAAAGACATTAGCGTTTTCAATGAGAAAGATTTAGGCAGCGAATCTGTACTAGTCTCTCCCAAACGCGACTTATTCCAAAGTAGTGGCGATGCTCAGACCCATCGTCGATTCGACCGAAAGCTCGCATTGAAGACTGATCTCCATGTTCTTTTTCCCATGCTTTTCCTCAACTTCTTCTCCTTGATGGGCAGGACGAATATTGGAACGGCCTTGATCCAGAAACTCCCTACCGATTTGAAGCTCAAACCCATGGACATCGTCATCGCTATCGTCCTTGCATTCGTCCCTTTGATTGTGTTGGAAATTCCGAGCAATGTTCTCATGCGCATACTCGAGAAAAAGGTGGGACTCGGATACATAAGATATCTCTCTATCATGACTGCGCTCCTCGGTGAGTTTTGAGTTGCAATTTGATCCGCTCATGAGCTAATAACCATTTCAGGTATTGTCACAGTAGGACAGGCTTTCGACCAGACTAAATCGGACCTTTTTGCTACTCGATTTGTTTTGGGAATATTCGATGCTGGACTGCTCCCCGGTTCCGTCTTCGTCTGTTCGTTGTACTACCCCACTGTCCATCTGCAATGGCGGATGGCTATGATTATGATTGCAAACATCTCCTCAAACACCACCGCAAATATTCTGGCCTATGCCATTGCACATCTCTCAAACACGAGCTCGAACAAGTGGCACGGCTGGAGATGGTATGTGCCCTTCAGAAACCTGGCTGCTTCGATGCTAATCATCTCTAGGATCTTCTTGGTCGAAGGTTGTCTCACATTTGGTATCAGTGTCGTCTGTTGTTATTCTTCCATTGCTCGCCCAGAGACCGCCAAGTTCCTCACTCACGAGGAGAAGACAATTGTTGCTCGTGATGTGGAGTCCAGGGAGACGACCATCGGCGTCGCTACAGAATTCAAGATTTTCTTCAGCAACATCCTCAATTACATTTGGGCAGCAGCGTTGGTATTTACAGCCTCAACCACCTACTCTGTAGCCCTTTTCGCGCCTTCTTTCGTCGAAGCCTTCCATCCCAAGTACACAGTCCCCCAAGTCCAAGGACAAGTCGTACCAATCTTTGTCGTCTCCGCCGCTGGATGCGCAATCACCTCCTTTCTCGCGGATCGTTATCAGCACCGTATCAGCTTCGCTCTAGGTGGATATCTTTTTACTACTATCGGCTTCGCTATTCTTCGTCAATCAAAGCTCCCTGCGCCAAGTATATCCATGCTCGGTCTCTACTTCGTTAGCATGGGAACCTACGTCTCTATGCCCATGGTCTGGAGCTTGACACTCGCCAACCTTCCATCTCCGTTCCAAAAGGCCATTGGTGTGGGATTCGTCATCGGAATTGGAAACGTTGGAGCTTTCACGTCCGCTTGGTTCTTTAGGTCTGCTGAGGCTCCAAGATATCACTCCGGAATGACCAATTCTCTCATCTTCTCCGTACTTGCATTTGCTTTGGTTACTTTCGCCGCGATCTATATCGTTGTAGCGAATAAGAGAAGTGATAAACTTGCTGCTAGTGCGCCTATTGGTGGCGTTGACGAGGATGGCCAGAACGTGAAGAGTAGTGGTCATGTCAGACGGTTTTATTTGTAAAGGTGTCGGATTTCAGCTAATCATTCTTTTAAGGTTTCTAGGGAGGTGCAATTGGAGAGAATGTCTTAAGCTACAAAGGGGAGGGAGCTTCGGGAATTGTAGTGAGATAGAAAATAGTCATTAATATAGAATGCTTCTACAGTTTAGGACCGTAACTTAATCGATAGTGCTAGCCTACACGTTGCTCCGTCTGACGTTTGGATGCTATTATGCTTTTTGGGTTCCAATGTAGTGGTTACTGTGTTGTACTGTTTTATGTGTTTCTTTCTTTCCTCTTTTCATGTCTTATAATTGACGTGTGATTAATTCTGGGTATGATATAAGCTACAGGAGGTCGAATGAGTGCGACAATTCGAAAGCCTTAGCATTGCAGCTCCGCTGCAATAAAGTGCGTAGCCAGTCAATTAACTGGCGCGGAATTCTTGCAGGTTGGTAAGTCTGATTTCGTTACCCGTCGACCTTAAAAACCATGATTTGGGCCGACTCGCTAAAGCGAGTATTAGCGAGGAAGCCAAGTCCCGGGGGTTTAAGCTGACGGGTAACGGTGTGATTACACGTCTATCTTCTGAATAATGAATGACCTTTACATCATCGGATCTTCGGGTTTTCGCACAGCAGCAACACGGTGTCGACATCCTCTATCGACAATCGCTAATGACTATCTAGGTAGACTAAGCTAGTAGTAATGTTAACCCGTAACCCTAGCCTTAGCGGCCAGAATCACAACGTGCTTCCACCAGCACGTAGCCTCTTTGGCAGTAGAAGCAACTTAAGAAATCGTGATTAGCGTCTCGGTGGAAATCCATGCTGCCGTAGAAGGAGAGACACTCGTCAATCTCCGAGCGGTTTATCCGGGTGTGCTCGCCCGCGGCCTTGACCCCTCTTGAACATCCAGCAAATCCGGCACCCCCGTTGTCCGAGCCCCGTGACATCGTCAAGTGCGGTCTCTATCCGCATGAGCTTCCGTGCGACCTTTCGACCGTCCTGAAACAGGATTCGTCCTTGAGAGGAGAGAAACATTCTTGGCTGATTCTCTGGGTAAGGCACTCTAGCTGAAACTGTATATCTATAAAATGATGTTGGCGATATCCGTTCTTCTTCTACAGACGCAAGTATGGCATTCAAATTCTGCAAGCGAGGCTCTGGTTGCACAAAGAATCCAATTTGAATGTTGAAGACCGCACAGAGAAGTGGAACAAAAGATCCGACTTTGACTTGGAGAATATCATCCGCCATTCCTCTTGTTGGCGTATAGCCCTCGATTCGCAAACCAATATCGCGAGTTTCTTCAACGAATCCGAATGGGCCGAACGAGTCATTGGAGGGGCTATATTCGCTAGCCCTTGTGGTCTGTTGGCACATGCTGATACCTTTTTCCGAATAGAGATCTTCTAGGAGCTTTCTAGAAGTGAGAGCAAGGCTTCTGTGAGGGAAATCGAATGTTGTAGCTTCATTGACAAGAGGAATTCTGGAACCAAAGACTGTTGAATGAGTGCGTGCCGGTATTGGTGATGTTCTGCCCGTAAAAGAGGACACATTTGGGACTTTTGAAGCCTCTGGCGTGTTAGAACCAGGGGCTTCAACGTGAAATGGCGATGGAATAGTGCTCGTCTGCCTCGGCTTATCGTCGACTCTCTTATGATCGAAATAGGGAAGAGAAAATGCGATTAAGCGAGACTTGACGCATGCCTTGCCAGCTTCAGAATCATAATGCTCTTTGAAGTCCTTCAAATGCTGGAAACGAAGGCCACAGCCGTTTGGAGGGTTGGGGCAATATTGGTGCTCTCCACCCGCTTTGTTCGTAAGAGAGAAAATATGCTCTGCAGCGACGTTAAGCAATGGCTCAAGAGATCAGTGTCTTGGAAGTGCAACGGGCTAATTTTATTGTTTTGATTGGGATGTTGGTGTTGGTCAGGATTGGTTTCAGTCTCTACTTCAGTCAATATTGCGATTGAGAAATAGGTGGACAAAGGTTGAAATGAACCGAATTTACCTTTAACAGACTCAATAATCGTCTGAAGTTCAAGAGATACACTAGGAGGGTTCGCATCATTCGGTATAGCTGATGGCTTCATTGAAGTGTTGACGTGTTCAGCAATAACCATCTGACAACTTTCCGTGTCCGAGGCAGTCTTTGGAGCGGATACAGCTTCAATGGAAATACCGTGAATGACAACAAAATTTTGTAGTTGAAGCCTACAATGAAGACCTGTTTCTATATGCCTCTGCAATTCATCGGGTTTGTCGGATCGGAAGAAACATCCTGACGACTGACAATTCATACTTCCCAGAATTGACACGGGACCACAATGATCAGACTCAGATGACAGATCTTCAAATCGTAAAAGGGTACTCCGAAGGTTGCCAATGGTTTTTTGAAGCATCTCAACCTGACTCTGGCAATCTTTTCTTGTGTTCTCTATGTCCAACTTCAGTTTGTTGATGTATGTCTGCAACTTAGACTCAACCCTGCAAAGATTAGGAAGAGGTATTGTAGATGATTGGCAGGAGCGAAGCTGGCGAAAAAGCAATTGAATAGTGCCGTCTTTCTTTGATTGTGGATGGTTCTGGTGCTTTGGAGCAGAAGTTGGCCTTCGATTCCCGATAAACTTCGGAGCGAGAATAGACGACATAATTTCGTGGATAAGGTTCTCCTTTGTGGTAGTTGTTTCAAACAAGGAAAAAAAATTGGTTTGAAAGGCTACTATCTTGTCTTCATTGCGACCGAGTCTCCGGTTGGGAGTGGGAAGCACCTAGCTTTAATCTCTATCGTGTACACCATCGAATCCAGTGATACAGGGCCATGTGCAGGGCCGCAGTGTACGCCGTGTTACAAAGATTCAAGGCAGAATTTTGAACGTGTGGTGTGCAGCGGTCGTGACGGCTCCAAGCAATCAGAATTCTTAAACATGCGCAAGCCACAACACAGCACCTTGGAATTTATCCAGGCGGTGAAGGCACCATGTTGGATTTTTGCATTATTGGGTTACGAGTTACCACTAAGCACGCTTCGTGTGCATTCAGAGATTGGTGGATAATTCAGACCATGGAAATCCCGCGAATCACACCAGGAGCACCGCCGAGTCCTGAGCGCACCGCAAATCGATTTCTGCCGCAATTTCAGGGTGTAAACACTAACCGTATATTGGCCAGGAATCCCTCTTCGGAAGCACCTGTCATGGGATACGATACCGTGACATATCACATGACTTCATAGCGTAGTACTAGTAGAGCACCTGCCTTTATGGCAGCGCTCCTTTATAGATGAATAGATTATACTTCTCTCTCTACATATTCTGATACCGTGATAGTACCCTATGCTGGGGGGTACGGCAAAAATATGTTTCATTCTCATTCTCTTTGTAAGGTACCTTTTTGCGCAATAAGAGCCTTCCCATGGAATCACAGTCAAAGTAAAAAGACTAGGGATAACAAAGAAAATAAAGATTTGGTACATGTGTATAAATGATAAAGTGCGTAAAAAAATAAGGAGAACCATCATAGCTCCAACTACATCAAAAATGTAAAGTACGTCCGCATGCTCTTCTCTCTGGTTCCCCCTTGGAATTTTAATTTTGCAAATGGTGATCACTTCTAACATTAACTGGACGGTATGAGATATAATCGCAAAGTAGATAATAGCACCCATGATAAAGGGATACCGATACCGTAGGCCCGTAGGTCCTCATACAGCTTGGACGAAAAAGACTGGACGGCATAAATACTGTGACCTCGGGGACTCCCACTACATATGCATAGGATCTCATCAATGTATTCTCAATTTTGAAAACAGGGAACGATATATTTCCTGATCTGGCTAACGCAAAACGAAACTCCTAAGAAAACAGAGGTCTAAGCCTCAAGTTTCCGTGGTATTTCGTTCGGGGTCGATCAAGATATCATCAGATCCCATCTACCCATATGAGGCGAGGCGCATTGGCGAGGCGAAGATGCTAGAGAGCCAGCCTCAATGATCCTGTGATTCGAACAATCCCGTCCTCTGTTTGAAAGGGGTAGTCTCGTATGGGGGTCTCCCAGCAGTACGAGAGGGCTTCGAAGGATTCCTCGTCTTCGTCCGTCGTCCCATTTTTGAGCGTTTCGACGTAGTACTGCAGGTTGCGTGTGACGAGACGGCCATGAAGGACATCTGTGCCAGATCCTGGCGCCAGAACGAGATTCCGGATTTCTTGGCTCTGTAATTTTCGATATGCAGAAGGAGCAATTCTCTGTATCGAGGACTACTTGAAGTCAGTTCGTAAGGGTCTGGTAAATACTTATATTCAGGAGACATGCGCAAAAGATATAGGCTGTATAGGTAAGTTGCGACACTGACGCGCGAAACGCCGGCCTTATACTTCCGTATTCTTCCACACGAATCCAACGTGAAACTCAAATCGAATGAAACAACAGCGAGTAGAGAATGCCATCAAAGCTGGAACACCGATAACAAAACTGGCGCACGCAAGAGTTTGAATGCAATACACCATGGTCACGTGGTGTTTGGTTCCTGGAACACTCATTCCTGGATCCAGAGCATCAAGCTTTGGCATGCAGGCCATTTGATTCTTCGCTAGGCCTGTTCTTGAATCCATTGGAGTCTGAAATTCTCTGAGCTTTTGTGGTCATAGCCTCGATTCGTGAGATTTGATAGGCTGCATTCGAAACCACTCTTTGCACGTCGAAGGCACGCGAAGAGGTCATGGCAGGTAGAAGTTTGAAAGCAAGAGCAAGGCAGACTTAATTAACGCGGACTAGAGTAAAGCAACAGCAAAACGGAGGAGGATGATGCAGAAAGGCCGTCTGCCGAATGGAGGAATTTTATCGCGGTTGAGAAGACGAAAAAGGGGCTCGTGTTGCGGCAAGGCTTGAATCTCGCCCCTCGTGCAGCCTCTTGCACAGCCTCATCCCGCCTCAACACCAACAACTCTCCTTTAAATCTCCAACCCCCAAAACCAACAATGATTCCCCTCAAATCATGACAAGATTCTCAACCGCGCAGCGGAGACGCAACAAGATGCAAGCCTCAGAGACGAGATCAATCGGTCCATGGAGAGCTCTCCGCATCGCGCTTCGAATTGTACTTTTCAGCGCGTTGGCATGGCTAGTCCTCGCGCTGCTATGGGCTTTCCTCCCTTCTCCTGCGATGATAAAGACCGATGGGCATGTGGCATCAATTCTGCGAGCTGGGAAGAGTTTGACGAGGGTGTACCCGTGAGTGCTGGGCTTGGAGCGCTTGGAGAAGACATGCTTACGAATTGCCTCCAGAGCAGAGAAATGGCATACTGGCAGATCATACGACAGACGCGGATTCGCTCTCGAATATACCCTCAATCCTCCAACCGCTGCCTACCCAGCCCCGAGGTTGGCCATCTCTGGCTCGGATGTCCCGATACCACTGTACAATTTCAACCTGCCCAACAATGAAACGGAAATAGATATGAACCCCGACTTTGAATTCAAAGCTGTAGCACGAATAGGCGACCGAGACGGCGCCAATCTGCCATGGTTCAAATTCGCAGACTCCATACTGCTATTTTGGTGGATACACAGAGAGAACATGGACATGAGTCTCACTGCGACATGGGAATTGGGCGAGGATTCGGACGTGCCCGGAGTGCAGAATCAGAGATTCGAGATCCTGCTCTTCAACCCGCATGCGCATAGTGGCAGAGAACCGCTTGTGAGCATTGATACAAGCATGGTGCGACATGGAAAAGAAGGAGCAACTGTGGATGTTGTGAGTGCGAGCTTGGGCGAAGAGTCTGATTCCCCGACTTGGACGTATCCATTGAGGGTGGCAATCATATTGGTGCTTGCTCCAACATCCATATTCGTCAACGATTGGTTTGGACCCATTCTTTCGGCTGGATATTCTGCGCTGGGGACTGCGCTAATCATCGCTATTGGTGTCCTGATATACGGATTCATCATCTTGGCGATAGTGGTGTCGTTCTGGAAGTGTTTCCGGGGACCGAGTCTGGAGACCATGGTGGGAAGAGTACAAGGGAGATTGGATATGTGGCGAGAGAGTGGAAGGTTCTCTTGGGCGAGGATTGATATTATACAAGATGGTCTAGATCGGATTCACGAGGAAGCCAGGGTACAGGCAGTGTTGAGAGTTTGTAGGGAAGGTTGGCATCCTGAGCGAGAAAGGGAGAGACGGGCGAGGGAGCAAGGAGAGGAAGCGGAGGCCATAGAGAAGGGTGGTGTGAAGATACGGATACGAAGGGAATGGGTTTAAATATCTTGAATACATAATGCGTCAACAATCCATCCGATCATTTCTGGTCTTGCCGGCATCTCTTCATCGGAGGACCTGCATCCAGGGTGAAGGAAAGGAGGTAGTTCTAAGCGAGAGTCCCACTCCTAGGTTTCCCGATATGACCTCTCGACTTGCTTTTCTTTCAGATTTCAGAAGGTGCGTAATCTAGCCTCCCAAAAGTTCTCTTGGAGCCGAATCCCGCAAAACTCCGTACTGTTCTGCGTCGTGTTGTACCTGGTGGTATTCAGGACTGACGAATCACGAAGCAGATAGGGTCTCGGGCTCTTAGTTGAGGCTGTAACACGACACGTGATGTCAGACCATTTTATCTGACCTCAGATTCATGACTTCACCCGATTCATCATCGCGAAAGCTACGTATCAAGGCTATATCTCCCTCAACTGGGAGCCATTCTCTTCTGCACAGAACCGAAACTTTCTGAGTTCTGTTTTACGCCGGTTCTCAACACACCTCGATTCTTGACCCCGCCTCACCTCTCCTCACCTCAAAAATGGCATCCTCACTCACCACCAAACTCCAAAGCCTCACCCAAGATATCATCTCATACCCAGTCTTCCACACCCGTCCGTCCACTCTCAAAACCTCGCTCTTCACGCTCTCGCTTCCCTTCATTTACTTCACGTACCTCGACTACCGCGCCTGGTACAATGTCGGCCGAGGAGGTCTCCCTCACAATTTCCTTGGCTACATCATCCAAGGCATCCTTAGCCCTTTGAAAGCGAGTCGATTTGACACAAGCTTCATGTCTCAGCCGAAGGTCCTAGCTAAATCTGGACCACCGGGAGAAAGAGCGTATCTCAAGGATGAAGATGTACCTCAAAGGAAGGGAGACAGGCCTGATGTCTGTAAATGGATCTTACCACAGCGACAGCTGGATCAGAAACCTGGACCGGAGTCAAGAACGGTACGAGAACTCGATTGTTGAAAGTTTAAAGATGAGTGTTGATGATAAGGACCATCACTGACATCTTCCTCTAGAAATATGAGAAACTCATCCACTCGCTAGCAGTTGATCACCCTACCAAGCTGTCCGTCAAAACCTCAATCCTCGAACGAGGCGGCCCAGCCCTGTACATCAATCCAGAAGTCGAGAAGCATCCCGGCGCCTTCGGAACTAGAAACGAGATTGCGCATCTCCACGAAAGTGATGGTGGAAGCATGCACGTGAGCATCTCCCCCAAGGATGCGAAGTTGGTGATTGAGAAGGGATGGGGAGAGAGGTTTGGATTGAGTGGAACGATTTTGCCGGTTACGTATACGATGGTTTATGCTCCAAGAGATGAGGAGGAGATGAAGGTTGTTGAGAGGATTGTGAGGGCTGGGGTTAAGTTTATGCTGGGTGAGGAGGCTTGACGGGAAAAAGTGTGCGGGAAACGTATGAGCGGCACGAATCTCGGGCTTGACATTCAGCTGCAGCTAAGGGAGACTGAATGTGTAGCTTAAGACCCCTAGTGACCTAGAAATCCTCCTTTCTATGCACCACGTGATACTGCCTCGAGAAATTTTCAATGCTCCAAGTCCCTTTCTTGAAGAAACCTGCTTGAGATCAAGCATTTGAAAAGATTGATTCGTAGAGAAGAATACAACCAGAATGCCTTCAACCTCGTAGTCTTCGAGGTTCCACCAACCCTATTAATAGCCCCTCTGTTTGTTGGCGGGGTTTAGCGTTGTAGACTGCAGGGATGCGACGCGACATCGATCTCGCGACGCCAACAAATCTTTCCTCACTCCTTCTTCAAACACATCAATATCCACCTCCCACGACCTTTGATCCCTCAAAATGGGTGTCCCCTTCTCCCAAGAAGTCAAAACAGCAGTCGATGTCGCAACAGACTTGGCCACAGACCTCAAATCCCATGCCACGACCGCCCTCTACGCACTCATCCTCATATCCGTCATACACACGTTCCTCCTTGCCATCTTTCTCTTAGCTATCATCGCACTGCTTATCACTGTGAACCCGGATTTGGTTGAGGAGAGGAAGGCGTTTGTTACGCCAGTTGTGAGGTGGTGGTTGTTTCCGATGAGGGGTTGGCGGGGTTTGGGTGGAATTGCGGAGAAGGTGTATGGAGAGAAGAGGCGTGAGGGTGCGGTTGAGGGAGAGAGTAGGAGTACGAATGAGAGTTTCAAGTCGCAGAGGAGGAGGAGAGCTTCGCCTAGGTAGTGTGGGTTGAAGGTAGAGTCGTCGCTTCCTCCGTGGAGTGTGATCCCTGCTTCATTGCTTTTGATAGGACGGACAAGAGATTGGACATTCACTTCGAGTAAGCAACAAAATGTCCTGAGACTCATGTCAAAAAAAACTTCAAGCTTTATAAGACATTTACGAGACCCGATTCAGCAAAATACTCGCCGCGCTTGCCTAGTGAGCAGCAGCCTCAGAAGCCTTGGAACACCTCGCAAGGTGATCTGCCTTGGGCGTAAGAAGAGAACAAGGTCGTAATACCATATTGCAGCCAGGAATAGCATACACCCATTCGATTCTCGAACTTCGATCCGTCAACTTCATGTGTGCATCGACTTTGGGTTATAGTGGCAGACTCACCTCCGCAAAAAAGGCTTGCTGAATCCGGCAAGCGCTAGTTTATTTCAATCTCCTTCCCCCTCTTCTTCTTTCCTTCGCCAACTTCACAACGGCACATCCAGACTACGAACGGTCGATCGACACCACATCTCAGCAGACATGGACGCAACAACTTCTGCGCCATCTTGCGCGCCGACGATGGATCCAACCACGGAAACTCCCGCAAAGATGGACGAGGGATCAATCGAAGCACAACGCACACCCGATGACCTTCAACCTTCCACGTCCTCAATCACCGACCTCAACAAGGACATTGAAGAACCAAAATTCACACTCTTTCCGAAGCTCCCGCTTGAACTTCGCATTTTCATCTGGAAGCTTGCAATCCCGCCGCGAGTCATCGTGGTATCCACTTCTGCAGCAAAGACACCCGTGGAGTATGGGTCATTCGAAGCTTCCACACTCTTATGCACGACGCCTATAATATCGAAGGTCGTGAAAGAAGCTAGGGATGTATTCCTCAAGCAATACACTCTTGTCGAAGCAGGAGAATACCCTCATACCTGTCCACAGGACCGGTTGAAGCCTTTCTACGTGGAGTTCGCACGGGATACGCTCTTTGCTAAGGATGGCAATGCGCTCTTCTGGTTTGTTGAGGCGACTAAGGGCTCGGAACATGTGAAACGTCTAGCATTCGACGAGCATTTATACGTTAACTTGTGGCATCATACTCATGGTTTTCTCGCTTCGTATCGTTCTCTGGAGACTCTGTTTCTGCCCCGCCAATCCCCCTACTTCTATCATATGCCCTTGAGCACGGAGGACTTTGAAAAGGACATTGTTCGACGCCTCAAGAATGGATACATCGGAACTCCAGGCGAACCTTCCCTGGATGCAGATGTTCGCTTTGTGGAGGCATCAGAAATGAATGCCATATCGGAAGGAGTAAGTCCTACATCTACATGCAACCATGGCCCATCGCTCAGAGGTCTGACATAATTTAGGCATGAATACGCATCGGTACTCTGTACACCTGGTCGAGCGCGGAAGAACACAATCACCGAGGGCGAACTCACTTGCTAGTCGGATATTTCAAGGGAATAGGAAAATGTGTGATGACGGGCAGGACATCGTATGAAGTGGAGTTGAACTTCCAGTCGTTGGGGACAATTCTCACTTGATATATTGATATGGATATGGAAACATTGCAGGTGTACATTGGCCCAGCATACCATCCATTGACTTCAAAAGCATCGATCAAGATCTTTACTTTGTATGGTTCTTTCAACAAGGTCCTCAACAGGAGTAGCACCCACCTTGGTCACATTCAATTTCAGCCCCTTTCCTTTTGTTTCTCGACAAATGATGAGCCGTCGAAGTCGACAAGGTGCGACTTGAGCATCCAAGGCCTGCCATAAAACTTCCTGTTTCAACATATACAAGCAACGCGATTCGATGTATTTAATTGCCGCTCAACTTCAGTCGGCAGAGTAAATCGATATTCATTGGTCCAGCTAGCCTCAGGACACTCCCGACTTCACGTCAACTTTAGGTTTCTAGACAAATGCCTATTGAATATGGTTACTCCTTATACCAAACTATTGTACACCCTAAGTCACACCACCTGCAATCGCCGGCGCGTTGATGTTCAGCGCCACAGGAGATTAGACACCTTCCCACACCACCTTTTGCACATTGTTCATGATGTCTGGGGTGTAATCATCAACGTGACGGTTACGGCACCCTCACAGTAATCTTAGATTCACATGTCTCCAAAATCCATTTCTTCCAATTAATTCTCCCGTCCCCACACGAGCCTCGGATGCACCTCAAATGCAGGTCCAGCGGATGTCTCAACACAGTCAATATCTCCGGCAGGGCCCGCTCACACCCCGCATCAGCAGATTTCAATCTGGGGTAGCCCCTCTCAAAGGTCGATCTAACGGTCAATATCTCCGGCAGGGCCTGCTCACACCCCGCATCGGCAAATTTCAAATCTGGGGTAGCGCCTCTCAAAGATCGATCTAACAGTCAAATATCCGCCGAGACGGGGACCAAATCCCGGAACTAAAGTTTCTTAAGAGCAGATGATATGTTTCAAGGGAGCTGCACATGCTTTGGCCGAGGCTAGAAATTGTCTATAAAAGTAGAGGGTGGGCAAGGTGTTGATCTTACTCCAAAGCACCCAGCAATTCTTCTAAAAAGTCAATTAATATTCACAAATTCGAATAAATCAACATGAAGTTCATCCATCTTGCTCTTACTCTCAGCGGCGCAGCAATCGCGTCTGCTCAAACAACCTGCACGGCTACAGCTGCGATCCCTACTTGCGGTGTACGTTCCTCATTCGGACAGTAGAACTTAAGCTGACGATATGAAAGGTTGCTTGCATCACCTCCGCAGCCTCAGCAGTCGGCTGTGCAGCCACGAACTATGCTTGCCAATGCTCCAGCAGTGCATCGTCAGCGATTGAAGCCTCTGCTTTGGACTGTGTCATTAGTGCCTGCGGGCTTGTGACTGCGTTGGAGGTCTCGAGCGCTGCGGCAGCTATTTGCACTGCTTGTGTTTAGGATGATTGGGAGAATGGTACTGGAAGCATCGTCGCACGAGATAAACCAGTGTTATTTTGAATACCACATTCGTTTGACAAATTGTGAATTGTGGCGAATCTTGCCATGGTGAAAAGAATGACAGATCGCATTCATCGACTTGAGATCTCAGAACTTATCCACTGGTTTCAGCAAATATCACTCTGAAAACCGTTGGTTGTATACTTATAATCGGGGAACCTTTCGCTTTGAATCAATAATTGAACTCAAGAAGATTTGTTACATCAAATATTACCTTAATCCTATCCTGGAATCAAACTTTGATCAAATAGGAAGTCTTAAATAATCGCTAAGAATATATACAAATTATAACCCTAATCAAATTATCTTATATACTCCTTATATTATAATTAATAAACTTGAATTCGATATTTAAAATATTAATAAAAAATTATTATTTTTATTTTATATTATATAATTCTTTTATTTTTTTTATATATTAAATTTTAATTAAATCTCCAAGAATTTAAATATTATCTTTAATTAATTTATTTAAGTTTTATTCAAATAATATTAAATTCTTATTTTAACTAATTATTATTATTTATTAATATCAAATATATATAATTTATTCGAAGATCTCCTCGATATATATTATTATATTAATAATAATCTTTTGTATAATTTAAATAAGATTAATTTAATTGATTTATCTCGCATTATCCTAATAGAATATAATAGAGGAGGCTACTATTCAATCAAGATAATACTTGAAGTTCTCAAAAGAACCCTAACGGAAATCGATCTCAAACGGCTAATTGTAATAGTTGTTCGGCTCCTAGTCAAACTGCGAGTATAAACCTGATTGATTTGACTTTGCAGACATATCAATTCCAAATACTTCTGCGGTATTCAACAAATTCGACTTTTCTTTAATCCCGAGAGAGATAATTGAAAGGGATACTGCAACCTTTTCACTAACTCGAGATGCCTCAGAAGCATATTGTCGCTGTAATGGGAGCCACGAGATCTAAAACTGTGTATAGTAATAAGAAATACTAGCGTTTTTCTAAATCGCGCATGCCGAAGGTATAGACTGTTTAAGCTCTAAATGACACTGGCCGAGCCACCGTTTCTCAGGTCTGTTGACGGCGCATGTCATTTCTAGATCTTAAGGTCCCCCCCCCCCCTTCCGGCCACCCCCTGCTTCCGGCCACCTCGCTTATTTCCTACCACTCTACTTTGAACCACTATAACTTTTTTATTCTTCTGGCTCTATACAAGATAATGTAGACTCACTATCTGTAGATACATTAGAGTCTTCTGCCTCAATTTGGCGGTCTCTAACTGCAATTTGAGCTTTTCTAATAGCTCTAATCCCTACAAACTTGGAATTTAGACTAGTTTACACCTTGCGCCGTTTCCTAGGCTTTAATTGCTCTACTTTAGCTTCTAGTTGTTGAATTCGATGCTTATGTTGGGCAATAACAAAATCCTTTTCATTTAAGCCTTTTGTAATCTTCTGAAAAAGTACTTTGCGCGTTAAACTATTAATATCCCCAAGTTCCATAATCTGGTGAGCTTGTTTTCTTATATCTTTACTCTTTTAAGGAGTCACCTAAGTAATAGCGGACCCATCTAAGTTCCAATTAAGTCCTAATTCTTTTCTTGAAGTTTTTGAAGTTTCCTCGGTTGAAAGATTATTATTCTCAAGTAATAATCGGTTCATTAAAGGTTTAGATATACGGACTGGCCATAATCCTAAGGCATACTACCCTACCTTAATATTAGATGCCGTTAGACTGCTTATTCGAGCTTTTTAGTAGCAAATCAAGAAGTTTCGCTTTCTTAGAGGTATAGAATTAGTCAAAAGAGACAAGAAACTAAGTTGTTTTCGGTAGGCTTACTTTAAAGGAGAAAAGATTAATAAATCAAGTGGTTAGAGTACATATGAAGTGTGTGCAAGTAAAAACAAAAGGTAAATATTATTCGAATAGTACTCCTACATAAATTCCGTTGTCTCATGGCTTCCGTGGCCATCTAGAATAAGTAGTCGAGCCTCCGATGGGTCACGTGGAGCTATCTGGGGAATAAACACTTTTTACAACTATTCCAAAGTAGTAGCATTAGATGTCTAGCCGTTTTCGGTTACAGTAAACTTCTAACTCTTAAAACTTTTTAATCCCATAGGAAACTATTGCTACTATACTAATTTGCCCTTAAACATCACCAATAGAAGTAGTGCTATCACTATAGTAGAGATACACTCGATGAAAGATATCCAAACTTTAGAACTAGGCTATTTCTTTTGAACGAAGCGTTTCTGAGCACTCTTAACCACTAATCCATTTTCTCTTTGGCCTTCTATGATCCCAGCTTTGTCCATATTCTAACGGTTTTCAAGTTTAATAGCTTTAATAGCTAGTATTTCCAATTTTTGGAACTATACTTTAATTATATCGGATATAATACTATTAACACGCGTAGAATTAATCCGGAATTGCCTCTTAGTCTTAAGAATAGGATTCCGTCTGATAAAGCTAACTATCTATCGTTTTCCAAGTGGTATTGCGTCCTTTCTGACAGTCAAAATGCGCCCCGCAAAAGCTCTGATTTGTATATGTGTAGCGCTTTGGCCTAGGGCCTCCTGAGTTAAAACCCAGTCTGTGAGTCGTTGTTCCTGAACCAGAGAAAGCCTTTAAGTAGGTTCTTGGGCTTCTTTTTAAGAAACGT
This sequence comes from Phialocephala subalpina, assembly GCA_900073065.1. Taxonomy (NCBI): domain Eukaryota; kingdom Fungi; phylum Ascomycota; class Leotiomycetes; order Helotiales; family Mollisiaceae; genus Phialocephala; species Phialocephala subalpina. The sequence continues at coordinate 189,905 of FJOG01000062.1, read as the reverse complement.
GGCCATAAGTCCTGTCTTAAAGCGTGCTCCTAGGGACCCTATAATCGAGACTAGCTTTGCGCACGGATTTCCCATTTGCGATTTCCTTTAAGGCTCTCTAAACGTCATCTTCGGTATATAAGTGCTTTATCGTTGGTTCTCGGCGTCTGCAAATTTTAGAGATAATTTATTAAAAAGTTATTAAGAAATAAGAATTTAAAGTGCGAAAGTATGTGGGAGCGGTGAGCTAAGCGAGGTGGCCGGAAGCAGGGGGTGGCCGGAAGGGGGGGGGGGGGGGGGGACCTTAGCATGTGCTGTTTGAGGCTAAGATCGCTCCAACGTGCCTGGTCTCAGGGGCTTTCTCAGCACTTGAATACGGACTCCTCTGTCTCAAGTACAAGCCGAACTTCCACAACAGCCCAAGGACTGGGAACCCGATACTCAGCGCGATAAACCCGAGGACAGTAGCGGCCCAGCCATAACCGAGTCTGCCGTACCTATTGGACTTGTTAGCTACGGCCGCATTTTCAGTGCAGTGAGACCAACATATAGGGAGCAAACATTGGGAATGTAAACCCAGCTAGACATCTCAGAATCGATATCGCTGCTATAGCACTAGCAGAGTACTGCCCGTACGTGTCGACGATGTACGCGTTCACCGAGCTCGTGCATACCGTTGCCCCTGCCACAAAGAGGCCACAGCCGATGTTCGGCATGATCCAGTGGAGGACAGCCTCGGCTGACCAGCCATACCAAAACAGGCCGATGCCGAGGAGAAGAGTGCCTGGTGCCATGACGGGAATCCGGAATTCTGGCTTCCCTTGCCCACCGTTCCAGTTCGACAAGGCTCGGTATATGCGATCGATGGTCATGCTGTATATTACTGTGGCCAGGCAGGAACTGGTGGCAATGGAGACATAGTTGAGCCCAGCAATCTGAACACTTTGATGATAACGATCTGTGAAAATGTTGACGAAGTTCGCGAAGAAGATGTAAGTATTGCCGTACAGAAATGCATTGTACAAAGCCATGACTTGAACAATAGGCTGTGTCATTAAGAGCTTGAAAGGTCGAACTAGGTTTTGGGAAAGCACACGAGCCGTGACGTGGTCGAGATGGTCGTCATGCGTATAGTATCTGGTGTCGCCCGTCTCCTTGATAATGGTCCACTTTCTTCTGCGGAGTAACAGGGGAGGGTACGTCTCTTCTAGCATGTAGAGGCCGATCAACTGGATGCATGCGCTGAGAATGGAAGTCGAAAAGAAAGCCCAGCGCCAGGTTGTGTACTTGGCGATGAAACCACCAAGGATGACGCCGAAGAGCGGACCGGCCACCGAGCACCAGCTGTATATAGCGACGCCTTTACCACGATCCTTCGATCGGAATAGGTCGCTGATAGTTCCGCCACCAATCTGAAACTGTTAGTATTTGCCATCCCAAGGATGGCGACCGACTTACTCCTAACGTAGCACTAGCGAAAAATCCAGAGATGAATCGCAAAACAATGAGTGCTTCTTTGGATTGCGACGCGCCGCATACTGCATTGAAGACGGTATACAACAGATTCCAGGACTGTATCACTCTCATGCGGCCGAACGTCTCTGAGAGTGGGCTCGCAACCAGAGGCCCGAAGGCAAAACTCAGGAGGAAGATGGAGAGCACCATCTCTTGCACCGCCGGCTGCTCGATGTGCAGCTCCGAGGAGATGGCGGGTAGCGCCGGCGCGATCAGGCTCACCGCAAAGACACTGATGAAGACGAACATGGACATTCCAACCAGGGCTTTCGCTTTCCTCCTCATAGCCCAGTTCTTCGGGTTTCCTGGATCTGACGCTTCGTCTTGCCATGCCACCTACGTGAGTCAGTGAATGAAAGTCTGGAGCAGAAGCCCAACCTACTAGATACTCGATTCTACTTTCTGCCTCCACATCATGGCTGCCGGATCCATCTGCGGTTGCAGGTGCATTGGTGTGACTTAACGAAGCGGCGTCTTTCCCATCGTGGTCATACATCTGCTCGGTCGGCTCGCGTTGGATTTTTGGATCGCTGGCGGCCATAGCATGACCATCAGCACTCCCAGCGTCGTTCATCTTCCGGAATTCGTGCAATTTGGCTTCGACAAGTTTAGCCCCAGGATTCTCGTTCATTGCAATAAGACACGAGGATCAAGGGAGGGAAATAATGAGAAGTGTGTAACGATCCAGCAAGCGAAAGAAAGGTCAATACACGGCGCTTTCGATCTTAATCCGCGTTCGAAATGCCGCCATTGAAAGACGCATTCGTCTATGCTTCCCCACAGTCGGAACATCCAATCACGGAATCCGGGCAGGACTCCGCGAGATAAGGCCTGTGCCGTTCTCCGGCTGGGTTGGAATGCGTAAGATGGTGGGCGGTCTCCCACTGTTGCAGGACAGGAATTATCTGAGTTGGTAGAGCTAGGAGATTAGGAGCTTCCATAAACAGCAACATATTTCCGTTGGCAGACACCAAGGTATGACAATTAGGGGTTTAATGAGAAGTGATCGTCGGAATATGCTTCGGAGACGCAATTGCATAGGCATCCGTTCGTCTGTCGGCTTATATTCCCCGTGTTATCCTCCTTCTTCCTCGCAATCAATCGAGCAACTCATCGTGTTTGCAAATGGCGTCACCCTATATTATCTCCAAAGCGGCCCAAACCTAGTTGCTTCATTGGCCTTATATACGATTGGTCTATGGTCAAACCTTTGGCTTCTTTATATTCCCTATTTTTTTTAGTTTGAATATATAAAATATTTATTATATTATTAATATATATTATAATTTATTTTATAATAATTATTTAATTAATCTAATTAATATTATAAATTATAATTTTAAATTTTAAATTTTTTTTATTAATTAATATATATATTAATATAAATAATAAATAATATAATTTTAAAATAATTTTATTATATAATTAATCAAATTTTTTAAAATAAATTTTTTTAATAATATTATTAAATTTGAAAAATTATATAAGAATTTTAAATAAAAAAATAATTAAATTTCTTATTAATTTTTATAATTTCAATATATTATATTATTTTCAAATTTTATTTAAATTTGAAATAAGAATTTACATTTTCTAAATAATAATAATTTTATAATTTATTTTAAAATATAATAATTATTATATTATTTAAAATATTAATAAAAGCCCCGATAATGCCTGGCCTGGCGCAGTTGGGGTTGATCTTTCGGAACTGGGCCGCATTAACCATAGTCCTGCTCGAGATGGATATCGCGACCGGCTCTCCGTGCAGGATCAAAGTCTTGACCACTAAAAGAAGGAGACTTGTTGGTTCTACTGATATAAGGACGTCCTGGTATTATCGGCAAAACTTGCAGCATAGTCCTGGAAAGGTTCGATTCTACGGATTTGATGTTCGAGAGCGTGGAATGAATGATTGCTACAAAAGTAAATGAATTCGTCTGATTGTGGGAGAACCGATGCTGCCGAAGGCAGAGTTCGAGGCGAGGAGATTTCGTCTGGAAGTTTGAGTAGAGACAAATACTGCAAAACAGTTATCGTTAGCATTGGAGTTAACGGAGCTTGCAGACTGACTCATCAAGTCGAAGCTGCTTAAGGAGCCGGCAATTGTTCAGCTTCTTCAAAGCAATCAAGAACCAGGTTTCTCTGGACGATAAGCATTCTCTGTAGTTTTTTTTTTTAGCAACCACGGGGATACCAGCAGAATCAGAGGTCGGGAACTCGGTGAAAGTGGCATGGCAGTCCCGAGCGATGCGCCAGCAATATCGGATCACGAATATCCGCAGTCAAACTATTGACACGTAATGTATCGGTAATTTTGTCCAGTCTGTCCAATAAGTCAGTCAGTCAGTCATCAGTTGAACGTAAACCATCAACTGATTGACGGGTCTCAATAGGCCCAACTGATTGGCTTAACATGATCAACTAATCAGTTGACTGATCAATTGGAGGTGAAGATATAAAATTTTATATATCTAAATTTATAGTATGAAATAGTATACACAACTTGCAATATTATGTAAGTAGCTTGTTATTCCCTCTCTCATAAATAAGACGGTATCCAAGGCGCCAAACCCAATGTTTCGTGTCTCGAGGGGAAGCACCAGCTATTGTGTAATGTCTCCGTAGGCTAGGGGCGTGGATAGGCCTATCATCGAACAAAGGGTCTCCAAGGATAAAAGGCGAGTAATCGATAGATTTATCGAGATTGGGAAGGAGGTTAGGATTGTAGTTATTTTTATATGCTAGCGGTGGTCGCTGATATCGGTCGCGACGTGAAGAAGGGAGCGGTGTAGCCTTTGGCTGCCCTAAAACCGTAAAAGCATTGATAAGAGGGAGAGTATTTGGTGTTGCAGATGATTCTTCGATAATCTGCTGCAATTTTAAAAGTGTAGGGCCTCTAGAAGACATGATTTAAGTGATAGTTAATGATAATAAAGAGTGCTAATTGATTTAAGACGCGTTGCACGATAGAAAAGTTGCATTCCAAGTCACGAGATTAAGGTTTTAAACCAATTAGAAGCCTTCCATTACGTTTTTCCGATCCGAAATCCTCACTAAAACACTAAAAACTTACCCCAAAAATGACCATTTCCCCACTAAAAAGCACTCCAAAATCACAAAATCTAATTATCTGAACTGATAAGTTACTGATCAGTTGAGTAACTAGCTAGCTTATTGGCTGATCTAATTTAAAATGGTCAACTGATTGGCTTTAACTGACGACTGATCAGTTGACTGATCAGTCAACTGACTTATTGGACAGCCTGATTTTGTCAGACCCTTTGGCAAGTCGTGAGCGCTTTGTAGAAGACTTCCGACCCTTCCTCTTCTCCATAACGTGCATAGACTTGTATGTGCGCTTTCTTGATGCATATCTTCTGAAACATTGACTAAACCTCTCCATAGTGCGAAAGAGCTTCAAATTATCGTCCACGACAAGGATGAAGACCTTGTTAAGCAGACTTGGATGCCCTTATTGAGACTCATCCTGGTGTCAAAGTTCTGAATTTTGAAGAGTTGAGGAAGGCAGGAGTAGAGAACCCGACACCTGCAGTTACTCCTACCCCGGAGGATATTTGCTGTATTATGTATACATCTGGATCAACTGGTTCCCCTAAGGGCGTTGTTATCAAGCACAAAGCTATCGTCGGATCAAGTAAGAACCCATTTCATCCCAGGCTGCAATAACCCGACGTCTTTCAGTCGCTGGTAGTGGTGTTGTAATTCATAATATGTTTGGCCCGGAGGATATATGAATTACCCTTATCTCCCACAAATTAGTATGATTGACGCGCTATTAGCTACTTGGTATATCTTCCTCTTGCGCATATCATCGAGTATATACTTGAAAACTACTATCTCTTTTATATTTAAAGAAATTTCTTTTTTTAAATTTAATAATTAATTATTTAATTTTTAATTTAATTTTCTTTTAAATAATAAATACTTATTATATTTTTTATATTATTATTTTTTAATAGAATTAATATTTCTTTTAAAGTTTTTCTTAATATTAAAATAAATAATTATATTTATTATTAATTTTAAATAATATAAAAATACTTTTAATTATATTTAAATAAAAATTAAATAAAAATTATAAGATTTAATTACAAAATATTTAAAATAATATTAATTATAAAAAAAGGTTTATATTTTAAATTTATAATAAATAAAAAATATTTCAATTAAATATATATTTTTTTTTATAAATTAAATTATATAAATATATATAAAAAAATCAAAGAATATTAAAAAAATTTATAAAAATTTTAGTAAAAAACTTTATTAAATTTAATTAATTTCTTTTTATTGAAAAATAAATAATAATTATTTTAATTATTAAATATAAATATATTTTAATAATAAGAAATTAATATTTTTATTCGATTTAATTAATAATTCTTTTATATATTAATAATATATAAATAATATATTATTTGAAATTTTGAATATTTT
>FJOG01000062.1:169807-183554 GCA_900073065.1 Phialocephala subalpina | reverse complement strand
TTTATTATAAAAAATATAAAAGAATTTAAAATTAAATTATTATTTATATTAATTATAAAAATTTGAATTATTTTATATTAATAAATTTAATTTATTAATTTTTATTTCATTATTATATATTAATTAAATTATTAAATTTTTTATAATTTTAATATAAATAAATATTTATTATATTATAATCGATTTATTATTCTTAATATTAATATATTTTATAATAAAATAATAAAATTATTATAATTTGTTCTTATTTTATAATTTTATATTAAATTCTTTTTTAATTAAAATATTTTAATATATTATATAAAAAAAATTTAAAAAGAAAAAAAAAATTATATTATAAATTTAATAAGATATAATTAAATAATTCAATACGAGAACTTTATTTTAAATTTAAAGGCTTGAAATACTTATTATAATTATATATAATATTATTGATTTCATTTTCTTTTATTTTTTTACTTTAAATTCTAAATAAATAATTAGAATCGAATTTTTTTCCTTGTTTTTACGTTTTTTGAATTAATTATATTATTATATTACGAGTATAAAATATTAGTCTATAAGTAAAGAATTGATTGTTAAGTTTGTAAATCTAACTAGGGAGAGAAAACGAGGATATAAGGGTCTATGAGATTACTCCTGAGCTATACTACATATGGAAGGAGATACTATTACACGTGATCAGCAACTGATACCCTTCATCCTTCACACCGTTTCTATCGACTTGTCCCTTCCACTAGCATGCGTCTTTTGACCTCGTTGCCTTAGGATTCCAGCCAGAGAAAAATTTGGTTAACGACGGCTTGGAACAGGCTTTATGGCCATTTCCATAAGCTTTGCATTCTCCTTTGTCGATTTTCTCGTTCATTTGTCGAGTTTGCCGTACTGCTCGTTTGATTCTTTGGACACGGCTCTTATCTCCACCAATTGCACAAAACTAGACTCATCCTGCGCTGGCTTCATCGTATACTCTACTGTATAATCCCTCGAGCACGAGATCCCGCTCTTAGTATTATTGCTTCTTAATACTTCAGCACGAGAACGATTGCTGGTCGTGACTTGATAGTTAGTTGATTCGTGAGTACTTCCCAGGCGAGGGAATATGCTGATGAGGATGATACGGAAACTGGGCATGCAGGCGCACATGATACCTACGTCCAGTTCGATTGTTGACCAGATACCTGCTTCGAAAAAGTCCCCTTACAAGGTGGTTAGCACGGCAATGATATAGCTTAGGCATTAAAAGAGATGATAACGTCTTACAAGTGGGATTTGCAGTATTTGCAAACTTAACAAGGGATCTCAGGCGGAGAATGCTCACAATAGTCACACTACATAATTAGATCCCACCCAAGAGATTCAACACCAGAAGAAAAACTCACAAAGCACCGACGCTAAACATTAATATGACACCAATTCTCTTCTTTAAACCCAAATGCAGCTTCCAAACCTGCGTTATAGGGAAGATAAGAGTAAAAATGTCCAAAACAATACTGACGCCCGCATTCGCGAATGCAAGAGCATTGACATCCCCACAGTGACCAACGTGTTCCATATCCCACTGATTCCAGACATAGCTGACTGGTCTGCAAATGAGACATACGGCAACGGCAAAAATAATACCTGCCATTGCATTGACGAAAATGAGGGCCCAAAGAATGCGTCGGAAGCTCCGGTCCGGAAATATCCGTAGGTAGAAGAGAAGGAAGATAATTTTAAGGAGGGAAATTTCCATAAAGTAGATGGGTTCTCCAACCCAGAAGAACTCAAGTATTATTAGCTGGCGAAGCGAGAAGTTTAGGGAAGACTAACGAAGAGAATTTTAGTAATTGAATCAAAAGGGACTTTCCAAATATCTTGTCCAATGCCATTTTTTACTGGAATAGTTTTAGTTGTGATCTTCGTATACAGGTTGCAATAGAAACTTACCAAGTCCGGCAAGCCCGAAGACTTCTATTGCGGTATTCAGAAACTATAGAACAGTTAGTTATATATGGCTGAGGGAGAAGGAAAATGCAAACCAATATTAAGACTATTATCCAGTCATCATACCATATAGAAAAGCCCATTATGAATCGTGCGATGAAGCGAAGAGCTATAGACGTAGTAGATAAAGTATAGAAGATTATTCCAACATTTCTATATACTTTAGTCTTATTTCGAATGGGGGCGGAGCAGGTAATTGAAGTAAGGTTCATTGTTGCTAGGGTCTTGGTTAGACTTGGAAGGCCGAGGGTCATTATTAGGGGGCACTTACTGAGTTGTTCTTTGATACTGCATGATGAATGGACGCAGATTGATACTTGGGTATTAAGAGCAGCATTTGCGCAAATACATGCTTGGTCTGTTGCAGAACATGTAGAGTTTTGAAGTGCGGAACCCAGGCAGGCAATCTGCTGTCATTCAATAGGTGCCGTCAAACGTGAGCAGCAGATTCAACTTACAGCGCAACTTGGCAGAGATGACTGAGCAATGCTCAATGACATCAGTGCCAGGATTCCGACAGCAATTCCCGTTAGGCCCTTCATTGTGTTTGATCCGGTATCTTAGAAAACTTCGAACAATGAAAGATTTTGAACTGCCCTATCCGAAGAGGCTCTCTGAGTCTTTTGGAAATTGAGAGACGAATTTGTTTCGCCAGGGGAATTTAATCAAGAGGATAGTTCCAGCAACAATAAAAGACATCAAGGAGGATGATATTTATATAAATCCCCAATAAAATGCACGCCCGTTAAGCCAGTTTGCAATACAATCCGCAATCTGATACCGATGTGGCGCTGGCAGGATACGGAACTTACCTCGTGGGCCGGGATCCAGCGATCTGCATAAGATCCTCACATATGTTGCGCTCCAGGGAATGATCATATTGAAGATTGAGTTCTGTAGCTTGTTGGCTTCTTGTGGCTTGTCAAGATCTGGCATGAGAAAAGAAATCATCGATTCATTTAGAAATTTGCTCGTCCCGAGGAGCTTTTATGCTCTGCTACTTACTGTATATTAAAGGTTGTGAACAGACCCGCCCTCAGGCGCCGAAGGCCCTATCGGAGTTAGCTTTCCTTCAAGGTAATCGGCGCCAAAAGGTTTTATTGGAGGTAAGTTGAACTCGCATCATGGAACGTTTTGCATGCAGGCCAAACTCAAGAATGCTCCATGGCGGCAAAAAAATAAGGGGGAAATTACTTTGTGAGACATAGCTCGCAAATCAAAAGTACAAAATGGAAGATCCCCAATGGGATGAAAACGAGTTTCATGAAAGACCGCAGATTGCGACAGTTTTGTGTGGTAGGTGGATGAAGTAACCTGAAAGGGACCGACCCGGATCCACGCGATGGGAAGCCAGGGGTGTCCTTGTCTCTCCACTAACCCCGCCTCCAGCATGGATATTGAAGGGCTGCAAGTCAACACCAGCCCTGCGACAAATCGAACAGCACAGAGGACCAAGCTCGTGGCACCCGTATTCGACTACTGGAATCACTCATTCGCAGAAGCATAAAGGGCTAGGTTACCTTCTTGGTCCAAGGCGATACCGATATTCGTTGCTTAAGCGACTCTGATCGGCGGGTGTTTGAATTGCTGGGTGGTTTGGATCGGTGGGCAGCACCTCTGCAAGAGGTTACCATATGAGGAACGAATATCGGTACCGTTCTGTCGTGGGTGGTTGGAAACGATTATATCCTCGTCCCGCTCCTAGAATGTAGCAAAGTTATACTGCTATTCGAACAAGCCACCTAAAGTCTCTGTGAGATACCCATGAGCCGTCTGAGTCTCTAGCAAGTCCAGAAATATTTCATGGCAGTGCTCGTTAGTTCGGAGATTGACTTTACGAATTGAAAAGCTTGTTTGTATACACGTGCGGACAATATCCAGGCTTGTTTGTCATTGCGAAGCCAAGTGCCAATTAGGACAAATGCTTTGAGCAATCGAATTAGAGAGGCTACACTTCGAGACGAGGAGTCTTGAATGATAATAGCGATGGAATTATACAAGAAACCAATATCATGTTATATAAATAAGAACATGGGATATTTATGATTATATTCTAATTTATTCGCATTATATAATATCTCGAGTAAACCAATTATATAAACTAAAAATATTTTTATAATTTCTTTGATTATAAATTATATATTATATATTAAAATATAAATTAAATTATTTCGAAATATATTATTAAAAATTTAATTTAATTTAATATTAATTATAATGAAAAATATTTTATAATATTAATTTATTTATTTAATATAATTATAATTATATATAATTCGAAATATATTTTTTAATATAATATATAATTAATTTATTAAAGAAATTAAATAATATATTAATAAAAAATAAAATTTAATTAATAAATCTTTTTATTATATTTATTATTTTCTAATTATATTTAATAATTTAATATATATAAATTTAAAATAAACTTCGAATTTCTTTTTATAAAATTTTATTAAAATTTTTAAAAAAGAAAAATATTATTATTATATTTATATTATTAATTTATTAGAAAAATTTTATTTTTATTTTAAAGAAATTATATTAATATTAATATCACGTGTAAAATTAAGTATTTTACTAGCGTAGCCTTTAATTAGTTTATAATTATTACTCAAAGTTACGCGACCTTTATAATTTACGTAAAACTCGCGTAAATTTACGCGTAATATAAGAAATTTTACGAGGGCTATATAATTATTATTTTTAGGTTATTATTTTATATATAAAAGCTTTTTAAATCTCTAATAAAAAGATAAAAATTAATTTAATATTAATTTAATTTATTATTGCCTCTTTTTATTTTATATTTCATATTTTAATCTTTTTATTTTAAAGGTTAAAAGTTCGATAATAATGCGTACGAAATTATAATTACTAATAATAATAATAGATAAAGGGTTTTTACGGATTTTCTTTTTGCAAGTAATAGTATTCTTCGCTTTTAGGCTTAGTAATTCTCTTAGAGCTCTAAGGGAAACGACGAATTTCTTATTTTTAAGACTCTAAATAATAATATAAAAATTACTCCTAATAATCCTCAATAAATTACTAAAGGCTTTAATTAAATTTTAAACTTTAAACGGCAATTTAATGCTACTCTAAGTATTACTTCTAGCGTTAGAAACAAAGATACTTTAATTAAATCTTTAAATAGATTTTTTAAGTTTTTAATTGGTTTTAATCGCGTCTAAGAAAAATCTCGAAACTTTTCCGCCGATTAAACAAATTAGCGCTTTTTTACGCGATAATAAAAATAATAAAACCTCTTAAATTAAGTCCTCGATACGATTTAGTATTTATAGGCCTAAATTAACGCCAAAAACGACGCGTATCGCTAGCGCGGACTCAAATAGAATAAATTAACCCCTCGCAAAAAGTATATTCGCGATAAATACGATTAAAGGTTAAGAAACCCCGCTAACGGACTTCGTAGCCTTTATACGTTAAACGCTCTTAATAACAAGAAGAAAAAAAAATATTCTAAGTATAAAAAAACTCATTCGAACTAATATTATAAGCCTTAAAATAAATTCTCTAACCTTTAAAAACCTCCCGATTAAAAACGCGTTTTAAAACTTAAAGTTAACTTTCGATTTTCCTTTTAAAATACTCGTTCGATTTACTTTCGAAGTACTTATTTCGAACTAAATATTTAATTTTCCTTTAAATTTCGACGTTAAACTTAAAATACGAAAAGAAAACTAAATAAAGTTTATTACTTTTTTTTTATTCTACAAAAAGAAAAATATCGCAAAATATTAAACTTTTTTCGATATTATAAAAAACGTTTTTAAAGTTTAACTTTTTATATATAATTCTTATTAATTAAAAGTAAATATTACGGCGATACACTTTAAAATAAATTCAAAAATAAAAAATAAATAGTTTTTCTTATAATTTTTTATTATTAACTTTTTTAAAATTTAAATATTTTAAGCAAATTAAAAGTTTTAAATATATAATTTTATTATATTACTTTAAAAACGCGAAATAAATATTTTCGCGAAATTTTAATATTTTATTTAAAATAATAATAAAAACGAAATAATATCGAAAGTTTATAATCGAATATATAAATACGAGCGAGATTTATTAGTACGCAAAAAAAAGCGATCGCATATAAACCCTTTTAAATATTATTACGAATTTTTTTACGAAAAAATAATAATATAATAAAATTAATAAGATTTTTCTTTTTATAATAAACGTATTTTTACGAGATTTTTAAAAAGTTAAATTATAATTTAAAAACTTCTAAAAAATAAAAAAAAATTATTTCGATTATAATACGAAAAAAAAAACGCGATAATAAAAATAATAATAAAAGTTATAATTCTTTTAAAAACTTTAAATTTAATAATAAGAAAAATAAAAACAAACGGAAATTATATTCTTTTAATTAAAGTTTTAATTTTAGTAAATTATTTAATTTTAATTCGAGAAATAATAATAATAATAACCCAGAAAAAACTTATTAAATTTATAATAAGAAAAAATATTTCTTTAAAAATTCGCGTTATTCGAAGTATATAAAATAAATTAAAGAAAACCCTAAAAAAAATTAAAATTAAAAAAGATTTCCTTAAAGTAAGAAAAAGTAAGAAATCAATTAAAGTAATATATAAAAAGGTTTTTAATGCGACGAAAAAGTTTTCTTAGATTTTTTCTAATTCGAGAAAAAATGCAATTAAATTTTAAATATAAACCGATTTAATAAAACGTTTATATACTTTTTTATTCGAAGGTTTTTTAAATAAAGAAATATAAATACTAAATTAACTATAAAAAAAATAAGAGATACTAGCGCCGATAATTACTTTATCGATAATTATATAACGAAAAAAAAAATTTATTTTTAACGTTAAATATAATATATTTTTTACAATTTTCGATAAATACGTTTTCCAAGTTTTTAATTATTACGATTTAAATTTCATTATTACTAATAATCACAAATAAACTCGTAATTTTAAATAATACTTTTATAATTATAATAAATCGAATTATAAAATAATATTAAAAAGAAATTAATTTATTAAAAAAATATTAATATTTATAATTAATTAACGGGAAAATAAATTTATATAATAATTTAAAATAATATTAAAGTTTTAAACTTTTCCAAATTTACGAAATTTCTTAAAATCAAATTTAATACTAAAATTTATATAATTTTCTTTAGGAAAAAAAAAATACGATTATTTAATTAATTACGGAAAATATAAATACTTAAATTCGAAAGTAAAATTATTTACTCTTTAAAAGTCGGAGATATTAAGAGTTTTTATAATTATTTAAAAGTAAGAAATTATTTTGCCGGAGTATTTCTAAAGTTATAAAGATATTTTCGACGAAAAAATAACTTTTATTTTTCTCGAATAAAATAAATACGAGTATACGATTAAAACAAAAGATTAAATATTTTACGGGCTTTTATATAATTTCTTAGAATTTTAACTCGTAATATTTCGCGATTATATCGTAATTTCTCTTAAGAAAAAATAAATATACTTTTCTATTAATTTTATAAAAACTTTTATATTTTTCGTATTTAAAAAAAACGAAAGTTTAAAACTTTACGTGGATTATAAAAATCTCAATAAAATGACGATTAAAAACTAATACTTTTTACTTTTATTTAACGAGACTTTAAACTTCTTTATAAATATTTAAATTTTTATTAAATTAAATTTAAAAGATACTTATTATTAAATATAAATTCAAGGGGAAAACGTTTAAAAAATAATTTTCCGGATTTATTATAATCACTTTAAATATTAAATAATATTATTCGAATTAATGAACGCGCTAGTAATTTTCTAAGCATATATTAACGAAGCTTTTTTAAGCTTATTAAATTAATTTATCGTAATTTACTTAAATAATATTTTAATTTATTTTCGAGATTTTATTAAATATAAATTATATATACTTTAAATAATAAAAAAGTTTCGCAAATATAAACTTTATATTAAACTCAATAAATATAAGTTTAATAAAAGACAAATAAAGTTTCTTAGGTTTATTATTAATTACGACGGAATATATTTAAACTCGAAAAAAATCCGAATAATTATCGAATAATTTAAATCGATTTCTTTTTAAAAAATTCAAATTTTTTTAAAGTTTACTAATTTTTACTATCGTTTTATATACGGGTTCTTTAGTGTAATTATAAGTTTCTTAAAACTATTTAAAGGTATAAAGAAAAGCGTAAAATCTAAAGAATTTATATTTATAATAAAAGTTAAATAAAGCTTTAAAAACTTAAAAAAAGTTTTTATTAAAGTATTTTTCTTAATTTATTTCGATTTAACGAAAAAAATTCGTTTAAAAATTAATACGTCGAAATTTATTATTGTAAAAACTTTATTATAATAAAAGGGCCCAAAAAGTAATTCGAAGTATTATTAATACCCCGTAATTTTCTTTTCCCGTAAAATTAATAACGCGAAAAAGAATTACGCAATTTATAATAAAAAGTTTTTAACGATTATTAAGAGTTTTAAAAAGTAATAATATTACTTTAAAAGTATTAAATATATTATAAAAGTAATTACTAATTATAATAATTTCAAATACTAAATAAATACAAAGTATTTAAAGAAACGATAAACAAAATAAATTATATATTTTACTTTTTATAATTTTGAGATTATTTATTAGGAAAATTCGTTAAATTTAATAAATTGATTAAATCGCCGATCGGATTATAATAATAAGTCACTTAAAGAAACCCTTTAAAACTTTTAATTTCCTACTTTTTAAAATAAACTAAAAAAGAAATTTGTAATTATAATCCGCGATATTTCGATCGAATTAAAAGTATTTCCGATTATATAACGTTTATTTGCGATATATAAATCGAGTTTAACCTTAATTAATAAGTAAAGAAATCTCAATTAAAAAGTTTAAACTAATAAATTAAAAATAAAAATTAAAGACTTCTAAAACCCCGCTTTAAAAACTATAAATAACTATTTATTTACGGATAAAATTTCTAATGGAGAATATAGTAATTAAAATTTCTAATCGTTAATAAATTTAATTAATTACAAATAATTAATCTCAAGATTATAAATATATATAGTAACGCGTTCGAATATCGCGTTAACGCTTTTTATTAACTTTATCGTAAACCTCATTTTATTATCGCAATAAAACGATAAATATAATAAAATAATACGGGCCGATAAAACGCGTAAAAAGAATTCTTAAAAGTAAGAAATCTAATAAATCGATAAATAAAGATTTTTACGTTAGAATAATAGAGTTTTTATGCCTTATAACTTTGTATTTAAAGTCGAAATCGTAAAGTTTTATTATAACGACTTTTTAATAAATTATTTCGACGTAAATAAAACGCTAGAATTTATTCGAAGAGTTTATTATTAAAAAGGGCTTAAAAATAACATTCGTAATTATATTCGAGAATATAACGTTTATTAAAAAATTAAAATCAAATGTTACGCGCTTTATAGGCTTTTTAGTACTTTATTATAATTTATTAAATTTTAATCGGAAATATTAATAGATTTTATTATAAAATTACCCTTTTATAAAAATTTTAATAAAGATAACTTCGATAATATACTCGTTATTATTTGCCGTTACTCAAAAATAGCGAAATATATTCCTTATTATAAAATTATTAATACTCTCGAATTAATTATTTTATTATAAAATAGAGTTTTTAGTAACTTCGGGATTTTTAATAGTATTATTTCGGATTATAATAGCGTTTTATTTTAAAGTTTTAATTTGTATTTTATTTTTATCTTTTTTATAAATAACGGCTTTTTATAGCGTTTTATCCTTAAATTAACGGGCAAATAAAGTATTAAAACTAAGTATTTAAATATTATTTACGCTATTATTATAACGCTAAAAAAAAAAATTAGATAAATAAACTTTTGTTCGCGGAGTTTACTTATAATAATTTGAAGTATTAAACGCTTTAAACGATCCCCTTTAAAGTTATTTACGGTTATAATCCACGTTTATTATAAAACTTTAAAAATAGGTTTTAAAGAGAAATATTAATTACGCGATAATAAGTAAAAACTATAAAGAAAAAAAAAGAAACTTTTAAAAACTTTAAAATTACGCGTAAAAAAATAAAGAAAAGTATTATAATAAATATAAACTCGATAAGTATTTCGCGATAGAATTATAAATTTTATTATCTACGAAAAATATTCAATTAAAATTAAAGAAATTCGCCTTTAAATTTATCGGGCTATTTTAAATTGAAGAATATATTAATAAGGCCGCTTATAAATTTAAATTATTCTTTTTATACTCCTAACTTTATTTTGTTTTCTATATTTCCTTTTTCGAAGAGTATATTACTAGCGCCGGAAAATAATCGGAAGACTTCCTTATAAATATTAATTTAAAGCTCGCCGATAATAATAACAAGTAAAAATAAAAAATGGAAATTATTTTAAATTACAAATAAAATAATCGTAATAAAACCCGCAAATATTTAATTAAATAAAAAAAGTAATTAAAGGATTATAATATATAATTACTAATTTATTTCAACTTTAGAAATGCGAAGGAATTATTAGACTCCTATAATGAAAATCACGGTCTTAAAGAAATTCGACTTTTTAAACGCCGTAAAAACTTCGATTTATTCTTTTCAATAGAAGATTAAATAGTAAAGAAATTAAAACGAAAGTATAATAAATCTCAAAAATACGCGTAAATTATTTGCCTTTGTTTTTATTTTGTTTTTTGATTATATAAATCAATAGAAATCAATTAATTAAAATTTATTTCATTATATAATAATTTAAAAGCCTCGAGTATTTCGTTAGAAAAAGTCTTATAACCGAAAAACGCCGCAAAACTTATACGCCAAAAGCAAAATACTTTAAAAACGCTAAAGTTTAAATTTCTTTTTTAAATCATTATAATAACTCCGTAAAAATATTATTATTATTTTCCTATTTTTTATCGATAATAAAATACTAAAAAGAGTTAATAATAATTAAAAGAATTAATTTAATATATATTACAAATCGAAAGAAAACATTAAAACTTTTAATAACGGTAATTAATTCTTTTAAAATTTAAAGCTTTATAATTTTAGCGTTAAAAGCGCTAAAAATACTAAATTTATAAGCGTTTATTTTTATTTGCGTAATAATTTTCATATTAACAATATAAAGATTTCTAAAAAACTATTCGAAGTATTAATATACTCCAAGAATAATAAAATGGATAGATTTATTTCGAGGGTATATTACTTATCGAAGATTTCCTCTAAAGAAGATTCTTTTTCGATTTTAATCCGCCGAGAAAAATCAATTAATCCAAACTTAATTTAAAACTCGTTTAAATCGAAATTAAAATAATAATCTTAAGTTATATTTTCTAAAAAAGTTTTAGCGTAGTTTTTTAAGTCACGAAATAATATATAAAGTTTATATAATATTTATACTCGTTAATTATATTAAAGGTACTTCGAGAGCTATATATACTTTCTTATAAAAACTTTTTTTACTATTATATTTCTTGTAATTCTTCGAATTAAATTTCGATTTGCATTTATACTAAAAGTCTATTATTAAATACTTAAAGTAATGGAGATAACGCCCGATTATAAACCAAAAAATATTAATCTCTTTACGAAAACTCTTATTTAAATTAATACGCCCAGTATTTTTATACTTTTTACTCGTAATAAAAATAAAAAGGGTAAATTAAATAAAAGTAATCGATATATCGAACAAAAATTAGAAAATTAAAAGAAGTTTATAAAGTTTAATTACGAAAATATGAAATGATTTAAAGAGATTAAATATAAAGAGAGTACCGCTCGATTATATAAAAGAAGCTCGAAGTTTCGTTTCGCGATTTTAAAGAGTTATATTATACCGAATTAAGAATAAATTACTTCGATTCTAATTAATCAAATAGCGTAAAACGCTCGCGATTACGATTCGAACGCCAAATAACCCTTTAATTATAACGTTCTATTAAAAGACGCGATGCGAGAATTATATTATAAAAACTTAAATTTTATTTAAGAAATTATTTATTTCTTTTAAAATCTAAAAAGTTTCTATTAAAGTATATAAGGGTCTTTATATTACTCCACGTATAAAAAGAGTAAACCATTATTTTATTTATTAATTAGCGAAATAATTATTATTATAATTACTATAAAAATACAATAAATTCTCGCTTTCGATTTCAATTTACAAAGAGATCTTCTTATTTATATATTCTTATAATACGTTATCGGTAAACTACTAAAGTCGGCCTATCGATCTAATAGAAACAAATTAATCAAAGGGTACTCTTATCCCGTATTTATATAGCCCGAATCTCATAGAGGACATAAAAGTAACGAAAACTTATAACGATTATTACGAAGAATTAATAAAGCTTATAATAGAAATCTAATACCGAGGATGGTATTATAAGGAAGGGGAATCGTATTACGTATAAAATTAAGTATTTTATTAGCGCAGCCTCTAATTGGCTTATAGTTATTACCCAAGGTTACGCGGTCTTTATAATTTACGTAAAGCTCGCGTAAATTTACGCGTAATATAAGAAGTTTTACGAGGGCTATATAATTATTATTCTTAGGCTATTATTTTGTATATAAAAGTTCTTTGAATCTCTAATAAAAAACAAAAATTAATTTAATATTAATTTGATTTATTATTATCTCCTTTTATTCTATATTTTATAATTAATAATTTTATTATTAAATTTAAATTCTTTTATAATAAATAATTATTATTAAATATTATTAATATTAATTTTTAATAAAAAATATTATAAGAATTTCTTTTATAAATTAAAAAATATTTTTTAGTAATATAATTATTAATTTTTTATTTTAATAATATTATTAATTTTAAAATATAAAAAATTTATAAAAAATTTTAAATTAATAAATATTATATAATTAATTAATTTATATAAATAAATATATTAAATTTAATTAAAATTTATTCGATTATATAAAAAAAAATTATGTAAGAATATAAAATTTTATAAATAAAAACTTTTTTTAATAATAAAAAAAATTTATTTTATATTATTTAATTAATTAATTATCGAATAAATTTATTAAATAAAAAATTTATTTAAAAAATTAAATTTATAAATTTAATTTTTATATTCAAAATATAAATAAAATATAAAACGAATTAATTATTTTTAATTTAATATTTTATTATAATTATATATATTTGAAATTATATTTTGAATTTTTATTATAAATATAAATTTAAAAAAAATTAAATATTTATTATATATTTATTATATATATTTATTATTTTTAAATTTTAATATATGAAATTAATTTTATTATTAAGAATATAATTTTTATATAAATTATATTCTTATATTCAAAATATAAACAAATTATTAAAAGTATTAATTATTTCTCGATTTGGTATTTTATTATAATTACTCGTATTAAAATCGCGATTATATTTCTAATTATAATTTTGATATTCTTATAAATAAGCAAATTAAATCAAATCGAGGTTTACTCGATTACGTGGAAAACGCTTATATCAAAAAGTCAAGAGTATTTATATAAGAGGAAAAAACCCCTCGAATAAAAAATATTTTTCGTAATAAAATTAATATGAAATTTAATTAAATATTTTATAATTATATTTTAGAAAAATATTTTTTGGAATTTTGATTTTTTTATATTTAATTATTATAAATTTTATAATTAATTTCAAGTAATTTATAAATTTTATTTAATTAAAAA
>FJOG01000062.1:104180-158806 GCA_900073065.1 Phialocephala subalpina | reverse complement strand
TATAAAGGGGAGGATACTTTCCAAAATATAAATAGTAAATTCGAATAAGGTAGTGACTTTTACTAGGGCCATGACAATAAAGCCAAAGAATGGGATGAGCCTGAAATTGAAAGTATTACATAGTTGGTAAGCGGAATCTCGTGCTCAGAGATAGTAGTATTTTTGACTAGATATTCTACAAAATTATACTATAAAAGAGAACTCCCTGCTTCGTACCTTATAAAACTTTCATCTCAAACGTCATCGTTTCCACTATCCCCTTCTTTCCTTGTGTCATATTCGGAAAGGAACTTCCTTCGGCCGGATATGGGCTGATTCGATTAGTGGAATCCTCAAGTACTCTGCTCGTAGAACTGTCGTATTGTTCATCAGCACTCTCAGCCTCGATGTCATCAATTCTGTTGCGCGACCTCTCCGCCATCTGAACAAAACCACCCTTCTTACTATCCATCGTTGAAAGGGTAGCTCCACCTGTAGTCCGTTGGGTTCGCTGTCGGTCGCTAGAGCTTTGGAGGTATGCCCTCGTGAAGCCTCGGCTCATTTCTGGCAAGGCACTAATGATCACGCCGGAGGTGACCTCGATATGACTGAGTATTATGGTCAAGTTGTTGAGCTGTATATAGTTGTTTGCGATTAGGACAGCACGGACGATCGAGACAACAACCATAATTCCCGCAAGGCCGAACACAATCGAAACAGCAATTCGGATACGCTTCTCAGTGATAAGTAAGAGCGCTGGGAATGGGACAGAAATAAGCATAATATCCGTTCCGATATTAAGCGCAATTTTCGCCCAGAAAGCAACATTTCTTCCCACTGTATGACAGGTTCCCTGCCACAACGTAGACATTGGGATACATTGACACATTTCTGCGAGAATTGCCCCGACGAAAGTGGCACATACGACGTAAAGACAGAACAATGCAAGTCGATTGGCTTGATCGAGTTGTTGTGTTAATCGGAGAAGGAAGATGCTAATAGATAATTTGATCGACCATAATGTACAGAGGTAAACCAAGCTTCCGTAATGGAACAACTGGCGAGAATGTTAAAGACCTCCTATTGATAGCGTGGTGTCAACAGAGGATGTAAAATATACCTTGGCGAGAGTTTCCGCGTTTTCTGTAGGAGGCAAGTATATCGCCGTAAGGCCGACTCCCGACAAGCAAGTCTGTAAAATCTATTCCGTGCGCCCGTTAGCTCTAGACCCCCACATCGGAGTTCGCACAGTACCCACCAGGGATATGACAATAATAGTGTCCGGGAGATTCCAGTGGAACTTATTCTTTAAGCGCGATCGTAAATAAAATCGAATGGACGTTACTGCGCAAGAGACGAGGAGGGTGAGGACGACTACGACCTGTCAAGAGGCGTTAACTTCGAGGCAGCGTCACGGAACTGAGAAACAAGAACTTACAGCGTAGCCCGTTCTGCTCGACATCCTGCCATGAGATAGATTGAGAGCAGGCTCTGCAGAGGTGTTCTGAGTCGCGAGAGTCGGCACGAGCAGCAGTTAAGCAGATGGTATTTTGGAGCTTTCCGTTGACTCCTTTCTGCGCCGGGAAATATTATACTTTTCATCGCTGATGAGCTTTGATTATGTACGTAAGGTTGGGACAAGAACTGGTTAGCGTCAGCTTCTACTGTATACCCCGTGCGGGGCAAGATGCCTGTGGGCTTGTATGCAAGGGTGGCCAGACCAATTATCTGTTCATATTTCGCGGTAGTGAAATAACGATCCCCCCTTGTGCAAAGGTGGAGATTTTTGCGGCTGTGTGGTGACAAGGAGGGTGCGCCAATAGGAACCTCGAAAATTCTTTGGCGGAAGTCATGCTTGTTATTTTATGGACAGACACCCTTGCTGCTAATCAGCCCTACAATTCTCCACCTCCTTTGTGTAGGGCGGGATAGTACCGGCAATATCCATTGGTGTACGGAGCACAAGCAGCTGAACCGAGTAGACGGCTCGAGGGAGTTCAGTCAAAGGCTTGGAGGCCGAGCGGGTCTCAGGCTATGTCCCGATTCGCGGGGAGAGTGCTTTGACATCCACGAGCCAAGATCAAAAGTGATCGAAATATGGAGGATGCGGTTATATGTCTTGCAACGACAGGGATGAGCGTCAAACTTAATGCCTAGAGCCTAAAAGCCCCAAACTTTAAAGCATTATCTGGTTGCTGTGCGACGCTCTTCCCAATTGAGCGAGCTTGTGGCGTTACCCGGGTCATTGTAAGACTTATGGCCGCGTCCTCGGTAAGAGAGTTGCAGTACCTAGTATTTTTAATACTACTTTGGTCTTTGGATAAATAAGTCCACCCCTTGAGAGTTCTAAAGTACAGACAAGTCAAGGGTCTTAGACCAATCAGCGAGCTACTATCATCGACTTTGTATGTGAAACGTCTGGAAGTGTAAACCCTCAAGGGTGGGCTTATTTATCCTAAGACCATAATACGTTGACAGGAAGGGTCCGAGCGTAAAGCATGGTTCCGAATGCACGGCACAGCCCGCCCCGACAATAAGGATCACTCCACA
Source organism: Phialocephala subalpina (assembly GCA_900073065.1). NCBI lineage: Eukaryota > Fungi > Ascomycota > Leotiomycetes > Helotiales > Mollisiaceae > Phialocephala > Phialocephala subalpina. The sequence continues at coordinate 156,277 of FJOG01000062.1, read as the reverse complement.
ATGGGCGGTAAGCCGAATGTGGTCTCGAATGCGGAGATCGCTATGCAGGATGTGATTAATCTGGATGGTGTTTCCAAATGCTGCGCCCGATCGGAATTGCCGACCGATCAACAGGTACAGTACTCGATCTACTGGCCAAGCAAAAATAACCCGAGGAAAGAAAATTAAGCCGACAGTGCTCCAAGATCCATGGTACATCCTGCTTAAAGATCATTCAGAAAACAATGTCCCAGTGCCAAAGAATATTCCGCCGCGAGGAAAGTCCTCGGTTGAATTTGGAGATCAAGACCAGCCGTCGAGGAACATGCATGTGGATCTTGCATCTACAAACAATGGAGCTGTATACCACCCTATACATCATTATTCATTGTCCCGCAGAACTCCGAACTCCCAGTTCCACAATCCCAAACCATCCTGCCTATCCTGCTACCCATGTTCATCCATACCCATACCCATCCAACACTTCAATCCTCCATCTCTACATCTGGCTTGACTTTCTCCATCTCCTCCTCCACAGGATTCTTGCCAAGGTTCTTCAGCAAGTAACTCCTCTTGAAGTAGTCATTCGGATGAACCAGTGTCTCCAATTGTGCACTCGTCCAAGTTCCGTCATCCTTGACCTTCTTGATCTCCTGCTTGTGGACATAGTCGAATACTCTGGATCAATATTAGCAACACATCCGTGGAAAGAAAGTGAGTAGAACATACCTATTACAAGCAAGATGAAACTTCGTCTTCTCCTTATCCTCCTTCACCCCCTTCAGCACCTCACGATCCGTTACACCCACCTGCTGCAACAACGCCGTCAAATTATCCACACTGAAATCCCTATACGGACATCCATGCGATTCTCCTGGTCCAGGACGCTTTTCCGTCAAGATCTTCTGGCACGAGAAGGGACTGTATCCGTTTCCTCTCCTGTTCGAATCCCCACCCACATCTCCGTATGCGTGTCGAACATTGTATCTATATTCCTTGTTGAAGACATCGTCTGTGATCTTGCTGAATGATGATCGCCAAAATACCAAGCATTCTTCTAGGTTGAGACCAATTCCCTTCAGGAACAAAGTGTATTGTAGACGTCCGTAATGCTTGAGATGTGCGTCGCGGCGAAGTGACCGATGAAGATTCTGCATGCAGAGAGGGAATGAAGCGGAGAGAGTGTCGACATTTCGTGCTGAGATATCAGCTCCAGGAAGTGCAGTCGCAGATGTAGAATAACTCGCATCGGGTGTCGTGAAGTTCTGCGAAAGATGATTAAGGATCGGAGTCAACCTATCATCCTCATCCAGTCGTGGCAGAGCACGAGAAGTAAGCTCAAGAGCTTTCTCCAATCGACTCGTGAATTCCGCCACAACCATGGAGAGCTGCTCTCTCCCAGGAACATACGCCATGCCCCCCTTCAAAAACACCCTCCTATTCTCCACCAATTCAGGAACCCTCTCCCAATCAACCTTGAAATAACTTTCCTCCTCGATGTTCTTCGGAAAACCACCTCCAGCTGCCTGCAATTGTGGCGCGTACCTGGAAATCAGGAGGTCAGTAACTGGCTCTTCTGCAAATGTTGAGAGCAGGTATCTGCATAGCTCCCGAACGGAATAGCTCGGAATCAAGGGATCCAAATATCACTCACATCGCTCTCTCCTCACTCCCAACCGTCTCCCAATCCAAACTCAAACTCTCCACAAACGCCCCCCGATCCCTCAAATCATCAGCCTGAAACCTCAACCTAAAAAGCATCGTCTCAACCCTCGAAAACCTCCTCCTCAAATCCTCCGTACTCGCAAACGCAAGACGGAGAATAAAGTGCGAATAATGATCTTTCTGGCGCTCTGCTTGCAAATTTGAGGAGCCGGACGAGGTGGCTGAGAGGGGCAGGTATTTTTGCAGGAGGGGCTTCATGTGTTCTGCTGTTTCGGAGGGGGATTTGTTGCGGAAGGAGCAGGCTTCGAGTTCGGCGAGAACTGCAGATAACATTAGAGGGGAAGAGGGGGGTGTGAAGGGGAGGGAAGAAGTACCTCGCAGACGATCAATGGCCCACTGTTCGAATTGCTCGAGTGTGATGTCCGCAGTTGGAGGCGTGATGTAGAAATTCAATCGGTGCTTGTACTCCAAATTCTGGTACGTGGGCGTCGCGAATTGTTTCTTCCTGTGATCCAGCGTTGTCCTCCGCTTCGGATCAATGCGTGAGAAGTCTTGTCTGATCATCTTTGCGATTGTTGTCGTTGCTGTCGAGTGTTGCAATTGTGATGTTGAAGTTCAGCGACGCGTGTTTTGAAAGGAGACGCGACGTGCCAAAAATCAATCATGCAAGCGCGTCCCGAAGTTCGGCCCGCTCAAGCGAGTCGAACAGGGGGGTCAACCACATCAAAACCTCGAACTCCTCCCCTTTTTTTCTTTGGGGGCTGAAAGAACTCGACATGCAACAAAGCTTTGGTTAACCTTGCTGGATTAATTTGAATCCTAGATGAAGATCAACTGACAGGATGGAGCGAGTTTTGACAGGAACTGTTGAGAAAGATACGACACGGAGAAAGGCCCCGTTTCATTTGGCTAATTCTGCCGAATGTGCTGGCATGCAGGACTGCTTGGGTTCAACTTTCTCTCCGCGACAGATACCTTCATCAGCATGACCACTGAGATCCCTACAAACTCTGCGATGACCTGATGAAGCTTCAAATCGTTCTCACGTCACCGTCAAAGCCCCACAGACCCCGAAGCGGTGGGTCAATGAATATCACTTCCTCCTTGAGCACACCACATGCCTCTATCAAGACGCCTTCAGCAGCTAGCTCTAACTCATCACAACTCACCTATGCATGGATATCACATATTGGGAATAGAATTATGTAGGAGTAACAAACACATCACATTTGCGTTTTAATCTTGCAGACATAGAACAAATAACCCTTTTACCACTTGACCGTCCTCACATTTCCCATCACAGGACTTCTCGGATCGCTCACACTACCAGATTTGCTTCCGCTTCCACTGCCGCTCCCACTGCTGCCTTTCCTCTCCTCACGAGCATCCTCCCATGAAAGCCCTGCACCAGGACCGATGGGTCCATGGCCGTCATCGCTCTGCGTGAACCCGGAAACATTGCTCAGCATGCTCGAACTTCGTCCTCGAGTTCTACTGCCATGTGGTGAGTTCGATGGGCCGGCAAGGCTCATCATTGGCGCATAAGGGCTTGCGGTGTAGAATGGAGAAACAGTTGCAGGCATAGGATTCCAAGGATAGCTGCTCGAGACGCCTTCAGGGATGACATTGGACCCAAATCCAACACTCAAGTTCTGGTTGCTGGCGGAAGGGCTTCGCATGTACCTCTCCTGTTCTGCAAGGTGCTTTTCCACGACCTCCGTTGCCTCGTCGAGGGCTTGAAGAGCCTGTTCGCCTTCCTGGACCTCGGTGAGTTTGGCTTGATAGCGCTCAGTGTAGAAGCTTTGAATCTGCTCGCGTCGAGCGCGGATGGCTTTCCGTTCCGATTCCTTGCGTTGGGCTTCGTCGAGACCTTTGGCATTTGCATCAGTGAGACTTTCGTGCTTGGTGTTGAGCTGAGAAACACGAGCTTGCTTGCTGTCACACTTTTGCTGGATGCTAGTGAGCTCAGTCTTGAGATTTGCGAGATGGCGTTCAGCTTTCTGCTTGGCAGCATTTAACTCAGCAGAGAGTTTCTTGTGCTGATCGCGCTCGGACTGGATCTTTCCTTTCGAATCGGCGTAGAGAGAAGTATCATCGGTAGGAACAGCTTCAAGACTCTCGATCTGGGTCTCAAGTACAGCAGTTGCATCTTCCGCTTGCTTCATATGCAGCTGACTCTGTTGAGCCTTCTGCTTGAGCTTGTCATCGTTGCCGCCTGTTGATGCGATGCCGCTGGTGAGCCTGTCGATTTCCTTTTTCAAGCCACCCAACTTCTTCTGCTGGTCTCGCTTCTCGCGCTTCTGACGATTTCGTTCTTCGGTCAGTTTGAGGTCGGCTGTGGCAATGGATGTCTTGAGAGTGGTGATGGGAGAGCCAGGGCGACCCGTAATTTGAGGATTTGGAGGAACTCCCAAGTCGGTGGTGAGTGATTGTAAGGTTCGAACGCTGGTGGAAAAGATGACAGAATCGTCTACCGAACTGTGAAAGTCACATTGGTAGTTGGACGTAGGTGCCAGTCCAAAGATTTCGCCATTCCATCTTGTCTCCTGCCCCGATGGAGATGCCAGATCATTGATGATGTTGATCCGCGTGGGCTGCCATATCGTTCTGTTGACCCTCACATAAAAAGGCTTCGTCCTATCAACTCCCTCGCTCCTCCTCTCCTCCGCTGGCTGTGGTGTGTAAACGGGAAAAAAGCTGGTACTGAAGTAAACCTCATCTGATCCAACATATGTTATCCAGATCCGATCTGCTTCGGCATTGAAGGGTGCATTTCCAAGATTGTTCATGTCTGTCGCGTTTGTGCCCGCTGACTCGGCCGCTGTGTGTGATGTTTCGTACTCTTTTACCATAACTATTTTCGTGCTCGCAAGTGCAGCCCAAAGAGGCTGCCGTATGCGGACTTGCACGCTGTGCCTCTTCTTTTTCTTCGATGTCGCGGCCGTACCATGTGCAAGAGAGGTCGAGGTATCGGTCTCTGCACCTGTCGTCGTCAACGTCGAATCGCTAGCATCAGCTGTCGGCTTGCCCGCCTCCGGATCCCCTATCGATGCTGTGTGGTCTCTCCTCTCTCTCCTAACATACCAATCTCGTATGTATCGAACAACTCCCTGCGTAAGAATATGAATTGCTAAAATGCTGCGAATCAAACCATGCCTCTTGTTCCCGTTCGGAGAACTCGGTTCAAGAGGATCATCGGGATCTGGCGACCCAAGGTTTGACCCTATGATCGCTCGCAGACCACCTTGCTTGACATTGCCATTTCTGACAATGTGAGATACCCATATGACTCCGAAGCACCACAAAACGTTCTTCGTCCCCGCCTCCTTCCCGCTCGTCCCACCTCCTAGTGTCAACGCAATAACAGTCTGTGCCAAATCCAACGCGATATCCTGAAGTGGGCTCCACAGAAACAGCCAGACCAGCAGCACAACCATATCTATGAGAAAGATTGTGCCAACAGATGGTGTACCAAGAGTTCCCTGAAGAATATCCGTATAGCTCAAGCCAGATGGCGCCGAGGTCGAAGGAGGAACGAATGTCAGAGTTGCAAAAAGGAGGTGGACGATCGAGAGAAAGGTGGGTGGAATCTGAAGTACGACGATGAGGATGGCAAGCGTATCGCGTAGAGGACATGATTGAAGGACAGTGAGGATGAGATTGATCGAGTCTCGATGTACAGAAGGGTTCTTGACGGCACTGACATCGATTTGACGGTGGTTTTCCATGGTTGCGGAACTTCCGGACGGGTTCTGGTAGATGTCGAACGCGGAAGAATCCGAGGAAGCACTGACAGACGATCTCCTTAAAGCCTCTCCTACCATCTTGGGATCTGTTGAATGTTCTCCAGGTATCGAATGTCGCGCATACCCGTTCGTTAGTGGAGGGGTCCCAGGAAGAGGAGGTATTGACGAGTTGCTGTCAGGAGACTTGGCGTGCCCATTGAGATAACCATTACTCTTCTGCTTCTGTATTCGCTTGCCAGGTCCTACAAGGCCATTCTCATGCCTGGTATCTCGTTGATTCGCAGCACCCTGCTGTCGCTTGCTCGTAGTCGGTCCGCGAGGCATGCGATTATGCTGACCCAGAGTGACTTCCGAGTCAGCGAAATAGGAGCCTTTGCGCGGACCTCAGCCTGGAAAAATAGTCCAGACCTCCCTCTAAATGTGCAGATGAGGGATATCGAGCAGTGGACCGTGGGTAATAATGGTTCGTGGTTGTGGTGTCCTCATTCGAAGGATTGCTGTCGAGCCGTGGGTTGATTGTGTATTGTGGGACAGAAAGAAGGGAGTTCAAGGTTTGCAGAGAGATGCTTGTTTTTGGCGACTACGGTAGTCGAGTTATGGCGAAAATGGTGTAGCCGCGGCTGAGTTACCGTAATGCATCGACGGCAGCTGAGGGCTCAAGCGCACCCAAAACTTCACCATTCACCAACGCTTACCAAATTGTTTGATTGATACAATGCACGGTTTACAACGCCGCTCCCGTCAGACGCCTACTCTCAAGATTATGAAGATTCACTTGGCATGCACAGTTTTAATTCATTTTGCCCCATCTTGCTCCGCTTGCAAAGCCACCCGCTGCCCATAACTTCAAGGCTTTGCTGCAAGAGATTGCATGTGTTCTCATGCAGCACAGCGCACCGCATCCAGACTCATGCGCTCGTCATAGCGAGAAATGCTCCGACCGGAGGCAGACAGGGACAGACGAGGTAAGCGCACATATCAAATGGATTTATCAACAGTTGCAGATTCCAGGATCCAATATCAAAGTTTTCTCTCCAGATGCAAGGTTGTTACGAAGCTTTGCGGGGTCGGTGATCCAGATGCTTCGCCTGCAACCCTCAGTCGAAAGTTCCTCGATGATTATCAGCTGGTTCCTTTTACTTTTTCTTTTGTTACTCTCTCAAACCGTACCGAGCGTTCAACTCCTCTTCCTAGGATGATATTTCCACTCTTCACAACAGCTGACCAGGCTTCCCAACCTCCAAGTATTTCTGTGTCAAGAGTGGGTTCCTCGGTCGACCTTGACCGAGATATAAACGGTCCCACAGTAGCTCATAGCTCGCCTTTGGTATAGGGCTAGTATATCCTAAAGTCCCCCAACCTCAAATCACAAAGTAGCCCACTAATCCTGCATGTATGTATGCCTTAAAACTATACAGACAAAACAAGCAGACATGCCTCAAAGACACTCAAGGCCAACCATCAAACGTGCCGAACTTATAGCGATTGCCTCATATTCATATGCACGATTGACGGATGACAGACTCACGGCATGAACTGCCACTCAGTACCAAAAAAAATCCTTCGCTAGAAGAAGAGATTTTCCGTACAGGAAGAGACACTCGGCCCCGTGACAAACGGAACCATCTCCTCATTCGCAATAAAGTTGCATCTGCGTCGTCGATCCTTACCTAACCAACCCATCAACCATCAGCAACATGAAAAGATAAGAAACTTACCCGCATCCTCCTGCTTGTACTTGCCCTATCCTGTCTACTACTGTATCTTTCTGTTTCCTTCCCACTCTTGACCCGCGAATGTGGAGGTCATGTTTATCCCCTCAATCCCCTGTCAACCCACGCTCATTCGACACCTCAGCACACACCACCCTGCATCCGTCGGCACTTGGGGAAAAAGCCACACCCTCTTAGAATTCTGAGTCCCGGTGAGGGGGGTGTGGGCAGCTTTCTCATTTGATGCGGAGAAGACGGTATCGCATGTTTAGTTTCCCCTTTTTGATGGTTGCACATGGCGGCGTTGACATGTTTTCGCTGTCAGAACTTTTGACGATCTTCGTTCTTGCGAGGTTGGGGGGAGTTGAGCATGAGCAAACCCCGCATCGTTGAAGCCGAAGATACCGACCGACGACGTACAGCTGACGATACCGGTATCGGATAGATGAGCAAAACTTCAAAAGGATGGGTATGAGTGGTGTCCGACATACGATCGAGATGAATCAACAACATATGAATGGCTGAATCATCGACTCACCGCACCAGAGCAAGGCTTGATGGCGGTGACGAGTGGTTGTGAGAATGACGCTAGTGATGAAGTTCATCCTTATTTGTCCAGCGCAGAGCTGGATGAAGGATCTTGCATGTCAGAGATTTTTGAGAGGCTCGTTTGTGTGGAAGTTGCCGTGTTGCCGTTTTTGATTGGGGGCCATCGAAGCCTTTGAAGCCGCTGAAGCCGCATGGTGGGAATAACTTCAATGTCGGCACGTGATGCCCTATTTTAGTCCTTTTCACGTCTTCAGCGTTGACAAAAATGACCCAAGATACAACCCTAGACTCAGTTTTCAAAGGTCATTGAATTGGCCAACGATGATCTTTTCTCACTATAATTGGGTCGAGGAAGTCATCCCATTTGCTTTTATCATCGTCATCTTGCGTCATCTCCTCGTCTTCATCTTCATAGAGAAACGGGAAGAAAAACGCTCATATTTGCATTCAAAATGCGAGGCGCGAGAAGATGATGAAGATCGTTCTCACTCCTTCAGCGCCAGCAGACTTATGGAGGTGGACGGATACTAGCACCATAGTTGGTCGCAACACTTGGCAGACAATCTGAGGCATGAGGTCAAGATGCCGGACTGCATGTTTTGATAGAGAGCCAGCTCTGGGAAGAGTCTAGAGACGGCCTCATGAGAATAACCTCATAGTGCTGGCACATGATCAACATTTATTTCCGTTTGTTTTTTGCTCTTGCGTTGTTGCTTGGGTGGTTTCGGTTGAATGCCATATCCAAAGTCGATAGGACCATCTACAACTGGCAGTTCATGTTCAGACCCCTGAAATCCTCAGCGTGGATATTTTTTTTAAATCCTTTTATTGCCCTTCGGGCCCTGAAAAGGGCCGTAATGCAGACCAGCATAGCTTCAGTGCGACTTGACGGTAAATCCACTATGCTCTCTCCCTTATGTAGCTATGCTATCCTTATACATTGACCAGCTGGCCCCTATTTAAGTACACTCTCCGACGGGTGCAATTAACTTGGTTTAGACTCCAGAGTAAGGAAAAACGTGTGAAAACCCTGACTAGCCAACCTGTACTTAGCATACGAGATCCAAAGGGAGGTCCTCTCCGGCTTGTGGCCACCACACTTTCCATCAAGTCCCCCTTACTCCCTCCTATGCAAGCGTGAAGTCTCCTTAACATCTTAACCACTCCAGGAACCCTTCCTCCCATCCCTTCTCCTCCTCTCTACCGCGACCGTAGGATTAAACCGTTCCTACCCCTCCGTGTTATATCCTAGTTCTGAGGTCGACTCTGTGCGTAGCGCTCTTTGGAGGTTGTATTCTGCGATTCTAAGGCCGACTCGTGTGGTTTCTATAGAGATCGATGGTATGCTGTGTGTAGTTGACAGCAGGTCGTAGTGATTCAGTCTCAGCTCTGGGATCTTATTGCATAGTAGCTCAATCCAATCTGCCAAGGCAGATCAAGCTCTCTGGGTGGAGAAGCAACAGGTTCGTAGCGGACATCCGCAAAGTAAAAACTCTGCTCCTGACAGGTGCTGAATCGTCGCCCCCCTTCTCAGCGTGGATATTGTGAAGGAGGCGCCGCCACGACAGCCACCGCAATACTTTGCATTGCCGGCACCGCTGCCACACCCAACTTCTAGTTTTTCCACTGCGCAAGATGCATATAAGAACACTCCTGGATATGGGCCAACTCCCCAGCAATACACATCGCCGCAGCATTATCCGGCACCAGGTGTGCAAGCAACGCAGAACATAAGCAGATACTACCCTAAATATGAGGCCCTGGAGAAGTACCAAACCTCGGTGCAGCGTCGATCCTTGCCTCTCTCGCAGTCAATTGTCTTTGATACTCTTGCAGCTCCAGCTCTGAAACATCAGGAATAATGTCCCCAACTTCCCAGAACCTGCCTCTCCATAAAAAGCCGATTTTGACCTTCATTGGGGAAGACTCCCGGCTCATGTATGACCATCTTTCGCCGTAGAAGATCAGCTTCAGGGGAAGACGCAGACGCCTGGGGCCAAGAAGATCTAAAGTCAATGACGGCGTGGGCTCTACCTCTGCTCGAGGAACGATGTTCGTTACTAGTCCCGTCGTAAGAGGCCGATCGCGAGGCTGGCTGATTTGTACGTCTTCTGAAACGTTCAAGTCGATTACTTCTTTGCTAGGCTGGGCAGCCACAGAATCTGTCGTGCCGCTGGGACTGACTCGAGGACGTTTTCGAGGCCTGTCAGAGGGAAGCCTCGTCCTCTTATTTCTCGGTCTGTCTGGTCCTGGCTCGCATCTTTCCTTCTGGCCATTGTACAAACATGCCGCACAACTACCACTTCTGATCCATAGCCCCGCAATGTTTCCGAAGTCCTGACGATTGAATTTTTTTGGACCTTTCAAGCAATTCCGATCCCGTTTCCAGCAAGGTAGGAATGCAGGTGACTGTTCTTCTCCACCGACTGCTCTGATACAATACGCTTTCCATTGGTTCATGGGAAAGTCTCTAGGCCGCAGGCCTTCTTTGAGGGGATCTTTCGTGATGATGTCGATAATCCGATCATCCGTAGTGTTTGGCGGAAACGTGGTTTTGAAATCTTGGAAAACTTCTTAGTGCTGCTTGTTTTGCTGGAGCCTGTGGTTGTGTTTGGACTTGGTGCTGGTCCGGAAGGTTGAGGTGAGGGTACCTAGGGCAAGCATTAGTCTTGATCAATGAAATGAAGTGCAAGTAGTGATTTCAATCTCCTAGCCTTGCTTGGGCTTTGTCATAGGCTGGAATGGGCTATGATACCACCACGGAGACGGAAAGACTTACTGCTTGAGTCATTGGTACGATCTCTAGGTCTAGAAAATCATCAAGGTTGATCGGGCTATCAGCTGTCCTTTCACCAGGCATGTTGTAGAGTCAAGCATGCGATGAGACAAGACAATGTCAAAGTGAGCAGCAAGGTGATCTCAGACAGGTACATTGGCTTCAATTAATACCTTGATTGGAGTTGAATCAATACACGAGTGACAAGAAACATACATAGAGCATGCTTCGAGGAAGTGAAAAGAGTTGGAAAGAGTGATGTGTGAAATAAATGCCTAAGAGGCGTTCTTGGAAGCTGCAACTTCCCGGGATTTATCCCAGCTGGCTTGAAAAAGCAAAGTTAGCAAACCCACCCCAAATGTTCTTCGAACTTCACAAAGCATTGTCACAGAAATGTATTTGAATTATTTCTCTCAAACTATTATTCAATTTATTACTCAATTCCTCAAATCTACTCTTCATATCCCGCAGGCCAACCTCGAGCTTCCACCTAACTGATACCAACGAAAAAACCAATCGGACACCCATCATCACTACTCTGCTCAAACACAAACGTAGTATCACTGCTACAAAGCAACCCGCTGACCTCCAGCCCACTCTGTCCCTCCTGAATTGCACATCCTCCAACATTAATCGTGTACGCATTACCCGGCTTCAAAACCGCAGGTGGCTGTGGCGGACTCGGTCCTGGCGGCGGTTGCGTATTGTAGGTTGTTTTTGGGGTCGCTCCACTTCCGAAGGCGTATCTGGAATCTGGTTAGCACTGGAATGGGGGTTTTGGGGAGGGAAGGGAGAGGGACAGAGTAGGAAGAAGGCAAGTTGGGAGGAGAAGAAGACGTACCCGGTAAATGTGAAATGTCCATCACCAAAATAGGTATACGGAGCATAAGTTTGAGTATGACTTGGGAATAGAAACTCCAATGTACAAGTCTTTCCAACAGCGGTAGGAGGAATGATGAGGTTGAAGATGGAGCAGAAGTCTTTGGGTGTGATCAAGGGACAGTCGGTTGGGCCGAAGGCGGTGTTGGGAAGGCTGTGAAAATGTCAGAAAGGCGTTGGGAAAAAGAGGAGAGGAGGGAGGGGAGGAGAAGGGCGGAAAGGGAGTGAGAACGAACTTAGCGGAAACAGGGACAATAAGGGAAGGTGAGATGTAGGTTCCAGAAAGGGTGCCGTTTGGCGGACAAGATTGGAGAGTCCTTTCGCTGACGACCTCGAGAGGCATAGCTACTGGGTTTGCAGCCGCGAGGCTGAGGAGGAAAGATGAGACTGCAATGATCGTCTTCATTTTGGTGGATGGATGAATTGACTTCTGTTGGACTTGCTGCTGGAAGAAGAAGACTGGAAGATGGACGAGAAGGAACGAGAGCTTTTTAAGACGATGAGGAGATGTTGGCAGCCTCGAACGATGGCACCTTGCAGTGAACTACTGTGCACATTTGCCCTGACCATCTCGTGTTTTCCCCAGAAAGATCATCCCAACTGCATGTACCCCACGATCGTTACCCAATTCGCTCCTGCAATGAGCCGATCACCACCAAAAACATGCCCCAAGACCTCAGCACTACCGGAGGTCTGAAGCCTCAACGAAATTGAACGAATTGATGAACCTCAATCTCATTACGATGGAACATGAAAAGCTACTATTTAATGAGAAAATAAGCCACAGGCAGAAGCAAGACGTTATTCATGCAAGACATGCGCAGGCCGGATGTGGCTAAGAGAAGTTCCGAAAAATAAGCATAAGTTAAGCTGGGGAACACTTTATTGCAAACTGCAATCATGAACACAAAAATGACTAAACGAATTAGACGGGAGAAGATCCAAACCTGAAAAGAAACTCGCATTGAGGACAAGAGTTCGCAAAAAGGTCAGTTTGTATGAAGTGTGCATCCCGTTGACTCGGGATGAAAGAAAAGGGGTTGACGCCACAAGCGCGGCTGGGGAAAGACTAAAAATACAGATGGTGCGGAGATCAGACCTCATGCATGCTTCCATGAAGCTGATAGGGTCCTATAACGACTCGGTAATTGTGGGGAAGATGAGTCCAGAACCCTAATGCGAAGAAAGTGACGAAAATCGGAAAGCCTCACTGTCTAGCTGAGCCTCAAGATTCTTTCTGAGGCTGACAAATGACTGACATCAAATGCGACGTTTCTAACAACAAAATGTCCGTGGATTTTAGTACAGCCATTGCCACAACTCGCTGCCGATTCACAATTATTGATTCTTCCATAGATGATGAGTTGAACAAAGATGTTCGAGGCTCCCAGGACAATCGACATACCTTCAAAATGCCGACAAATGCACCTCCATCTACTCTGTCCCTCCTCTCTATTCAACCTCGCAACCTTACCAATCTCTCCATTAGACAGTTCTTATGTACCACTCCCCATATCCTCCACCGCCCCAACCTTATTCCAGGTCATAGCCTCAATGCCAGCAACCCGCTCCTCAATCTCTCTAATTCTCCTCGCTACCATTTCCTTCGTCTTTTCTTGCTCCTCCCACGTATTTTCAAACGCCTTCATCATGAAAGGTCTAATTTTCACCTTCCTCCCAGCCTTATAATCATACACCACAATATCTTCTACACATCTAGCTGCTGAACGTTGATGTAGCTCCGAGAGGATCATGACATCAAGTATGAAGTGGGAGTCGGTGGGGGAGGGATGTTGGGAGAGTTTGTGGAAGACGGAGATGGAATCTGGCCAGGTCATTGGCTTTGTGGTCTCAGCAAGACAGCTCTTGAATATTCAGAGGGATTGGTACATACGAATTTATAATCAGTCCTTATAGACCTAAGTATCAACCCATCTCCCCTCGGAGTCCATAGCTCGCACCACTTCTCCCTATTCTCAGGATCAACATGCAGCGCATAGTTGTACGCCCAATTGATCCTCGCGCTCTCCGCGTACCGCACATAGGTAACATTGTTGACATGGCCCTTTTATCAATCAGCTCCACTCCAATCTCCCCCGTTCCTTTCTCCCCTCTTCCAGCCCTGGGATCCGGTATGGGGTAAGACGAACCATAGAATCCATCTCCCCCCAAACAACCTTCTGCCTTAGAAACCCCGCCCTCTTCTTATCAACCAGAAACCCCTCGCGTCCAGCAACCAAGTCCCTCCATTCCTCGCCCAGGATCTTGCATACGGCTGCTGTTTCTCTCGTTTGCTCTTTATCCATACCGAACATGATGCATTTACCTATCCGGGTTTTGATGTCGGAGAGCCATCTTGCGTTGTTGTTTGAGGGAGGGGTTGTGGGTTTGGAGGTGGAGTATTGGCGGGTAGCTCGACATTGTAGATAGGAGGGGGCGGGGCGAGGATGGGCGGATTTGGGGAGGAAGGCGGGCCGGATGAGAGGGAGATTGGGAGCGAGTCGTACTTTCATGCTGCTGAATTATATGAAGGACAATTGTAAGCAGATGGAGGAAGTAGTTTTGGAGGGGAGAGCTATCTCGGGCCGAAGCGGCCGCTAGCACTCGAACCAAGGAGCTGGATTTAAGCTCGAGGTCCGGGGCTGTGGTTCAGACTGATGTGAGACCTCTAACTTATCTTTGTTTTGACTTCACATCAAGGACTACCTTCAATTAAACGTTCTTGTGCTTGTACTCAACCAGAAACTCTCCAACTCTACACCATAAGATCCAGAACGGAAGAGAGACCTTGTGCTCAAATTCGTATGCTTTGTTTACAATGGCTGCTGCTACGAATCCTGCCTTGAGAAGGGAGGTGATCACTATTTACAAAGGTATGAAAGTTTTTATTTATTGTTCTCTTTGGTTCTGAAGGATTGGAATCATGCATGCTCATGCCTCCTCTGCAGAACTGCTCTACCTTGGCCGAGAATACCCTCTGGGATTTGACTATTTCCGTCCCAGGTTGCACAAAGCGTTCATCAGCAATGCAGGATTGACGAATAAAGAAGAGATCCGTCAAAGCATCAAGCGAGCAGAGTTCGTCAAGAAAGGTGTGCCCCGTTATTCCCAACTCATGCGACCCAACTGACACTATTCAGAAATCGAGGCTTTGTAAGACATCACCTTGTGGCAAAACTTGGAAATCAAGACTTTTACATTCACAAATGCTACGGATGATTGCTGATGGGGTATATCTAGGTACTATCTCAAGAGATATAGAGCACTACGCCAAAGATATGACAAGACCTGAAGCATACTTGTCCTCGCATTGCAACTAGTCACTTCTCAAAGCCTAGCAAGCACAACACCAACACTAACCCCGCCATATGCATACGGAGTATGTACAACGGGCGTCACGGTCCGGAACAACCACACGGAGATGCGTTGCCACATCGTACCACCGTACCAATGTGGCGCGTGACGAACCGGGTAAATGACTTGAACCACTAAGGGCTTTAGACGCCACAAACAACTTTATATCCCTAACCAAAAATTCTCCTTCAGCTCGAACTTGGCGGCTTCTTCTTCCGAGCCCACCAAGCTCCAACTTCCAGGCATTCTCCCCATGATGTCCCATTCTGCTTTAGCAGGTCATTCATCATATTCCCCTGCCAGCGATCCCACTCATCCTGGCCCTTCCCGCTCGCCTCACGCAAGAAAGGCTCCAGACTCTCAATCATCTGTACCACGGTCATGAGAGCCGTTCTCCGCAATGCGGCTTGGCCTGCTGTCAATGTTTTCCGGTCCGCTTCTCGAGCTTTGCCTTTGGAGGAGGATATGGCATGGCCGTTTGTTCCTTGGGTTACTGCTCCGCCGACTCCTTCCCTCTCCCAACGTACTTCTCCGAGAGGGATTGCGAGCCGGCGGCTGTCGATCTCGGTTAGATCCGGTTCTTGGAGGAGCATGGGGCGGAATGATGTGCAGGGCATAGGGTTCAATTTTCGAGCTTCGAACGCTTTGGAGATCCATGTGTTGTAGTCGTTCAGGAATGCATTCTGTGGTGCCGCCAAAGGAGTCTGTGTTGTCACTGTATATGTGCCCATTGCGTTTGTGCGCACTTGTTCTTCGTCCTCGCTCTCTTCGTCGTCGACTTTCGTGGAGGGAGGTGCATGCGGTAGGAGCATTCGTAGAGAGTGATCGCCATCCCAAATTTCCAATGTCCCACCCGGTTTCAAAATTCGTAGGTATTCGTCAATGTATGTCTGCTGCGTATCGACGGTCATTGGCGTAGTCAAACTCATGTCCTTTATCATCACCAAGTTGAATTCGTCCTCGCGAAATGGTAACGGAACCCGCCGTAAGTCATGTTGCACGAAACGCCAATTCATGTCGTCGTCTGAATCCATGCGCGGTGCGAGAGGCGCAATATCAATACCTGTGAAGGATATGGAGGAGAAACCCCGCTGCGAGAAATGTCGATGGCACATTATACTCCAGAACCCGGTGCCGCATCCCACCTCAAGGACGCGTTTTGGCGGCTTTGTTGCAAATGCTGGTGAGCACACGGGTCCATTGAAGACCTGGCATAATAACATGGTTCGAAGGATTTGGCGGTGTATTTCGGCGAGGTCGCAGGGGAGCGGGTAGGGGAGAGACATGTCTCGTAAACATCGTCGGCCGTTGCGTCGAGAAAACGGCCGTGCGAGTAATTCGTCTGTCAAAGGCTCGTTCGACGTTACCGCTGTGAGACCACTGGAACCTGTCGTGCTTGACAGGCTGCTTGATCTTCCTGTCTCGAATCTTGCTGTCGCCGCAGCTCGTGCCTCTGCAGCAGCGCTCTGGAGAGCATGCTTGCGTTCTGCGCTGTTCCCCGATGTAGAAGAGGATTTTCGACTTGCTTGAGCGTCTCGAGCAGCGGCTCTTGCCTTGTTGGATTGGTTTGCTGTGTGTTTGTAGTCCGGTAGCGGTGTAGAGAGCATAGAATCGTGGTCAATCTGCTCCAGATCTTGCGGTGTTGATCGTGCAGAATGGGACGAGTGGCTGTCTGTTGATGTTGAGCTGGGGGACAAACGTTGACGCGTCGAGTGTTTCGAATGATTCCCTGAATGGTGTGATTTCTTAAAGATTGGTTTCAGCGGCTGTGCTTGAGAGACGGGAGATATATTCGTGTGCGCAGAGGGAGGTTTTGTTCGATCGGGTCTTTGGGTAGTGGTGTTGTAGAAGAAGGCTGCTTCACTCATGATTCTTAGGGGTCGACTCGCCTCGAGTCTAGTGGCTGCCCCTGCCCTGTTCTTTGGTAGCGATTCTGCCTAATGGAAAATCTGGAGAAGGCCTTCCGCTCAACCACGAGGGGGATGCAAATCCGTACAGGCTGCACCTGTAGCAATGCGACGTTGCCAAAGTGACCTTTTGGCATCCGCATTGGTGTGTTCTTGATATTCGTTACCAAGATCCAAGCGCTATAATCATGGGGCAGCCTGGACTTGCGGACATTGACACGTGAAATCATGGGGCCAGCAGAGAGGCCTGCTCCGCATCTGGAATTCGAACATGCGACTCGGGCCCGGGACGGGGCGGTATTTGTGGGAAAGGGAAGTGGAGGAAAGGGGGCCAGCTTGTATATTTTCGCAGAGCGAGAAATGGTCAAGGGGCCGTAAGCCCTTATATCAGAAGATAGGCTTGCTTGTGCCGCTTGGTTAGGTTTCCTCACAGCACGGCGTCTCAGGTTCAAATATGATTCATGGGTTAAAGCACAGCGCGCAAGCAGTTCGGGCCATTGCTGTTTTCGCTCGCTCGTCGTAATGAGTCGGGTTGGTAGTGGAGGAGGCATGACGGCCGAACCTGGGGAAGGATTTGTGTGGGGAGAGTTCTCCGCGCTCGTTGGCAGAGGTGACAGAGATACCCTGGCTTTAAAGAACGGAAGACGTCCGAAATATGTAAGCTCAGGGAGGGCGCCGAAATGTATCAGACGTGATTGGTGTCTTCGAGAGTTTTTCCGTTCTTTGATATGTCTGACCGGGACATGCAAGAAGCCACATGGGGCTCAGCACCCAGTTCTCCTCGCTGATTCGAGCGACAACTGAACAGGGCTGAACCAGAGTCTCACCATACGGCAAGCACGCCAGCTTCTGGTTTCCCCAGATTAACTTTGCTTCTGATTACTGGTACAAAATGCGCAAGTAAGATCCAGGAACAGAGCTTATTTGTGTTGGATGCGCCGTCCTGCGCCAGCTCTACCCGGCCCGATGATGATATATGATACTTTGGGCTAACGGGACGTCGATCTTGAAAATGAAGGATTATTGCCGCAAATTCCAACACACGGGAGATACCGAATCCAATACTCAGAGGATAACTGCATCTACGAGGTACAGGAGTTTGAAGAACATGGTATCGCAATCAGAGTACTCCCAGCACCATCATTGGTGTCACGGCAGCAGACTTGCCTAGCGGCGCACCACCACCACTTCACTTACCTACTATGGCGTTGGATGAGTTTCAGATAGACAGCTTCTTCCGAAACTGGCCTTGAATCTAGAGACTTTCTGAATCTAGAATTTGAAGGTGGGGTCGTGCTGGCTTTGAGAAGTTTGCGATGATTGTGATGACATATGCCACACAGGAAACCAAAAAAAATGTCGATTTAGCTTCTAAGATTCCTGATAATAAGACTTTGGTTCGTTTCAAAACATTTCGAGTAGTTCAGCTGAACTCGATGAAGGGTTTGTGATTGTGAATGAGATGGAGTCCGATGGTCGAGCAGAGCAAAGCTAGAATGAGGTTTGAGAGCGAATTTGAATACGATGGCAGAGACGGCGTTATAAGGCAACGTCCCTTATATCCTGTTTGCAGACAATGTAGGTGGACTGTGAAGCGCTTTCCCGGCTGTATGTTTTTGAGATACCCTTTTTGGCTGTCGTTCCAGCCCAATGTCCATCGTGCTCGCGGTTATCACGTGCAGCTCTAACCTTATCCGCCCTAGCACGAATCGGTCGTGGTCTTCGACGAAGGCTGGTGAACGACTTGAACAACATCAAGAAAAAGCAGCACAACGACAAGCAATCTGCTCTACAGATACCTTGACTCATCGTCGTATTCACCCACTTGCGATTCTTCAAGGTACATCAATCCTCAGCCCCTCCCCACCCTGATCTTCAATCGATCAACACCCTCCATTGCGCATCTGGCCCCTGCTTACTTGCTGCTACATCCAGTTGATCGTACCTCGACAGTCTGCCACTCACTTGCAGCCATAGTGATATTCACGAGTATTCATCATCTACAAGAAACAACCCTCCATCTGCGAGCGACGATCCTATCCTGCCCAGCTCACCACCTCCATCCCAATCGGTACGGCCTGAACGCGCCAGGACCGGTGGCACACGCGCAACATATTGGATTGCAATCGTCGTAGATGCTTAGGGGATACCTTCAGCAGACCTATGTGCCAACGAAGAAAGATCCGCTCTCCGCTGTTCAACCCTCCTACTTAAACCACACCAGGAGACTATACCTTTCCACGGGTTGCGCTCAAGAACCAGAGCCAATCCTGCCACTCGAGCTGTCCGCGGTGGCTTTAGATGGCCGATGGTTACAGATTCCCACAGCAAGGTGCTGGCAATTATTACTTTCCACAACACACACAAGCTCATCATCCTCGGCATCAGATAATACGCAACGGTACCCCACCCAATAACATCAGATCCGTCTTCAACGCCGAAACACCCTCCCCTTCTCGATCCCCAGATCCGAATTCTCCCGCTCAAAGTCTATACGGGATGTTCAGCCATCAGCAAGGGCAGCATGGCCGCGTCAACGGTGCTGCGGGGCGTGGGCAGATGCAGATGATGTACAATTTCCAACAACACCAAAACCCGAATCAACAACATACACAACACCATACAAATATGCAACAAGACCAGTCTGGTCACGCAACAAATGGCTCTGTACTCGGCCATCACCAAACTTATTCCTCGGGCGTCTTGTCAAATTCAACACCTACCTTCACACCGGCTGCTCTCCAGAATGGACACAACGGGGTTACTCGAGGGGGACAAGCGCAAGCGACCAATGAGCACTGGAGCTTGCAGTTGGAACTACACAAAGAGTCGGACACGGCTCATCAGCGAATGACTGTGGAAGGAGCTCCAAATCACTTTGCAAGACTGAAGGCTGGAGAAAACAGAGGTCTAGCACAAGCAGCACCAGCATCCGACACTGCAGAGAACCCAGAAGACGGCGAGAATAACCTTGGACGAATGGCAGACAATAACCCCTCGAAGCGACAAGATTGGCACAACCTGGATCTCAGTGGTCAAGGCCTCCGGGTATTAACTTCGCCAGTCTTCAAGTACACCTTCCTGAAGGAGCTTTATGTGGCCTCGAACAAGCTCACACAACTTCCGCCTTCGATAAACCAGTTGAGGTATCTGACACACCTCGACGCCTCAAACAATCAATTGACGGAACTTCCGGGGGAATTGGGCATTTGCGTTTACATGAAGCAACTTCTCGTGTTCGACAACAACATCACGGATCTGCCATACCAACTCGGGTCATTGTACAACCTGGAGGTGATTGGAATCGAAGGCAATCCCCTTAATGCGAAAGTCAAGAACATGATCATGAATGAAGGGACCAAAGCTCTCATCACCGAGCTTCGAGAAACAGCGCCGAGTAAGATGCAGGTGTCAAACAATGTTATCATCGCTAACGTGAAGTAGTTCCTGATCCTCCACCACCCCGTGAAATCATCAGCCTCTCCGGCGACGAGAAAGCCTCTCCAAACCAAGACAAGTTCAGAGTCTTCTCTTATAACATCCTTTCCGATCCGGCATGCACGACACGATTATATGGTCACTCGCCCACGGCCGCGTTGGAATGGGAACATCGAAAGGCGACTGTCTTGGAAGATATACGACAGCAAGATGCCGATTTCGTTTGTCTCCAGGAAGTCGATGATCACACGTTCAAGGAATACTTCTGCGTGGAGCTTGCTCACAATGGGTACAAGGGCATTTTCTGGGCACGAACTAGGTCTAGGACAATGGGTTTCCTGGAAAGCAAGAACGTCGATGGATGTGCAACCTTCTACAAGCATAAGAAGTACATATGCCTGGACAAGACCCTGGTGGATTTTGCCAATCTTGCTATCAATCGACCGGACATGAGCAAACAAGCCGACATCTTCAATCGCGTCATGCCCAGGGATCACATTGGTGTTGTGACCTTCTTTGAAAATATCGTCACCGGTTCTCGTCTGATTCTTGCCAATACGCACTTTTTCTGGGATCCTGCATACAGCGATGTAAAGCTGATACAAGCGGCCATGCTATTGGGGGAGATCAGTAGATTAGCGGAGAAGTGGGTCAGCCACCCGGCGCAGAAGGACAAAGAGAAGAGAAGGATCGTGTTGGCAGACGATGAAAACACTACAGGACCTGAGGTAGAACTCGTTCCCGGGCCTTCCAAGGAATACTTCAGCAAGACTCAAATACCACTAGTCATCTGCGCTGATCAAAATTCGGAGATGCATTCGACGGTTTCAGAGCTATTCGCCAAGGGTACCGTGAGGCCTGACATCCCGGAATTCAAAGGTCGTGCCTATGGAAATTTCACGAAGGATGGAATCGAGCATCCTTTCCAGTTACGGTCTGCATATACCAATCTTGACAAGACCCCTGAAGCTGTACCTTACACGAACTTCACGCCAAGCTTCAGAGGTGTCATTGACCATATCTGGTACTCTACCAACGCCTTAGACAATACCGCTTTACTTGGCAAGGTAGACGAGGAGTACATGGCGACTGTTCCTGGCTTTCCGAACTACCACTTCCCCAGTGACCATATCTCATTAATGGCAGAATTCTCGATGAAGAGCAGCAAGACGAAGAAAGCGGTCACGGAGCCCGATTTTGGTTCTTCTAGTCGGAACGGGGATCGGAGGAGAAACTAAATCTTTCAAAAGGAGCGGCATTGGAGTTCGTGGTCATTGATGGGCTTTGCTTGGAAATGCACAAATAATGCTGGAAGGGAGGGTTAAATCTTGACCAGCACTAGGGGATTCTCTCTTTGCTCCTGTATCATCGGCGGTGGGATGGTGTTTGGTTTGTCTCTCCCGGTATTGACGAGAGGTGATCTGCATGGTTTTCATTAGGAAATCGTGTGCATGCTTTGTTTGATCACATCCGTTTTTGGCGTGATCGAATATAAGCGGGTATATGTGTGTTGTTATGAACGTGTGGTGTTTTGATAGGTGGCGTTTGAGTCTGACTTTCCGCAGTTGGTTTGCACCGAGAGGGACTCGTCAAAGAAATGGATCGTTTCCCGCAGCTTGGAAGCTCTTTTCTTGTGTTTTGTGTGATTGCGACTCTCTTACTTCGTCCCTTAAACCTTTCCTCCCAAAGAAAGCCTCGAGTGAGGTATCACCCAGCCAGAGTTCAACTTCAAGTATTCCAGTAGAGCCCAAGCACGTGCCTGTCAGCGACCATGTCTTTGGTTACGAATCTTTACATTATTCTGACGAGCTTCGTTTGCCGAATTAGCTCCGCCGGCCTCAAGGGTTGCTTATAAAGTTCTCCTTCAAGAGCCTCTTCAGTTTCCGCGCCTTGAGCCAATTTGCGGTAATCGAACGGAGTTGTCTGTTCAAAGTGACAAAGCACCTCTGAACGAGAAGACATGTTCTTCCAATTCTTCCCAAGAAGAGTGTCCCAAAGTTCCTAGGACTTCCACATTTCTTTTCATCCAACTCTTGGCTCTTCTTTTTAGTATCCATCCGATGTCTTCCTAAACTTGCTTTCTCCTGAAGTCAGGCATCGTTCTCATTCATCAACCAAACAACCAAGGCATCCCCCAACGCACCGATATCCTCATTCACAACAACTTCATCACCCTCATATCCCCCAACATCCAACCACCCCTAGATATCACCGAAATCATCGACTGCAGCAACTTAATCATCAGTCCCGGTCTCATCGACACGCACCGGCACCTCTGGCAAACGCAACTCAAAGGCCGTCACTCCGATGATCTGCTCGGAGATTATGTGACGAAAGGATATCTCGCTGGGAGTTTTTATGAAGAAGGAGATGCGAGGATTGGTGAGTCGGTGGGGGCGATGGAGAGCATGGATGCGGGGACTACGATGGTGGTCGATCATCTTCATGGGGTGTACACGGAAAGCCATGTCGATGCTGCATTTGAGGGCCTAGCGACTTCGGGAATGAGGGCCGTGTTTTGTCCTTGTCCTACGAAGAGGGTGAAAAGGTGGCTGCTGGAATTGATATTTGAAGAAGAGGAAGTTCCTGGGTGGTTTATGGGGATGTTGGAGGAGATAGCGGGGAGACGACCGATGGGCCATGGGAGGGCTGAGATTGGATTGGCGTTTGACAGTTTTGGGATTCCAACAGGGGAGGCTGAGAGGATCTTTGCAAAGGCTAGGGAGAGTAAGGTGCTGCTGATTACATCACATCACTTTCATGGACAAATATGCAAGTGGTGTTCCTCTGACGATGTCCCATCTCTGGGGTATTCAGCTAACTGAAATATGATGACTAGCTTTCGATGCTGTAGGCCCATTGTCAAAATACGGCTTGATGGGCCCCGACATCCTCCTCTCCCACTGCAACGGAATGACATCGGAAGAGAAATCAACCATCCTCAACTCAGGAGCCCACATCTCCAGCACTCCCACAACAGAACTCCAAATGGGTCTCGGCGAACCAGTCTGCTTCGATCAAGACATTACTGATGTCTCTTCCCTCGGCGTTGACTGCCACTCCGCATCCTCATCCTGTCATCGACCAAGCACGTCTTGCTCTCCAATATACTCGTGGTCGAATGAACAAACACTCGCTGGACAACGAGTCCAGCATCTCGATGAAGAACAAAACAGTCGACGCCTTCAACCTCGTAACGATCAAAGGTGCTCGAGCAGTAGGATTAGAGGACAAGATAGGAAGCATCGCCGTTGGTAAACTCGCCGACCTTGTGTTCTGGGACATGAATAGTCCTGGCATGTTGGCTGCTGCTGAGCAGGACCCTGTTGCTGCGATTGTGCATCATAGTTCTTTGAGGGATGTAAGGGGTGTGATAATTGATGGCGTGTGGAGGAAACGTGATGGGAAGCTGCTGCCTGTGTCTTTGCCTGGGGCAGGCATGATGGCGTGGGAGGATGTTGCGAAGGAGTTGTTGAAAAGTCGTCGGGCCATTGAGGGGCGGATTGCGAAGGTGCACGCGGGACTTCGATGACGTGAGTCGAGTGTTCTTATGCTGTTGTTTCTTCGGCTCGTCGTTTTCGTAGAAGTGGGACTTTGACAAACACGTTCAAGTGCATCATGAACAACCAAATTATCCGTTCACAACCCAAATTATTGACTTCATGTCTTGCATAGAAAGTCATCACTCCATTGCAAAGTTCTCTGAGGCTAACTCTAAGTCCCTTTATCTCAACGCCAAACTTTTCTCTTCCCTAAAGATATGCTCCAATCAGGTGCTAAAACTCCGAACCACCTCTAAAAGACTAGGAATGTCTCTCAATTGGCATCAAAATTGGATAGTTCGTGCTCTTCTCATGTCCTAAAACCCTCCACTACTTTTGATGGTGTACCAAAACTCCTCAATTGGGGGATGTCCGCAGAGATCAGGTCTCAGTCCACTGCCCACGCTCTCCATCGCCTGCCCGCAGGATGCAAAATGCATGATACCTAAGCGGAAAAAGTTAGTACTGCTCCTACAGTAAAGACTGTACCAGATTTGAAAGGCCCTGGCAGAGAATGAGAAATTTTGATACTCACAGTTCGTCCATGTCTGTTGATCCCATCATCATCAAAGTACTAAAATCCAACGACCTCAACATCATCAGGACTCTTTCCGCGAAGCTTGGCTAACACCTGGCGTTCCGTCTCGTCTATGTACTGCATGACGTTGTAGTCGGTCTTTCGTGGGTGACGAGGAACAGGATATCCCAAACACTTTCCTACTTTATCCTCGTATGTCATCAGATCCTTGTATGCCACGTCCATCTGTGCAGTGGGGAGGAGGACGTTTTGAACGTCGGGCCAGATTGGAGATCGAGTGTCGGCGAAGATCCAACCTCCTTGCCAGAATTTGCCGGGCTGTGGTCTACCCTGGTTGAGCATGGTGGGGTGCATGATTTGGCGGAGAGCAAACCCGTAGGACTCGAGATTGTATGTGGCGATGATTGGCTTAAGTATCTCATTGACCCTAAAGTACATGAACATTTAGTAAACATTCACTTTGAACAAGTTGTTGAATTGGGAGGGCTGTATGGCGACGTGAATAGCACCACGAACGAGCTCTGGGCCCGAGCGTCGTTGATCCATCTTGGTACATGGGCACTCTGGAACTATTATATTGCTAGAAGGTGAAATGCTGCTTATAGTCGGGTATAGATAACAGTGTCAAGGTGGTGGTGGATGCTCGTGCATGGCTTGATCCCCTTCAAAGTCAAAAGAATCTCGACATGGTGGCGCTGTTGAGTAGCAATACGAAGGTTTAGCCCATCGTTCTAAAGGCTAGGCTTTGGTATCAATGTTCTGGCATCATCTTGGGAAAGGTTGAGCAAAAATTCCTTTCCACTATTTCTCAAGGGTCAGCTATTGTAGTCCCATTTGGTTTTGAAGAGGTTTGACAAAGAGATCCTCCTTGCAAAACTTGACTCTTCGAAATATTCAAAGATACAGTAGGAATATCAGTGGGATCCTGCAACGGGTGAACTCTTTGAAAACATGCTTGACGACCTCATAGTACGTAGCGTTTCTGGGCAGTTGGACCTCGAGCTTCGGCTGCGCAACAATAATAGGAGATGCAATAGCAGCAGATTTGAGATTATTCGCAGTCATGCAAGCTTTGAGACGCTTTTCGCTTAACCTAGAACTGTGTGATTAGCTAAAATTTGCAACAATACACAGAATTCGAGCTCATACTCCCAGTTGTTCTCCTTCAGTTGTTTGAGGACTTTCGCACGCGCAAGTGTTGGCTCATTTTCGCGAAGAGCTTTGACAGCTGCAAGAAGTGATTCGTCATCCGGAATAGCCATTGTGCTAGATTAGCGATTCTGGTAATTTTAATGTAGAAGGAAAGAAGCTTGCATGAATAGAACTTGAGATCATATACTCCGTAGCTTTTCCAGGAGGCGAAAGGGGCTATGGCGCGAGCTCCTGGTTCCGATTGGCCCAATTTGCCTGGGCAAACGAGACCACCAAAAATATCCCCCAAATCAACAACCACACCAAAGCGCAACATCGACAATGAAGCCTTTATCTACCCTCACGGCTCTGCACCCAAGCTCACATGAAGACGAACATTGCGAGACAGTTTAAGATCTGCGAGAGGGACAACTAGGAGGCAAGACGACTCTCGATTCAATAAGAGCAGACGAGACGCGACGCGTTCGCGTTCACAACGAGTTGGAGGATGCATAACCATATTCCTGGGTGCTGTGGACATTTGGAGAGTACAAGACGCAGTTCTATGACGTATTCGATATACCTCTACCTGGGCATCTGCGACCATGTTGACAGCCTTTATTGAGAAGGTGGGAATATTTTGCGAAAATCGAGTTGAAGGCTTCAAACCTGCAACGCGGAAGGGGGAGATGTTGATGAGATACATACATACAGGAAGGATACTTGAAA
Source organism: Phialocephala subalpina (assembly GCA_900073065.1). Classification (NCBI taxonomy): domain Eukaryota; kingdom Fungi; phylum Ascomycota; class Leotiomycetes; order Helotiales; family Mollisiaceae; genus Phialocephala; species Phialocephala subalpina. Next base: position 130,332 of record FJOG01000062.1, on the reverse strand, counting down.
AAGTTTGTCCTCGGACAGCCGTCTTTCGGCCAACTCTTGAAGTAGGAGTGTTCTGATTGTGACCCCAAACTGTGCCCAGCGGTGATTTGGTCGAGGAGCTTCCTTTGAGGCACGATGTTGGCGTGCTCGAGGCGAAGTACGTGTACTTGGAGTGCTAGGATAATGGCTGCGTCGAAAGCTTCTGGCCCTTTATTTCAGAGGCCGGTCCTGATCGAAGTCCTGGATCTGGCTACACTCTGGAATGCGAGGGAATCGCAGATTTTTCGTGTCCGAATTTTTTCTTCTTCAAGCCACCGTCGTATCCCTGTGATTCTTACATTCGCGAGACTGGTTTTCGTTGCTTATCTCCTGGCCCGCAACATTGGCTCTGGATGTCATCTTCGCCTTGTTTAAGTGGCAAATCTGATGCACAACCTCGGCTTCAGCTCTCCACGATATTCGAGGTTGCAAATGAACTGTGCGAACGTTGTCTTTGAGCCTTGTCGATACCCGGTCTTTACCTTTTGGGTTTTTCATAATGCATACGTAAGGGCCACTATGAAAAGTAGCAATTAGATGAGTGCAAAGCTCTCGCTTCAAATCTTCCCCTGTGTCTTGAACTCATTGCTTCCTAAGTGCGTAGCAAACATTGCATTACGTTCTCATCCTTCACAACTAAATACCTTATGCTCACAAGTCAAATCCGTTACTAATGGCCATCCATATACTGTAAAATGTCAACGGTCTTGCCTTTGCTTGTTCTCCGAATTATGTAAGCCTTCTGGCTACAAAATTAGAGAGTCCGTGAATAACAAGTGATTTTCAATCCTCAAGCGAGACCCCTGGACACAAGGCTACACTGGAAATCGTCCATGTGCGTGGGTTGGTGTCCCGATAGCCATCTCTTCCATGGCAACATCACCGCAACAGCCCATATTAAAACCACCATAACGGTGAGTGGAATGGCAAAAGCCCAGTAGATACGGAACTCTGATTTCACAACTGATTCTCCATCCACACCCCAGTTGAAAAATGGCATAGCAAAAATGGCCTTTGTGTAAGTCAGAATAATGTGACATGGGGTGGTTGTGCATGTGCTAGTTACCGCAAGGAATGTGCCAGGCAGAAACAACATTGTCAAGATCGCAATAGTCTTCATCGCTGAACTATCCTTCTTACTTTCAATGGCAATAGTTCGCATAACCTGACTGTCTTCCTTACTTGCCCTCGCTAGAATTGCCGAGCTTTCTGAATGTTGGATATTGATCCTCGAGTCTTTTTGCGCCATGAATTGGTAGACCTCCTGCCATTAGCTTCATTCCAGACTGGAGCAATTGCCTTACCACTGCAATCAGTGTTTGACATCTCGTCATTTCATATTCGAGACGCGTCAAAGTATTCTTGCAGAGATTGGCTAGGTTCATGCTTGCCTCGTTCATAGAACATGAACTATCGGAAGAGATATTGTTAGCTACCGTAATTGTCACTGCTGCGGTGTCGAGGATGTGCGGGGCTGTAAGCAAGTTTGTTCCTTCGGTGATTAATGCCACTGCGAGCTGAGCTCCTTCAAGTCTGGTCAAATCGAGGCCAAGTTTTCTGCTTTGAGAATTTATAGCTCTCGTTGTAGCAATAAAGTCCAGCTCCAATGGATTGCCTCTTGGTCGATGGGGATACTGGTGCTGGTCCATTTCTTCTTCTAGGTCATTGAGTGTACTGTCAGAAGCATTTACTCTGTCGGCACAGGTCTCAATCACAATTTCTGCAATATGCAGAGCAACTCCAAGTGGTTGATCGCGGTGGTTTTGGCTGCTTTGAAGCCACTGAATCAATTCCCTGAAGTGGTGGTCCCGGGTTTTTGATAACAGCAGTCCGTGGGTTACTTTCGATTGCTGGTTATAGCTAAGTGCTAAATGATAAAATGATGGCCGAGGTAGGGTGAATTTGAAAACGAAACCTACTTCCATTAGAATGACTGCACGATATCCGGCATTGCTACCAACATTCTACGATAGACTCACATGTTGTATGCCCGACGGGTCCTTTGTTTGAGAATTTGAACGCTCGTGGGCCTCGGACCTCGACCATTGTCTCGAGGAACCGCTTTGGGAGGCCAATCTTGGATTGCATGCAAGCGTATATGGCTTCCTCAAATGGAACCACTGTCCGATGCTTCCCGTATTCCATTTCTAGATTGATTTCTGGATTGTACCCACAGACGCCGAGACTGAATCATAATAGTTAGTTTCACATCTCGCACAGCTCGTAGTGACTCACTTACAGAAGCCTGATTCCACCGTTTGGTTCCTCACCTTGGAAAGATGGATTTCCCTCTGCAAGCCTCTCGCGTAACATTGCACTGTCAAGATCTCCTCCTGTCTGAATAGGCTCAGGAGAACTGGGGTAGTATAGAAGGTCGAAGTATGAACATCTGCTCTCGGCAGCAAAGTCAAACGATACCGCAGCCTTGCGGTGCCGCTCGTAATCAGGTAACCATTCTATGTATGTCGCCATACTAACTTGCCTGTGGCAGAAAGCAAACCAAATCGAGTTTTGGAGTTTGTGCAACCGAATTAGAGCTTTACATGAGCCCAAGAGATGGAGTTTGTCATGGCTGCGTGAAATATATCTGGTCTGCACTGGTGAGGCTGGGGACTGACAAGGATTAAAAAATTTGGACTAGCTGCATGATTTGGCTGCACCAATCGTACAAAGTCTAAGCAAGTGATCTGAAACTCTCAAAATGTGCGATATTCTCGCCCTGGTTGAATATAGCCAGGTGCAAAAGAGGTTCTAACTTTGCCTTGGATTTTCTACAGTCCAACCTGATTAACTGGGTACATTCTGGACCTCCGGTTACCTACCAGATCTTGCACTTTCAATATGGGGTAAGCAAATGGGTAACAACCTTTGGTCTCTGTCGGGGCTGCTAGCTGGAATCTTAGGCCTAAGTAAGTATTGTTTTCTGTCTTAGTCTACCCTCTGACTTACTCTCTGAAGGAAAAACAAGGAAACAAGGAAACAAGAGAAATCTTCATTCGGGCCCCTTTTCAGCATGAACTTCTAGTCATCATTCCGTCCAACATCCTTATCCACGTCCAAACAGGTTGTCTGCCAAACATCTTGCTCATTTTAATTCTCGCCACGGCTATCATCCTCATCGTCTGACCCCTTCTGGACGTTGAAGATTCGTCAATTTGAGAAAATTGACGATCTTCTCAACGGTGCTGGCAGGGCCTCTGTCTGCTCCCCTCAACTTTCTTCTTCTTGGACACCACTACAGCAACGAAGCTGCCTAACAGAAGTACAGTATCTCCTTTCAGAATCTGCTTTCCGCGATTGGTGTCTCTGGTCAGTAGTGCAGCTGAAGTAGACAACGAGTCTCCTAGACGGAAGTGAACAATCTGATATTCCCATTCTGGGACACTGGACATAATATAACGATCAGACCGAATCTCGAGATTAGAATCCTGTCTGTACTCATGTTTGTAGTGGCACCAAGGTGGCTGATAAGTGTGGTACCCATGATCTGGGAAGTCGATGCAAGAGATCGGTTCGTATCCTTTCTCTGCGACTGTTGTTTGGAGCTGGACTTTGTCTTCTTCGGCTTTTGCGAGGAAACGATCGACTTTTTTGAGCTGCCGTGCTAGGCCTGCCCACAACCTCGGAGCCAGCATTGTTGTTCGTATACTTGGGGAAAGGAAACGCATGTCTTATGAGACAAGTGTGAAAGACATGAAGATGGAGCGCAGGCATATTTCAAGAGCCCAGAAGTAGCAGAGGAAGCGAATTAAAGCTCGAAAGAAAGGCTTACCTTCCAGAAGTTCTTTGAGCCTCGCGTCACTCTGCTTCGTAGCTCGCCCGGCCTGGATCTTGTGGAAGTCTTTCAACTTTTTCATAAGTACGTTGAGCACATTCAAATCAGTCTGAACGCTGAAGACCATGTCGCTGAATAGAATCTTCTTTCCTTCTAGGACCCACGAAGTGACAACCACCTCCTTGTTCCTGGCGGGGCCCACGAGGATACTGGTAGTTCGTTTGTCACGGCTGCCGTACAACTTTGGGACAATGAACTGGATCCTAGGTTCGGTCTTTGGCCTCGGTTCTCTTCTTCCCAGTTCTCTTCCAAATTGGGCTAGACGGTTCCTGCTCCTGTCCTGTGGCACTCCGGGGACTGGAGATGAGTATGCGTTGATCGTATGACAGATTTTCACGAGATCTTCGCCAGCATCAAGCAGCTCGCCAAACATCTCCACGCTCTCCACGACGACATCTGTGCCCAGAAGCTCGGAGTCAGCATATCCCATAAGTTCCCAAAGAGAACCAGATGCCCCGAAAGCAAGGTGCCTTTCATGGCTACAGAATATGACATACTTGTGTGCTGCTTCGTCTTCTGATCCTCCAAATCATATGTGCTAGGCTCGGTTCGATTGATGAGCTCCAAGTCCTTGGACTGAACGTTGTGGGTGAGTCCATTGAGGAATTCCACAGGGATCAGCAAGGTGCCCAGACTCTCGGTGTTGATCTTCAAAGGTGGTATCTTGTTCACAGTCTCTCTTTGGCCAGAGTATTGCAGCTGATCGAAGATGTCAGAGTCGGTATATCTGCTCCAGGTCAATTTCCAGGATCCATTCTGTTTTGGAAGGTGCTTGCTATCTTTTAGCTGCTCTATACTACCAGACAGGAGCCACCGTAGGGTATTAATATCTCCAAGAACCTTGTCCAACTCCTTGGCTCGCGTCTCCTCATAGTCGGGAATAATGACGCGTCTTTGATTGACGTTGCTGAGGGTTGAGCGCAGAAAGTCTAGAGGTTCAACTGTGGAAAGTGTCAAGACCTTCAAGATCATGGGTTCGATGCTCTTTCGATCTGATTGCAGTTCATAATCTTCCTCTAGGACTTGCCGTATACTTTTGAGGTTGTTGTCGTTCAAGAGCGCGAGGAGAAGGACAACCATTTGCAGAAGCTTGGGTCGTATCTTTAACTGGGCTTCTGTTTCCTAAAATCTCGGAATCAGTATGCATTTTCCAGACATTCGAGAGAGTCTCGGGGCCAGCGGGACATTCGTGAGGAGCCAATGAATATTTCAGACTCGCTCCGAGAAGGTGAGACTTACCTGGGGACGTCTTCAGTATCGTGTAGTAGGTGACTCCCATAACAATCATCTCAGCAATACCAGAACTAGTCGTGAAGGTGAGAACCGAGTGCCATTGTCCGTGCCGTATCGGGTGTTCTCGGATTGCTGGACGGTGAGCCATGTGGAAGCTCGTGAAAGAATCAGACTCCGCACAAGAAGGCGTCGAGCATCCTCAATTATGGTCTCCAGGATGTCGATGGTCTCTTGCACTGAGTAATAGGCATCCTCTCCTTTGGCTCCGATGAGGGACCTGAAATTGAAGATAAGTCTGAGAAGACTTTGACCATCAACCTCAATGCAGGCGTAAAAGTGTTCGTAAATTCCCAATCCTTCTTTCGGCAGAATGGCCATTAAGTCAGCTAGCTGATGTCAGTACTGATGACTGATCATTCATCAGCCGGTTAGTTGACTACTTTTACAACTGACAGCCAGTCAGTTGAGAGAACCTCAAATGACATAATTAATCAGTTGAAATTCTTGAAACTTCTTGGCTTATAGGCTATTTCTAATGCCATTAAAAAGAGATCAAGGACCAAAAAAGCCCAAAAAATCTCCAAAAAGCAGTTAATTATTACGATTTTGATATAAATTCGGGAATTTACTTATCAATTTTATCCCTTTTCGATGTTTTGATTTACTTGCAAATAAAAGTAAGTAATTAAGGTTTTCGAATTGCTTAAAGATATAAATTAGAACGTAATTTGATACTATTTTCAGTAATTGATTAGCAATTGATCATTTCATTATTTAAGTCATCCAGTTACCCTTCTTTTTGTCAGCCAGTCAGTTGGCCATTCTGCTCAAATGATTAAGGGTTGACTGGCTTAATGACCATTCTGCAAACAAGGGTCTGGTGTGAGTTTCGTCGGTTGAGAACTCGGTTGCTGATACATACCTACTCCCAGCCCCAATAGTTGAAGCTGTTGAATAAGAAGTAGTCAGTTGGGTCAACTACACCAGAACTCGAGCAAGCATGGCTCGACTCCACGGACTGTAAGCTCTCAATCCATGACTTCAGTATCTCTCCTTAATCACTGATTCAGTATCAGTTCCCAGCATCTCCATCCCCGCATCAAAATTCCCCTCCTCAACATATCCCTATCAGAAGGCTTTAAGCCAGCCCTCCCCCTTCTTCAACCCAGCTACATCGCCGACATCGAAGTCTTCTATCGTCTTCACTACCTCAACACTATCAGACAATACACATGGCTTAACTACTACGATGAGGCTCACGAGGATTTCAGAATGGCGAAGTCGCGAACCGTATGCCTGTTTATCATTGTATTGAGACGCTCAGGCTGGCGTTGACTTGTATTGCTGATATTACGCCGTACCTGACTTATGAGGATAATGAGAAGCATGTAGTGGGAGACCGGATTTTAATGTTTTTCATAAGTGTCAGAGGTTTGATTTGTTGGCTGATTGGACGAGGGCGAATTCGCGCATCCAGATGATCGATCAAACCAATGAGAGGGTCTAGGCTGTGTGGGGTCATCTTCTTAGTCCCGAGAAGGGGTAGGAAGTACGTGACAGTGTACAGCGAGCACAATTCATTTGATTGATTCTTTATCTTGATTCTCCCAAGCGCATGTTATTAAATGTCAAATACCTTTGCAGAACGTTCCATTGCTCGCTCGTATCCACTACCCTAGTGCAGTCCCTCCCATTCGAGTTTGAAAACGAAAGGTAGTCTGGCTCACGGACAGTCCCATTCTCTAAAACAGTTCCGTTCCCAAGGTAGTCTTGAATATATTTTCTCGTGCATTTGCTAGGCGATGAGTATACTGCACAATGTCGCACCGAGGTTCGGATTAGTACAGCAGATTGAGGGCGCCTTTTCGCCATCTCGGTGGCGTTGGAAAGTTATCATTTAAGCCGTGATACCCTCATGTTGATTATCATGAGGTGAGGATCTCTTCCCAGACAGAACTTCCTTCTCCTGATGCACTGCGACATGATTATTCAGTAAATGGCTTGGGTCCCTGACGAACCACGCAGCCACCAAGCCAATAACCCCAAACGGTATAGTCGAAAGGAACACTCTGCGAAAAGCATACGCATATGCATCCTTAAAAGCCTGCGACGTTGCTACAATCACCGCAGAAGTGGCGCCAGGGACATGCGCGAATGCGCCTGGCACACCGACCGCATTCTCGATAACGGCCGGGATCAAGGCGCCTAGCTCGGAAGGAGAGAATCCGTTAGCAATTGCTGCTTCTGAAATACGAGGCCCAAGCTGTTTGTTGACCACGGAGTTGAGAATAGTTGAGAAAATGGCATTGCCGACACTGCCGCCTGCACTGCGGAAGGTCCCGATTAGACCGGCAGAGACGCCGAGTTCTTCTTGCGGGACGAAGAGACCGGAGGATACGTAGGCGAGGGTCGTGACCCAGGTGAAGCAGGATTGGCCGAAGAGCTGGAAGATCATCCAGGCGTATCGGTGATTTGGGATGACTGCGGCGTAGCACGCTGTGAAGACGGTTTGAATTATGAGGGCAACAATGATTTGTTGGCGGACGTGCTTGATCTTGTGAACGAGTGAAGGTAGAATCCATCCGCCAAGAACACCAGACATGTTCGCGGGGATTTGGGTGACACCTATCCGAATAGGGTTGTTGGTGTACATGTACAGCGTTGCTTGTGGTCCCAGCGTGGTGATAGCTTGCCAAATCATTCCAGCAATGAAAAGAATTACCAGATGGACTGTGAATTCGCGGAACATTGCGAAGAGGTGGAAAGGGAAAATTGGGTTTTTAGGAATGGTGAAGTCGTAGACGAAACAGGCGATGAAAATCAGAGCTCCAATAGTGACGGTAGATCCCACAAGAGCTTTGGAGTAGGATGACTTTCCAAGATAAGTCAATCCGACGAGGAAGATTGTCAGTCCGGCAGCAAATAGGCCTAAGCCGATGAAGTCCAGTTCCTTGAATTCCTGCCATCGGGTCTTGTCGTAGTCATTACGAGGCCGTGATGGTGGAAAGTAAAAGATCGACGTTCCGACTATGACAATGCAGGAGTAGATAATGGCAATGTAGTAACACCATCGCCAGGTAGCATGAAGAGCTAGCTCATTGGCCAGGAGAGTACTCAAACACGCCCAGGGGATATTAATGCAGAACTCGGTCCATCCAAGCCCAATGCCACTGTCTGGTCAGAATGCATGTTTCTTGAGAAGAAAGATTGGTAGTCATACCGATATTTGTTTGGGAGTAACTCTGAAATACCAGGATATGACACAAAGATTATACCAGCACCAAATCCGATAATGGTAGATCCAGCAGCGACGGTAGTTGTCTTCTGTGCCGTAGCACCAACAATCTTTCAAGAAATAAATGGTCAGCTAACAGCCGAAGAATTTTTTTTTTTAGAAGGTTGAAGAACAAGAACCTACAGCACCTATCAGTGTGATCACCTGTCCAGAGATCAACACATATCGCCGACCGAAGATGTCGCTGAAACCACCTGCAATAGCGAAAGACACAGCTGAAGCCACCGACCACCCGCCCGGAATCCAGACAATATTCTCAGTATCACCAAGTGCGGTGCCGATCTGGGCGAGAATCCCCGTCACGAGAACTAGGCCACAGGTTATTGCTGCGACATAAGACATTCCCATGAACTAGGACAAAACCGAAAGGTTAATATGGTTCAAGTTTCGGCAAATGGATTGAGGGACGAGGAACTCTGAACGCACAAATATAGCCATAATAGTAGACAATGACACATTTTCGGGAGGTTCGTCCACCTGCGCAGCAGTGCCAATTCCATCTGTTCCGTTTGAGGTCAAGACTTGTTCTGTTTTGGCCTCAACATGTTCCTCCCGAACCTTTTCGGAGTCGTAGTTAGGGTCTGCCATATCTGGGAAATGTTGAGTGAAGAATAAGGAAGCGAGATCGAGCTCTAACAGCTTTAAGCTGAGGTAGGACTCTCTTTGAATCTTTTATATCTAAGCCAACACGTCAGGTCCATACAATAAGGTTTTTTGCAGGTAGGGGTTAGTACAGCTGGTTGGAACTATGTCCTCCAGGTCTCGCCCTGAATAAGAACGTTTGGTCACTCGTCGGAACGCCCACGGAATGATCGGTCCCAATCCCTATACAGCACTTAACTGCCGACTCTGAGCCATGCAAAGTGGCTAAATGAAGTGACAGCTTGGCATTAGCCAAAACCGGAGGCGCGGGACTTAATGAATACCTTATTGGTTCCCAATGTTTCAACCCGTGTTTCTGCTGCAGTGAGAGGTGTATTTTAAGTTTTGGGAGCCTTGCACACTTGGAAAAGTGTACCCGAGGTTGTAAGAACCAGAGCTTGCAGCTAATGTTCACTTAGACATTGCAACAGCTACTAGGACAACACATGCAAAAAAATATTTATAGGGAATTACAGATGATCACCATCCACGTTTTCACCTTGTCTCTTCTCCCAGCTTGCCTTTTCAATAACCTATCATGAATAGCTAATTCGGCCTGCGCGACACAAGGCTGAACCAGCTAGTCCATCAAATTTCAAAAGTCAACCAATTAGGAAGCTCCGATCTCAGGCTCTCCAATCAGGGCAGTGCCGAAGGTAGTACAATCGATACGGCCTACCCCGCTCCCCGAAACCACAGGTTATGCGGGGTGCAAGGGATATTAGAGCTGCTCCCGAAATAGCCGACGCCGACATCCAATCAGAGTCCCTCACACCCCACCAATAAGTTTGTGTATGGAGGACCTGTTTTGGAAAGATTCATGCAGGAATGGGCTGTTTGTTGCTTAGGCCAAGCTCAGGAATGCTCACCCTCGGCTCGGGTTAAATCATTTTCCATGTGGGGCTTCTACCTCCACATGTTCCTTTCGACGTCGTTCCCATTCTGCGGCTGTTTCTTTCCTTAGCGATACGAGTCGTAGGGGGTGCTTTTGGAAGTGGACTCCAAAATCGCGAGTGCCCCTATCTGTGTCAATGTATGATCGTTGGTGGCCGCACTTGGCATCAAGTATGTGACCGCAGCCATGTCGCTTGTGAGATTGGGAATATTTTGTTTGCTGGGGATGGTGCGGCGGGTGGAAACTTTAGAGAATTTTCATCCAGTTTGCGACTAAATGTTTCGTGTCTACTCATCGTTGAATAGAGCCATAACGAACCTGGCACAGAGGCCACGTTCGCTTAGGCCCAAGTTCAGGGGAACCTTTTAGTCAGCAGGGAGAGATGCTATATTCACGAGCGAAACATAGCATTACTTGACATGACAAGTGAAACTTTGTAAATGCAATCCGAATTCAATAATGGTTTGTCGTCTAAATCCACTTGGCGATAGCAACCTTGAACTAGCCTTGGTTTTTGACTACGTTTTGCCGTTTCCAATCGACAGACAATGTGGACGTTTTTGCTGTTCACATTGACGCAATTGTCGTTCACAGATTTCAAGGGGTAGAGGTCATGTATCATGGGCCCGTATTTTCCTTTCTGGGCGTTCTCCTTGTATTTCTTGATGATCTTAGGGGTGTTGTCCACCCATAGGATCTTCAGATCCTTTTGGACCTCTGGGTCTCTGAGCATAGTTGCAGCTGTGAGGACCTTCCAGACTGGGGATCTCGGCGCGGGATCATCATTGCGGTCTGCATTGTGCTCGTCTGTGATGATGTTCGCCAACTTGACACCAGCGATGTAGTGGATGGCAATATCGATGGCCCTCGGACCCTTGTCTCTTTCGCTGAGTAGATCGCCGTTCTCGTAGGTTCGCCGATGCTCTTCGACAGCAACCACAGTAAGGGCCATATCTGCCTCTATCAGAACCGAGTTCGAAAGTCCTCGGTCACCATCCAAGGATGAAGGGAAGATTGAGATGCTGCTCTGACTCCCCCCCCACTCTCCGAAGAGCAGTCTACTTTTGGGAGTGGGTGAGTTGTGTATCAGTCGATTTGCCTTCTGAATCAGAGCAACAGCCCGATTCAGCGCCCGGTGAAGACACCTTGACGGACAGCGGAGCTGAGTTATCCAGCCCTCCCGTGAGTTGTGCTCTCGAACCTGAACGAGAAAAGTCAGTCTTTGAATGCACCTTTAAAGCTAGGAGATTCGGAAAAGTTGACTTACAAGACGGAGATGGCGGTCAGGGCTAGCTTGTAGAAAGAAGGAGTGTTGTAACGATGGATAGCGTGGCCATAAATCGTAACAACAGTCAAATGAGTATCCTTGGCCAAAGACCTTTAGTTGCTGGGCCTTGAAGACGTGTAGAGTTGAGTTCATGAAGGCGGACGAGAAACGGTCCTCAAGGGGGATCGAGATATTAGCTCTGATATAGGGAGCCGAGCATCAACGGTCCCAGGAGATCGGGCTAGCTCTGCACTGCCTTGCTTCCTCGGCCACGGCTCAGCGCTCGCTGAGGATTTAAGACTAGACATGCTTACCAATGCAAGTTAATGTCAGGACAGTGCAGCATTGGAAACTGTTTTATATGCGGTATCTATTCCTGTAAGGAAGGTACGTCGACAGGGCAAAAAGTAGTTGAGCCTTAGTAGCAACCTGTAAGCTTTGGCAGAGCTAAGAACTTCTGCGAGCCTTACTACTGGATCATCTCTGTCGATGCAACCTACTTACTTTGAGAGGGCATTTTGCTGTAAGCCACGATGCGATATTCATTTTTAGGCAGGCAGATGAGACGATGAACAAGATACAAGCTGCGGACTGTACTTCAGTGAATAAACACAGTGCCGCCCGAGCACTACTAGAGTATGCAAGACGTCGGGTGATGAAGTGACTTTGCGATAGAGCCTTGTCCTCGCGGTTGCTTCAAGTGAGACATTTTGCTCAAAGATACGCTCCAGCAACGCAAGCTAGAGCCTCGCCCATATTTATAGTGCAGCAACTTAGCAAACCATTGTAGGAACAAGGTTGCGGGGGGAAAAAACCTGCATCAAGCTCGATTGAGATGTGAATTTCGAACGGAATTTGCAAGACCGAAGAGCAACGTTGTTTGAGTCTACGAACTGACGTGAAGAATTTCACAAGGCTGTGATCAAGGTGTGGAAGCCAACAACGGCGCTTGCAAAAATTACTGGTGAAGCCAAGCCGTCCCAGCTGAGCCCCGCACTCCGACACCCCGCAGCATCACCAAGGACACAGAAAAGAACTTTCGACTCAAAAAGTGATCGCGGGGTAACAAAAAGGCCCCGAGGGTGCCGAGAGACTACTGGATTTTGCCCAGCTTGTTAGTAATCCGAAGATTGTGGAAAGCTGAAGTTGTATGTCTCGAAGCCCGTTTGGTCAAGGCGGAGAAGGAGTCGACTGCTAAATTTGCGAGGCAAACCGAGTCTAATGAACTTGAGGGTTCGACGAGGTTGGGATTTTAAATTCGCTCCCACCTCGTTACGAAGTCCACTGCTCCCCTTTCGTTACAACATCCTCAAAGACTCCTGGCGTGGAGAATGCAGCACCCCAAGTGTCCGTCCTAACGATTCCCACCATCCAGCTTCCATCATTCAAGCATGAGGTTTGATGGGCGAGGTATAAAACTTTGATAGCTTGGAATCGAGAAATGGTACTCATATATATCGCTTTCTTGTGGAATGTTGGCCACAGTCAAGGAAAATGGCAGCAGAGGCTCGAATAAACGAGCCAAAGTAGCCATTTCTTGCGCGAAGGGAGCCGTGCAAAGATGGCATGAACGGTATTCGCGCCTTACGTCCGCTGGCCGCATAGGCTTGGTTCGTGGGGGACGCGCAGTTGTGGTGACGCATGAGGTTTGATGGGCGAGGTATAAAACTTTGATAGCTTGGAATCGAGAAATGGTACTCATATATATCGCTTTCTTGTGGAATGTTGGCCACAGTCAAGGAAAATGGCAGCAGAGGCTCGAATAAACGAGCCAAAGTAGCCATTTCTTGCGCGAAGGGAGCCGTGCAAAGATGGCATGAACGGTATTCGCGCCTTACGTCCGCTGGCCGCATAGGCTTGGTTCGTGGGGGACGCGCAGTTGTGGTGACCTTGCTTTCGATAATGTTGTTCAATACGTCGGACATCCAATGAGAGGGATAGCCCAAAATATGGAGGTGGGTGATCAGGCGAAGCAAAATTGTGAAATTCAGTGGCGAGAAAATGATTTTACTGTTTTGAAGGAGGTCCTGTTCATAGGGAAGTGCAAGTCGGAAAAAGAGGCCGTAGAACCATTTTGTGAAGGCCTTCCTTGGGAGGAGACAGGAGAATCCATGCTTGATATTTGGTTGGCACCACACGTATATCGTGTAGTCGCTGAGTGGACATGGGTAAGCGGGATTGCCTCGTTGCAGGACGGCCACTTGGGTCAATGCTTTTAGAGTGTCTTCATCTGGAATCAGTTGATATTCGGAAAAGTACTCCTCAACATCACTGAAGCTGTCGGAATTTCGGAGACAGTTGGCTTTCAGATGCGCAGCAAAAGAGCGTCGGAGAATGGGCATTGCGAAGAGGAAGGTGGAGAGGTGTCCTCCCACGTAATCTCTGCTGGATATTAGCATTGGATTACCCGGAATGTTCTTGAGCTTACGGAACATTGCTGAGGTGGATCCTGTCATAAACACCCGGGAAGTGCGGTGGTCGAACTTTTTGTCCATCCTCAGTCTGGTACAATCCAAACTGAAGTTTCTCTGCAATCACTGTATAATCACCAAGCGCACATTCGAACTGGAGACGTCCGCCAAGATGCTTGATTGCCTTGGATGCATCAAGGAAGAAGGGCGCTAGGTGATCGAAGAGTCTTCCGGGACTTTTTGGTTTCGTGGTAACCTCGTCAAAGGGGAAATGAGTGTAGCATTCGAAAGGATTGAATCCAACATCGAAATGACCCTGCTGCTGATCCAATATATTGCGGTGCCACTCTTGACTTGATTCCTGGCCTGTAAACGTAATATTCCAGTGCTAATGGTCCCCCAGATGCTTTCGGAATACTTCGGAACTTTGATTATGCCCGCTCCCATGTTTTTCAATTAGTTCAAGAAATATCGGGTCATAATGACGCATGACATCCTCGGAGGGAAGCAAGACAGCAGCCTCGTCGTATAGTCGCTCCTCCATCAGAGATGACCTCCGGTCTGGATGGCTAGGTGACTTTTGCTTCATTGCGTCGCAGACTCTGGTAATAACCTGTGCGTTCGTCGTGGCATTAGGAGCTTTCTCTTTCCAGTAACTCAATGCTCCCACATAACTAGGGACATCCTCCTCGTGCACATAGAGCCACGGCAGCGGTTGATTATCAGCTCGCAACAAGTGGAGAGCTCGATCAATTGTTCTATTCAACTGGTCAAAAGCATACTTGGGCCATACTTGGGCATCATGGTGGGGATGAAAACGAAGAAGATTGTGTTCAAGATTGTTCAAGATCATCAAAGCCTCTGCTGAGTCCTCTCCCAATACTGAAAGATCGTCCAGCAGTATGCATATCACCAGGTCTCGAGCTAGAGCGGTTTTGTGAATATCATTCAAAGTGAAATGATAATGGCGAGGAGATGTCTTCCCGCTCTTTTCTAGTTCGGCAATCAGACTGAGTGTCTGGAAGACATTCCTCGCATCGCCAACACCACCGAGGAAAAACGACACAGTCTCTGCCTCGGAAGAATATTGGTCAAACATCCCGACGTGGTTGAAGAGCGACGTGACTACATCATGGCCAACAGTAAAGTACTCGGTGCTCTCGAGCATTGAGGGACGATAGCGGGGTAAAGTCCGAAGCAACTCAGACCTTCTTCGGCGTTTGTCGTCTTCGGACACTTTTGGGGTATGAGTCGCTGCCTTTTCAAGACGTTGATTTAATTTCTGAGTGTTTGAGAGTGCATCGTCCCCGACTTTCGTAGCTAGCAGTTTGATAGCTTTGGTAGCCACACGGGTGCATAGGTTGTAGTCCCCAAGCTCATAGAGGGCAGCCGACAGGTTACGAAGAGGTGCATCATCGGAGGGTGAAAGTCTAACGGCTTTGGCGTACTTCTCGCAGGCTGGCAGAATTTTTAGCAATGGTTCTTGTACGTGAGGGAGGTGCGCGCCTTGGTTGAGCTTCCTCGCTTTGTACGACGCATTTCCTTCTTCTCGCAAAGTCGTGGCAGATACATCTTCAGAGACGTTGGGTGCATCTCTTGTTGGCAACGATGGTTCCATTTCAGGAGGAGATGAGTTATTGTTCTACGATGTTTGCTTGTGCAGGCAGAAGGAGGTTGGATGTCGATGTTTCGGAGGCGGTGAACGCGAGGTCAAAACGCGCGAGCACGTGCCCGAAACACCAACAATCTTCACCTCGCTCCGTCGACCATTTCCCCACTTCACTACCTTTCACGAGTCTGCCACTAATCTGGTGAGCCATCCAACTCCACACAGTCCTCAGTACCGAGTCTCAAGCGAGAAGGACCTACCTCTGCTGAGTTATGCAGAGCCGTGCTTATCCCCTTCGAAGGCAGGCGCTCTTATGTACGCGCCCCAGCCCTTCAAGGGGACGTAAGCTCTCAAGGTGGCTATTGAATACGTTCGTGTCAATCACGACTCTTTTCCCATAGCATCATGCTCGGTGATACTGTGGCAGCAATTTCCCAGCTCCTGACGTGGCATCAATGTCTGTGCCTGTGGGAAAGGCAAGATCTAAGAAGAGCTTCATGGAGTGGAGAGACACCGCGTTTCCTTGAACTAAGTAACTTTAGTATGAGAAAACTTTGACGCGAAGCCGAGACTGCCAGTAGATACTGCCATCTGCACCTTCAACTCAACATGTCGTCATCCGAGCCCGACCAGCTCCGCATGGAGCGTAATGCTCAATACAACGCCGGGAATCTTACTGCAGGTAGGCACGATAATTCCCTGGTGGCTTCATCATTGCTAACGTGGCAATAGCATTGCAAAAATACCAGGCTGCATCGAAAGCAGCACCGACAGATCCTACCACTTCGAAACAATTCCACTGTCCAATACGAGCAAGGAAATTATAAAAAATGCATAGACATTGCAGAACGAGCTTTGGTGATGATCTAAGGTGACACAACGGAGGTTAAAGAGCAAAGAAACCTGCAGACAGAGAAACTCCAAGGGCGATTGGGAAAGGCCCGCATGCATATCTCGAGAGCGTCAAGGGTCAAACAGTCGGGAAGAATGGGCACTATTCTGGCAGAACTTCCCCGCTACCGGCCATCAATGTAAGACGTCATTCCCGTCTTTTCATAGGTACCGGAACTTCTCCTTACCCGGAAACACTACGTACCCCTCGCCAGCATTTTCTACTGTCGGACACGACATTCCCTACCCCCTCTGGGATACGAAGATACACGACTTAAACCCAAACGATAATGTCACATCCATGCTGTTTGGGGGAATTGGGCGATGCTCGGCATCTCTACCAAACTCTACAAAGCATCTATGATGCAGAGCGAAACTTCGAAGTTCCTCCGAAACATTACCATTTTACCATCACCGATGTTAACAAGTATACGCTTGCCAGAGATGTACTGGTAGTCCTGTTATTGGAGGTGGTTGTTATTCTCGATGAAAGATCTGAGGCGGCTATTGGGATCCTGAACACACTTTTCTTTCTGTTTTCTTTTATCGTGGTTCTTTTTTATGTCAATACACACATACAAGAGGTCATCACGAGGATCTTGGTGTCTGTAAGGACAAGGAGACAGCCATATCATATTCTTTACCTTCATGAAGCGGACATGCCTCGCTATGTCGAGGTGTTGGAATCATGGCGAGACAGCATGGACAACATTGATGAGGGAAATAGCGAAGGAGATGAAACTGGTCGAGCAACGTTCCCTTGAAGAGTTTTTATTCTATACTAGAGAATTGTAGGAACGAGAAGGACCTTTGGTGCTACGCAGGACTTCTGTATCCTGTCCGACAATACTAGATTCTCACGAATCAGAATTGCGCGATCTTATTCAACAACTATCCACGAGACCTAAGGCAAATGAAGAAAGGTTCCAAGCATACATTCGAAGCTATTGGTGCATCAATTGGTTATCGACAAGGATTATCATATCCCTGGACAGTCAGGAAAGGATTTTCGGCAACATGTGACCCCAGATCCGTTCAATTTCATTTGCCTTTTCCATGAGATTCACGACATGAGCCCTGTTCCCGAAATGCCGCGGCTTTATGACTTCTTCTCGCTGTTCTTTCTAAAGACGGCACGAGCAATCAAAGCAATTGGTGATCGAGTTAGGATTGAGGTTGTTCTAGGGGAATCATTGATTTTTGCGAGGCACTGAAGTTTAGTTTTCCACAACCTGGTCACCCTATCCAGCGCCGCGAAACATTTCCTCAATCGTATGATAGGGTCTATATGAGCAACTGCCCGTACGTGCCATTCTACCATCTATCCCACTTTCTTATCCCTACAACTCAACAGACTGACAATATGCAGGGATTACTGGGGAGGCCCCTTGATCACGTTTCTCCATGTCATGCCTGCCCTCAAACCTCATTCGGGGGTGCTCGCTACTTCAAATTGCACGCTCAACCCTGGAAATTGGCTGCAATTCGAAGATCTCCTTGCTGAGTATCTACTTCAGCAATTGACCCAAGTCGTTCATGGTGGTGTGGCACTCCCGAATCTCTCAGCGCCTCTCAGGCAGTACACAGGCTGCCTCTACCACCCAACAACCAAGAAACCTAATAACACACTCAACCTCAAGCATAAGTATGAAAACCTTCTACCCAGAGCTTCTTTTCTGAGATGGTTTTATGGAATATTCTTCAAGCTTGTCCTTCCATTCAAAGTTGACTATTTTGACCAGTCGAATGTTGTGCGGGCTTTGCTGAACTTGGCTACGTTGTTCAGACTCATATTCAATCTCCGTACCCTTGGTTATCCATCCCACTGGATGTCTACTGCACTTGCCGAAATCATTTCTGGTACCACTTCTACAATAACTCGCCCTCCACGAAGGCTACCTAAGAAAGTCTAGGATGTGAACAGGGCTCATCCCAAGAAAGATCTCGTCGTTGTACCATTCGCCCTTGAGGCAGCGATATTGTACTAATTATTTAAACCATTGCTACCGTTCTCGGTGCCTGCTGCCATAGTCCCTGCTTTGGGCGACATCTTCGAATACTCATTTCACCTTCCCACGTACCAGGACACCGAGCGTACGGCCAACTACATGGCTCTTGTATTCTGGGACCAGGCTCTAATTCCACCACTTGGAGGGCCAAACTTTCTCCAAGATCTCCATCCATTCTTAGACCCAAGTTGGGGCGAGGAGGTGGATTCACGTTTTCGAACCGGCATTTGAGCAGCTGCGACAAAAAGGAATGGTCCTCTGGAGCACATTCAAGTGGGACCATGCGAAGAAGGCGGCCAAACCCGAGCACATTTGTGGACAAGATCGGACTTAAAACTGGCTGGTCGGTGTTTGGAGAGTGGATACGTGTGCGAAATTATTTTTTGTCTCCTACTGTTCTTATTGACGGTGTCAAAGGCAGGGAGTGGACCGATGAAGCACCAGATCAAGGTATCTCCGCTGATTTGGAAAGTTTGAGCATTGGTATTTATGATTTGGGCTAGTATATGCCTCCGGGCAACAATCGCACTGCAGAATACACATACCAGTGCTTATGCATCTCTTTCCATTGAAGTGAAGGTTGTGGTCTACAAGCGCAACATTTGGATTCGTCGCAAAGGCGTCTTCTTGAACTTACAAATATGGAAAATGAGTAACAAAGAAGCTGATCATGTGAAGTAGTTTTCGATCTGAGTTTCTCGCGGGTTCTGTAGAGTTCAGGCTCCCATCGCTAAAAGCAAAGCCTCAGCTCAGGGACATCTGTTAGGGCCATCCACCAGGGACATCTACCAGCGGAAAGCCCAAGGACCGATAAGCACTTTCAGCGCACGATATGCGGAGCGAGACTCGCGGCCGCCGGCCGTGCCTCAGCTTACGTTGAAGTCGGTAAGCCTGATCCTGCAGCTGGTCGGGAAGATAATTGGCCCGTCTGTAGTCGGCTTCGGATCAATCAGGTTCACAACAATTCCTCCGAGCCTTGGATCGGCTGTGGTTTTGGTCCAGCTATAGAAATGGAGGAACATAGGCAACCCACCACTGTTTAGATTGACGAGTATTAGTAGTCTGACATCCCTCCTTGTCTTATATATTGGTTTCGACCACTCTTCGTGCGCCTTCTAGTCCTTTTGCAACCGCGCTTAAGACAATTTAAAGAGACAAAATGTCAAAGTCAGCCTCCCCAAAAAGGACTGTCCTAATCACGGGCTGCTCAGACGGCAGTCTGGGGGCCGCTCTCGCAATCGCATTCCACAACGCTGGCTTGCACGTTTATGCCACAACTCGAAACCCCGCCAAAATGGCTCAGCTTGCTGCTCTCGGCATCGAAACCCTCGCTCTAGATGTACTAGACCAATCCTCAATCGACACGGCTGCCAGCAGAGTACCCAGTCTCGATATTTTGGTCAACAATGCCGGTTCTATGTATTGCACGCCATTTTCCGACATCTCTATTTCCACGGCTAAGGAGCTCTTTGATCTCAATGTCTGGTCTTACCTTGCTGTCACTCAGGCCTTCCTTCCGTTGCTGCTCAAGTCCAAGGGAATGATCGTTAATCAAACTTCGGCTGCGTCCGCTGTGACTATACCGTTTCAATCCACATACAACGCTTCGAAGGCCGCGATTGCAATGTTCTCCGATTCACAGCGCCTGGAGCTGGAACCATTCGGGATCACGGTTGTAGATCTGAAGACGGGACTTACGAAATCTAACCTCATAAACACCCAGAAAGACAAGGACAGGCCACGGAATACTTTGCCAAAAGGCTCGCTCTACGAACCGGCAAAAGAGGCAATCGAGTCATTCATGAATGCGGAAAAGCTTGCTGGGGGAGCTATGGAGACGCAAGAATATGGTGATTTGGTTGTGCGAAACTTGTTGAAGAAGAAACCGCCGCCGCTCATCTGGACCGGAGGTCTCAATTCATGGCTGATTCGAATTGCCATGTTACTGCCGTTTGGGACACTTGATGGGATGTTAAAGAAGATGACTGGACTTGATATCGTCGCAGCGAGGGTTGGCAAATGAGAACATCCTGGGTCTTAGCAGGAATTGATAGGGAGAGGGTTTTCAACACGGTGGAGTGTAGAAGAGGATGAAATACATCGATTAAAGTCTATTCCTCAAAATCTACGGGACGAACAGCATAGTTGTCCTCTCATTTTCTTGTCGCTAGCAACTGCACTGCTGGATATACAATATCGACTGGCTTATCAGGTCCTCCAACGGCATCCTCAACCTCTGTCCAAAATTCCTTCACGTCTTCCTCAGGAATATTTGGCAGAACGCTGGTGAAGAATCCTTTCACCCACTCCGAATCCTTCACATCTGTCCATCCATCATCTCGCTCAGCTTCCATAACGTCGTCTTTGCCCACTTTGCTCTCAAATGGCTTCATGTTCTTCAAACTCATGCAGATGGGCTCCTTCTTCCCTTCTGTGTTGATGAAAATTCTCTTCACACCCGGCTCCCAATGCTTAGTCGAAAACGGGACGACGTCGAATCCGGAGTCTGTAACTCTGGACGCACGTGAGGGAAATCCACCCATCTCGTGGAGCTTCGCGACCCATACATCATAGACTTTCTCGAGCCCCGCCAGGGCCTTCGGATTTTTGGCAATCAGTGAACGGCCATAAAAGCTGATGGCTACGGTCCCACCACTCTTCACCTGTCGAGCGAAGGACTCCATGGCAGCTTCGATATCGGTCCAATGCATGGCTTGTGCTATGACCAGTAAATCTACAGTGCCATCTTGCACGGAGCTTTTCTCAGCGCTCTCTTGCAAGAACGTGAACTGGGACTTTGGAAAACCGAATTCGTTGGTCAGGCGATCGCAAGCAATGTCCACATAGGTGTCGTTTGGGTCCGAGACGACAACATGTCGGAACTTATTCGCCAGCCCTGATGCCACAATTCCAGGACCAGTCCCGACGTCGTGTGCGACGTCCCAGGTGTTGGAGTGCTGTGCGTGATACCTGTAGATCCGATCGTAATATGAGGCGGGGTAAAGAGGTCGGTATTTGATGTACTCAGCCCAGCTGAAGTTTGGGGCTGCAAATCCAGGTTTCTCTGACTTCCCTTCAGGTGCCATATTGATCAAGCGCAAGCGATGGAAGGATGAAAATGATGGTGAGTCTTCCTCTTATCAAGGATTGTCCGTGGGTGAACCATACATTTATAAAAGTAATGCTGACAGCGCTAACTAGTAACTTCAGCAGCAGCTAAAGTTCGCCGCAGGTGCGCATTTCGTTAAAAGCATAGAGATACGAGCAGGCCAATTATATTGTGCATATGGACTCCTATTAGGCAAAAATAAGGGTCGCCGCTTAAGCGAATACATGTATTAGTATATGATCAAGGCCTTTTTATCAATCTTATCATTTTAACCCTTAATGTAACGGTTGGCTCGACCAGCTAACTGTAAGGTTGGTTGTATGTGATAAGGACTAGGTGATCCCAATGAAGAGTAACGTTTAAGCCTTGTTACTAAGTATGGTGTTAAGATACTGTATTTGAGTTGAGCACGAAGCTCCTATCTAAGGGAATCTATTTACTTATATAGAACCTTCCTGCTTACTGGAGTCCAGAAGGGTGGAGTCCCCATTTGTTCTAGGACTCTATCGTTTGGGACTCCACTACGTGACCGCTAAGTCTCGTGCTTCCCATGACCCTAGGGTCTACTATAAGCGAGCTTACCCGCTTACCGAGCCTATGGTCCACTAGGTCATATGAGTCGTAACATTATCCCCTTTCTAGCTAGCGTAGTCCCGACGTTTAAATTATAGCGAAGAATATCGTTCCGTTGATTATATCCTTTTTCCCTATTATTTTTTATTATGTCGCTTATCGCACATAAGAAAAGAAAAGAGAGACTAGCGCTTGCTTTGCGCATCGAGAAATTAAGGCACCCGTCCGCCACGTGTTCCTACTATAGGAGCCACGCCCGTTAGTGCCTCTTTAACAAATCCGAATCACCGCACTACTCCGAGTGCGTTCGTTCCAAACGATCCTGCGATTCCGCGGGGTACTTAGAAGTAGTAGTCCGCAAACCCGTGTATCGTTTTTTTGTGGTCCTCGGCCTAAGAGGGCCCCTACGGCCGTTCTTGAACCTCCCTCGGATCTTATGCTAAATCCTCTTACTTCCTAGTTATCGGCTTTCGAGTTGGATATTTCCGAGCTCGAAATGGCCGACTTACTTTTCTGGGTAGACCCGGGTTTTGACGATAGAACGTCTCAAGCTTCTCGTGGCAGCTAAAGTTCCGTTTGGGTTCCTATGTGTTTTCCGAATGTAAGTATCTTTGCCATTTGATTAAATACTTGATCCGATTTCTAACGAGTTAATAATTTAAGACTTTTTTTATATTATATTTAGCGTTTAAATTAATTAGTTCGATTTTAACCTCTAGAGCTCGCGGTGCTCCCAGTAGTGCTAATTCGAGGAGAAATACATGAAATACCGAATATATATTCATATTATTAAATAAAGCGAGTTCGTAATTAATTAAACTTTTGACTTTTTTAATTTTATATAATCTAATTTTCTTATAATTTAATTTATCGCTTAATCGTTTTATTTTAATATTTCGGCGAATTAAATAAACTTTATCTCCTTTTTTAAACGTAAATTTTATACTACGATATCTATTATAATATAGTATTAATCTAGTAATTATAAACTATATATCTTTTGTAAGTTTTTCACGTAAAGACTTTAATTTATCGATTTAAATCCTAATATTTTATGTTTTCGATTCCACCGAGTGTAATATTTAATATACTCTTAATTTATACTCGTAATTAGCGTAGAAAAGCGAGATTTTCATACTTTCGATTATTGCGTTATTATACGCGAATTATACCAATAATAAGAGTTCCGCCTAATTATTTTACTAATAATTAACGTAATAATAGAAGTATATTTCCATTATTTAATTTAATCGTTTTATTTATTCGTTTATTTAAAAGTAGAAAATTATCGAAAGCTTTTATTTGATTCCTAGTAATGCGATTAAAGTAATCCAAAATTTCGAAGTAAAAAACTTATCTCGATTTAAGATAATCTCGTTTAATACCCTATAATTAACTATTATAATTCGCAAGAATATATAGATTAAATCTTTTACTATATATATTTCAAATATAGGATTATATATGCGTACTTCGTAAATCTATCCGTAATTATAAAGATAGCGTTATATTTTATACTTAATATTAATTCTCTCGAAAATAGTAGTTTTACTACGAAATCCTAAGCAATAAACTTCTAAGTACTTAGAAGTATATTTAGTAATCGCATATTACTATAAAAAATATACTTCGCGGCCTTATTCCGAATACACGTATCGCATTTACTAATAACTTTAATAGTTTTCCCTTTGAGTCTTAGAATATAGAAGTCTCTAAAGATTCGCTTTATAGTCTTCGTAATTCCTTAATATTTATAAACTAAGAGTTCATATTGTGTTTTAATGAATTCTAATTAGAAGTTCTTAAGAATATAAAGTTTCCCTTAGAATCGTAAAATCCTAGACTTATTCGTGAAAAGCCTTATTAATCGTTATAAAGCCATTTTTGCGATAAAGTCTTTATCGTAATTTCCTTTGAAATTATCGATAAGCGTCGTATTAATTAACCTCGAAATAATAGTAATTATTGCCTTATTAAATATTAAATCGCCCTCGATTTCTCTAAGTATCGCGTGCGAAAGTAGTTTAATACCGTTTTAATATTTTAATTTCTGATTAAAAGTATTTATTTTACCGTTTTTTAATCTTTTAATATATAAAATTTTAAAATTATATATAATTAACGTTTCGATTTAATGTATTTATTTTCGGTTGAATTCTTTCGTTATAATAAAAAATACTAAGTTCTTATAATTAATATATATTTATATTTAATATTTCGATTTTTCTAAATAAATTCTTTATATTCGAAACGCTTTTATAATCGCAAGTAGCTTTTTATTATAAATCTCGTAATTTAATTCTATTAATAATATTTTGCGAGAGTAATATACGATTAGCTACTATTTACTTTACTCGTTAAACTAATTAAATATTGCGCTAATTATAAAATCTAATGCGTTTATTTCGATAATAATATATTTATTCGAATCGAATATAAAAAGGAATAATATTTCCGTGAAGCGTTATTTGAGCTAATTAAAGGCGCGCTAAACTTTATCCGTCCACTTAAATATTTAATCCTTCTTCGTTAATTCCGTTAAAGGGGCTATTATCGTAGAATACTTTTGCACGAAGCGATAGTAAAAATTCGCAAATCCCAAAAAAGATTACATATTTTTGATTATTTTGGGTGCTTATTAACTGAGTATTATTAATAATTTCGTAAGGTTTATCGATAAACCTCCGATTAAAACTATATAATCCAAAAAATCCGTTTTCCTTATATAGAATTCGCATTTCTTAAGTTTGCAAATTAAGTTCGTATTTCTTAAAGTAATTAATATTACTTTAATATCGTTAATATATTTAGTAAGCGTTTTAAAGTATATTAAAATGTCGTCTAAATAGTAAATAACCGTAATATTTAAGAATAATCGTAAAATTATATTTATTATACGCATATATATAGCGAGTGCGTTAATTAAACCGAATAGTATAATTAAGTATTTATAGTACTCGTGCTTTATTTTGAACGCTATTTTCTATTTTTCTCCTTTTTTATTCGAATTAAATTGTAAGTTTTACGCAAGTTTAATTTATTAAAGATTTTAATTCTTTAAAATTTATCGCGTAATTCGTTTATTAATAGTAATAAATATCGATTTTTGATAATAATCTCGTTGATTTTTTAATAGTCGATATATAATCGTTTCGATTTATTTTTCTTAAGTACGAATAGTATTAAGCTTCTTATTAGCGAAGTCGATAATCGTATAAATCCTTTTATTAAATTCTCGTCGATATATTTTTTAAGCGTCTTTAAATCGTCCGTCGATATTTAGTAAATGGATAAGTATAACGATTTTTTTCCGTTTTATAAAAGTATTTCGTAGTCTTATTATTTATATTTAAAGAGTATTTTAATCCTTTTCTCGTTTTTGAAGAAATTTAAAAACTCGTAGTATTTTATTAGTATTTGCTTTAATAATGGATTTTAAGTATAGTATTTTAACCTTTTTAAAGAAATAGCGCAAATTTCTCTCTAGTTATTCGTTCTTATTTCGATGAACGAAATCCTATAAATTTAATATTTATCGAATGTAAGTATTTCTTTAATTTAATCGATAGTTGGGTTATATTATTTAATTTATAGTATTCCGAGTATAAATAGGTAATTAATATTAATTACGTTAAAGTTTATTTTCTCGGTATATTCTCGTCGTATAATTATAATTTGTAGTATTGTTTCTACGTCGATTTGTCCGGAATTTAAAGGGCTTTCGTCGATCGTGATAATAAAATATAATCGTGACTTAATTATTATAGCCTACTTATTGTTTAATATTAATTGTTTTGATACGTAATTACTTATTGCTCTCGAATCGATTATTACTTTGATTTTGTGCATATTTATCTATACTATATAAAATAGTTATTCGGCGTTTTTACTAATAATATATACTTCTTTGTACTATTATCTATTGAGTATATCTTCTTATTGGCGGCCTAATCCGTTAGCGTAAATAAGCCGAAATACACGCTTTACACCGAGTAGTGATTATATTACTCGTTTAAAGGTTTCTTCGTAATATATAAAGTTATTTTCCGTGTCTTACTATATCCTTCGGCTTGCGCTTTCCGCGAATACTTCGTAGTATCGTCTTATTACGAGTTCGTAATTAGGTATAAGGAGAGCGTCGTCCGGTATAAATAATTATTGCATATAGCAATTAATGCCGTTGCGCTGCCTCTATTTAATTCTCCGATGATCTTAGTATACGACTTCGTATGTTTGGCCGTATTCTAGTCCTCTTATGTCTAGTTGAAGCTCAATGTACCGAGCTCCTCCGTCTAAGTTCTACTACTCCCGAGTGCAAATTACGAGGCTGTCTTCCCTTTGATAGACATGCCACTCTTAGCCTAC
>FJOG01000062.1:41172-89343 GCA_900073065.1 Phialocephala subalpina | reverse complement strand
AATATTTTAATATAAAAAGTAATTAAAAGAATTTTTTTTAATATTTGGATTATTTTTAATTATTTTTATCAAATTAATAAATTTATATAATATCTTTTTTTTAACATTTGAAAATAAACTTATAAATAATATATATTAATTTTGGAAAAAAAAATTTATTATATAAAGAATTACTTAATTTTATAAATAAAAATTATAATAATAATAAGGAGATCCTTATAAGAAATAAAAAGTAAATCAAATATTAAAACAAAATTAAATAAAATTAAATAAGATATAATATTAATTCTTTGATTTTAAGGATTAAAATATTTTATTCTTGAAATTTATAAAGGATTAAACGACGAATCCTTGGCTTTGTTATTATTAAGCAAATTAGGAAAAAGTATACACGATAAACTATATACGAAGCAATACAAGATAAAGTATTTCTAATATTGATATTCTAAGAAGGGGAGTGGAATCTAGGCTAAAATATACTACAAATATAGCTTGTTGGTCCATAGAATCTAAAGTGGTCCCAAAATCATCTCAAACAGATTCCTTCTTCTCTATGACTTCCTGGGATTTGTTGGTTCCACCTTCCTGCTCTTTAGCACGAGCTTTCAAGCTGCGCCATTCCACAAGCACACTGCCGAACATAGTGACAGCGGATGTCGCAACCACCATGTAAATCACATGTATGATAGCAGTGTTGTAGTCCGAAAGAAGAGTGTCCAGATCAGATCCAGAAGCCAGATTCCTGAGTTCCGTGGCACCCCCACCAGTGATGGCGCTAGTAGTAATACTCGGGAGATTGGTCAGCTTCGAGACCAGGTTGTTGATGAAGATATTTTGGGCAACGGGTAGGAAGATAGCAGAGCCAAGGAAGCGCATGAACATGACGAGCGCGGATCCCGTCGCAATATCGGATCTCGACAAAACGGTCTGAATGACGTTCAATGGCTGCTGGGTGCCGAGACCGAGGCCAATGCCGTAGAGCACCTGGTAACCAATCCACTTGGCATGACCTGTGCTTGGAGTAAGAGTTGCGAGAAGACCAGCTCCGATAGGCGTGATGGTTGAGCTGAGTATGAAGAATGGAGTGTAGTAACCAATTTTGGAGATGATGAATCCAGAGGAAAGAGAACTGACGACGGTTGAGAGGATCATCGGAAGTAGCATGATTCCAGACTTGACAGCACTAACGCCTTTGATGGCTTGGAACCAGATTGGCAGATAATAGATCATGGCCATCATACCAGCGCCGTTGAAGAAAGCACACCATACGCATGCTGCAACGCTGCGTTGCTTCACGATACGCGGAGGGAGCGTTCCACTCTCCTGCTTCCAAATCTGAACTGCAATGAAGGCGAGGCAGAGAACACCGCAAAGCACAAGAAGGACAATGATGCGAGCGCTCTTCCAAGAATACTCTGTTCCACCCCATTGAAGAGCCAATACCAGGCACACAATGCCGGGGAAGAACACGAGATTGCCGATTGGGTCCAGTTGCTTCAATTTGGCCATCCCGCCCAAGGCGCGGGCATCCAGCTTCTGATCGGGAAGATGCAGGATCAGGAATGTAACGATGAGTGATATTGCGCCCACGGGGAGATTGATGTAGAAACACCACCTCCAGGTCACCTTGTCGGTAAAAGTGCCTCCAATTAGAGGACCGACGACAGATGCAACCGCAAAGATGGCGCCAAAGGCGCCCTGGTAGATTGGTCGCTGTTGTAACGGAATCGTGTGGAACATGATCACCATCAATCCTGAAAACATCCCCGAAGCTCCCAATCCTGAAATGGCACGACCAACAATGAAAGCTTTTGAGCTTGGGGCAGAACCGCAAACGGCAGAACCAACCTCGAAGAGTGTAGTACCGATGAGGAAAACTGGCTTGGCGGGGTAGAATTTGTAGACTTTGCCCATGAGTAGCTGGAAGCTACACATCGTAAGCAGATAGGCAGTACCGTACCACCCAATGTCATCTAGAGAGTGGAATTCATCCGTAATTCGTGGGATGGCTGTTGATATGATGTTTTGGTCCTGCAGGTCAAATCAGTAAGAGTAGTTGCTGCTTGGAAAGGGCGCATATGGTACCAGCGTTACTAAGAAAAGAGCCAAGTAAAGAGCTGCCATAATAAAAATTTGCTTTTGTTGGCTGGGATAAGTAGGAGCAGAGGCAGAAGCCTCCTTCTCCTTCTCCATCTGGGCGATACTCGCTGGAGACGATTTGTCGTCACGTGATGGAGGGCTGGACATTTCGGCCATTGAAAGATTTTTGCGGGCCACAAAGCAGATCGAGGAAATTGAATTGAACTATTCCCTTCTGCAGGTTTGAGATGTCATTTAAGTACTCTGGGAGCGGTGTTCGGAACTCACTTTCATGGAATGTGCCGACTTCTGGTGGCAGCGCTGGTTGCTTCTCGGCGCTCAAATTTGTGTTTTATTTCTGCCGACCCCCGAGCGGCAACAAAGCATTTTATTATGCGCCCGGGACTTCTTTTCAATTCGACAATTTCACAGGACCGAAGAGAACATTTTTAGAGATGCCTCAAACTCTCGTGGCAGAGCAACTTGAGTCGGACGCTGGCCTAAAACCGTACTCTTGTTTGCCATGTAGACAGCGCAAGGTCAAATGCGACCGGCACACTCCTTGCTCCAACTGCGTGAGAGCAGAGAAGCAATGCAGCTTTATTCCCCCTGTGCGCGGAAAGCGGAAGAGAACGAAAGTTCCCAAAGAAGGACTTCATGCCAAATTGCGACGATATGAAGAGCTGTTGAGATCATACGGTGCTAACATTGAACCCTCTGAGATTGGCGGCGACGACTCGGATTTCGAAGCAGGATCACAGGTTGACGTGGAGATGACTGAGGACACCAGGCATGAAAGCAGAGGCGAGATTGCTTCTATTGCGCCCAAAGAAAAATTTGTAACTAAAGATGGGTCATCAAGATATTTCGACAGGTACGTCTAATGTTTCTTTCAACCCCAGTTTGATAGTAAACTAAATCCTGGTAGTGCTCCTTGGTCTGACTTAGGAGACGAGGTGAGTTTCCCCTCCTCGCTGCTAGCGATTTCTCTTCCTAATTATCACTAGTCTAATCATCCTGAAGAAGGTGGCATTGCTGAGTCCACAGATGGGTCAAATGTTTCCGAGTCTGGCCTGTTTGTTGGTACTCCTGAGCCAACTGGTCTGGTGCTGAATGCTCACTCTCAGATCGAAGATCTGGCAAGTCTTCATCCCTCGATCCAGATCCTGCCTAAGCTGTGGGATATTTATGTCGATCGAGCGGATCCTCTAATGAAACTCTTGCATCTTCCGACGTTCTGGACCTCGCTGACGAATGCACTTCACCATCCTCAACAAATTTCGAAAAGTCTGCGGGCACTAATTTTTGCTTTCTATCTTGCTACTATTAGCTCTTTAGACGAAGATGAATGCCAAAGTCTACTCGGAGGACCGAAATCCATCGCTTTTGCACGATATAAACGTGCAGCCCGACAGGCTTTGATAGACGCGGGATTTCTACACACTTCTAGCTCCATGACTCTCCAAGCATATGCAATATTCATTGTGAGTTATAAATGTCGATGTTTTGTGTATTCTTATTAAATATATGTAGATGGCTGTAAGAAGCAGTCACCGAAGTGTCACTTTGTTCGTCTTATCAGGGGTCGCGGTACGACTTGCGCGCAAAATGGGTCTTCACCGAGATGGCACTTCTCTTGGCCTCTCTCCTTTTGAAACGGAAATGCGAAGGCGACTTTGGTGGCACATTATCTATGTGGATTTCCGTATGTCCGATGTCTTGGGCATAAAGCCGTCATCAGACCTTTTCTCTGGCGATACCAAAAGGCCTATTAATGTTGCAGACGAAGACCTCAGCCCTGATATGGTGGATCCCCCGCCAGAGCGCAACGGGATCACTTCCCTTGTCATTTGCCTAATCAAATGCGACATCATAGAATTTATACGCAAACTTTCATCACCATTCACGGATGATGTTCGTTTGGAAATACTCACCAGCTCTGATATTACTCTCGCCAAGAAAGACAGCATGATAGGCCAGCTTGAGGATCTTTTGGAAAGGAAATATCTGCGGTATTGTGACCCATCAAATTCTCTTCATTACTTCGCATCAATCATAGCTAGGTCATCAATATGCAAGATGAAGCTATTTGCCCACAACCCCCGACGATTCGCCAACAGCGGCATCAAAATCCCCCAGAGCGAACGAGACCTGATCTTTGCAAATGCAATAAAGTTGTTAGAATACGTAAATTTGGTGAGAGGGAATCCAATTTTCGACAAATACAAGTGGCAGATTGGCACGCACTACCTCTGGAATACAATCCTCTACGTTCTCATCGAAGCTCGGCACCGTAAAACAGGACCAGAAGTCGACCGATTGTGGCATTTGATTGGGGTAGTGCTCTCGAAGTACCCTCAAATGTTTGAAGAGACAACCGGAGCTGTGTATACCACACTGGGTAAATGGACGCTGGAAGTTTGGGACGACTATCTCGCCGCCACGAAGGTCGAGGGGCTTCCGGAACCGCCAACGCCTGAATATATCAAGGCGATTCGTCGCTGTCGACGACCCTCAGGAGGTTCTTCATCCAAATCAAAAGCTCCCGCAGAATCTGGACCTGTTCCAGCAAACTCGACCGGCTATAGCGATATTCAATCTCAGGGACAGGATGGAGATCCTCTCCCTGAGTTCGACGCTACTGCCTCCTATGATTTCTCTGATTTGCTGTCTTTTGAAATGGACCCAAATGAATGGGTGCGATGGGATTCAGCCCAGTTGTTGCCTTGACACAGCTGGCAAGTGTTTCGCGGACAAATGCCGAAAAGAAAAGCGAATTGAACTTCTTCGAGAATTTGCTAGTCAAAGTTCTACAATCTCCACGTTGACCTGCTTTTGTCTTCCCAAACGAAAAATGGATATATTTGTATCAACAATGTCTTCAGACGCTTCAGTGAGGCAATGATCTTCCACACTCTTGTCCATTCCTTGCTCTCAATGCTGCCTCTTAGGAGTTTCATTTACGTGCCATTGAAACCATATATCCTGAATCGAATTCAAACGCTAGAGCAGAATCTTTCGAGGCAATGAAAGTACTGTCCTCGCTATAGCCAATCGAAAGCGGTTGCCAGAGTAGACTATGTTGATTGTTTCGAGGTAGCTGAGAGATAAAATTAGCGTCCGGTGATGGAAACGAGTTTTTGCACATACAGCTAATGACACGTCGTGGGAATAGCCAATATAGATCGTTTCCTGATCACATCGTGTGGCCTAACATAAATAATCTGCTTGAGCCGACCCCCATCCTCAGCAACGTGCAAGTGTAGTACAATATCACAAATGCAATACTCTAAGATCTGTCTCCGGAGCTCCAAAGGAATTGAAAGAAGTCTCGAGACAGAAGATGCTGCAAGTAAATCTTTGGACAGATTCTCAATTTCTTCCACTAATGCAATGGACAGCGCCTTTAATCCTGGCTCAGGAAGCAGCTCCGAGATTACAGCTTCAACAGTGGGCATTTGTTGCTTCTATAGCATTCGCTTCTTCAGTCTTCTCCGTAGTTTCGAGCAACGAGACAAGAGAAAGGTACGCATCTTTCACCCCCTAAAAATTAGGAGGATAGTTGTTACGTTATGCTCAAGCACTGAAAACAAGAGTAAAACTCACATTCCGAATAGTAGTTAGTCAGCAGTCACTAGGCACCAATCGCGAGCCCAATGTACTAGCGGCCTGCATACCGACCCGTTTCATGGTCACTGGCATCTACTGCGCCCAGATCCTTCGAAATGCCAACTGCAGTAATAGATTGGAAGGATTGAACAACATACGCATGGTTTTTTTTTTGTCAAATTATCTGTCCTCCCCTTTCGTCTTCGAGCATGAACATCGGCGTTAAATCCCCTTTCTAAGCCGAGGTTTGCCAAGCCCGAACCGAGACTGCGCATTCTAATCAGTAATCACTCACTCAAACTTCTGCGGCCACCTTGCACCAGCATGATGCTTATTGTACGACCCGCTTAGACACCAGTTCTCCTATATCCGCAAAGGGAAGCTGAGCTCGGCCGTAAATATTGATATAAACATGTAGTTGTCCAACACGCACGTAGAGGTGGGTGTATACTTAAAGACTCACTCCCATCTCACAAATTTTTATCTCGAGCCCCCTCCTCCCTCCTTATCTTGAACGAACTGTGAACAACAGAAGTATCGAGAATAATCATGACTACCACTCCATCCGTGATCCAAATTCTCTCTCGCAATAACTATGAAGACCAACATCTCGTCTCCCTCCCAAACGCACTTCCCTTCCCAGCCCTGGCCCCATCTTCAATCCGAATTAAAACATCCATCTTTTCCCTAACCGCCAACAACCTAATGTACGGACGCATCGGACACATCATACGCACCTGGGAGATCCATCCGCTGCCTTCCTCGATTCCTTCCGAGTACTCAGACCCCACGAAATTCGGTCGCATCGGAGCCTGGGGCTACGCTACCGTCCAGGAAAGCAATGTTCCTGACATCGAAGTAGATTCACAGATCTTCGGTCTCCTCCCCATCGGAACACTCCCTCTCGATATGAAAGTCCAGCTCAACCAGGGACTTCCAGGCCAATTCTCAGAGGTCAGCAAACATCGAGAGAATGTCATGCCGCTTTACAATCAGTACTTGTTCTACCCACCAGTCTCCGGACGGACATCGGACATGAAGGAGAGTCGAGGTTACGATGCTCTTTTCCAGATTTTCTTCACTACAAGTTATCTGATTAACCGATTTGCGTTCCCTTGGGTTCCTGCCGAGTTCCTACATCCAAGCAATATCGAGGATAATTGGACACCTGAGAAGGGTGAAATTGACCAGAAGACGACTGTCCTTGTGTTTGCAGATAGTGGAAAGACGGCACTTGCTCTTGGGTATCTGCTGAAGAGCTGTCGTCCAGAAGGATCGAAGCCGAAGAGTGTGATTGGTATCGGTTCTCAGGCATCGAGAGACTTCGCGAAGGGAACCAGATTCTATGACAAAACCTTAATGTACGAGGATGACTCGGGTGATTTGGATGAAGAACTCGGTTTGGCTGCAGACTCCAAAATTGTCGTCGTCGAGTTTGGCTCCAGAGGAGGTGCTGCTGCTCGATGGGCAAACAAACTACGCGAGAGCCATGATAATGTTGTTCAATTGATTGTAGCGGGTGAGGTTGTGAAGGAGACTCCAGAGGAGGCACTGGAAAAGTTCAAAGCCAGGACGAAGACAGGTGCGACTGTTTTCAATGCTTCTGCTGCGGGGGTGCAGGCCGTCAATGTCCTGGGCGAGAAGAGATATTCTGATGAACTTCTGACGGAGTGGTTGGCATTCAAAAATCGAGGACTGGTACAGGGTCTGGAGTTGGTCTGGGGTGTGGGAATGGAAGCCGTGGGAAAGGGTTGGGAGAAACTTTGCAAGGGCGAGGTGAAGTCTGACCAAGGATTGGTATTTTACTTGGAGTGAAGTTGCGATCCACACATTGAAATGTCAAATTCGTTGAACATATGGAGTTAGATTCCCAGAATCACATTGAACGAAGCCACAGATAAAGCCTCCAGTAAATATAGAAGCGAAACGTGAAGCCATATAGGGATGACCTCCCGATTTATCCGATCAGCGATTTAGAGCTGTTCTTGGAATAAAGTACATATGGAATAACCAGCAAGTCGTGGAACATTGGATCCACTAGTTGGTAATATGGAGAAATGTTTTCCAAAATGATTGTGTCTTGAGAAAACAGTATTACCTTTTCGGCTTTAAAAAGTCGAAAGCTAATTGGCTACATTCTGAAGCCACATTTTATCGGCGACGTGTCTTTAGGCTTCAGCTTATAGGTGCATTCAACCCCACCAGATATTTTAGAGTGAACATTGTCTTCAATTCACAACCCTGATTGGATGTTGAAAAAGTATCACGATGCGCCTCATCAACACAGAAACGATGCTGATCGAAGAATTCTTTGGGAGCGACATTCCTCCATACGCCATATTGTCTCATTGCTGGGGTGACGAAGAAGTCAGTTTCCAGGATATCGGCAGACCTCGCTGGCAACGCATGTATGGCTTCATCAAGATCAAATTTACCTGTCAACAAGCGAAGGACGATGGTTTCGGGTACGCCTGGATTGATACATGCTGTATAGATAAAAGCAGCAGCGCCGAGCTATCGGAGGCGATCAACTCGATGTATAGCTGGTACAGCGAAGCCACTGTTTGCTACGTATATCTCCAAGATGTCATACCTTCAGACAGTACAGAGAAAAGCGTCAGACAATTGGAGAACAGCAGGTGGTTTACAAGAGGATGGACCCTTCAAGAGCTTCTGGCCTCACAAACCGTCAAATTCTACGATGGAAGCTGGAACATTATTGGGACCAAAAACAGACTTCACAGACAGCTCTCAAGAATCACGCAGATACCAGAAATCATTTTGCAGTATAGAACACATTTGAAAAGTGTGGGCGTGGCACAGCGAATGTCCTGGGCTGCCAACCGACGTACCACGAGAGTGGAAGATATGGCGTATTGTTTACTCGGCTTGTTCGACGTCAACATGCCACTATTATACGGAGAGGGAGAGAGGGCTTTCATCAGGCTACAGGAAGAAATCCTGAAGGTCTCAGATGATCAATCTCTGTTCGCTTGGGTTTCTCCCAAGGTTCCTCCCAAGGTTCTTCCTAATTACGGTGTCTTAGCAAGATCCCCAACAGCATTTCAATACGCCCGAGACATTGTTCCAATACCCAGCAAGCACGAGACTCATCTGTACTCAATGACGAACAAAGGCTTGAGCATTCAACTTCCAATGCTGTTTCGTGGTGACGAAGTAATTGGTCTGCTAGACTGCCGCCGTAAAGGCGACATCTCCTCCGTTCTTGGTATAGGACTATTGCGAACTTCAAGCCCTTCAATCTTCGAACGAGATCCGGACGCAAAATTGGAACACTATACTCCGGAAGAAGTGGCGGAAGCTACTCCCCATACCATCTATATCCGCGGGAACCAATCACTAAACGCGCCATGGGACTTCTACATGACGTTCATCCTCAGAAACATAGACCTCAACGGCGAAAAGCACGATTATTCATTCTCCAAAGCTGCATCGATACTCTCAGAATGGGAAGGCAATACGAACATGGTTCGTACAGCATGGAATAGAGAACTGAGTCGATGCCGGCTGGCGTTCACCCTCTATGACGCAAAGAGCGGCCACACTTGGCTTATCATGCTGATTGTCCATACGAGACGGGATGGGACCTTGAGACACTTTACTAGAACTGCTGTACTGCTCCCGGACATCGAAACTGTAGAAAAATGGAATGACGAGCACTTCTCGGAAGCTGAACACTTCTGTTTGCAGTGTTGGTGCTCGAAGAAAAATCTAGGCATCGAGATCGAGCTCACGGAGGAAGTGGTATTGAATCAGAAAGTCATCATGGTGGATGTCCGGATGCCATCTGACGAGTCTACCTTGAATGTCTCTCGCGCGCTCTATACTTGAAAACTTTATCAAGCTCAAAGTCATCAGCAAGGAATCCTACTTGCTCATGGTCCATGGATAGTGCGTGAGCTATATCCCGTTTCTGGATTCATCTACAAAAATCCAGAACGCAGTAGCAATTGGGAGCTGGTCTCGCACACCCTTCGAACAAAAGTGCGAGAGTAAATGAGCTATTCGCCAAAGATGACGATTCCATTCGGACATCGACCGCAAACCGCACAAAACAAGAAACTCTGACATTGGCTCAAATTCTAATTGTCCGCTCCCCAGCCCTCCAGAATGAAGAAGGCCCGTCTCCTTTCTCTCCCACGACGCCCCGAGGCCTCGTTCCTACACGTGTCACTGTCACCTGCAGCTTGACTTCGAAGACCGATATTCGATTCCTTGGTAAAGGCAGTGATTGGCAGATGAGCTTGCTGCTTGGGAGAATCTTGAAGCAACGAGAACAGGTGAGCCCTGAGCCATCGCTGCTGAATGCAAAACAAAGGCCTCATAACCGAAGAGGTGTCGTGAGAATAGACGTGCATGTCGATCAGGGACGAATATCGGTCCTTCTTCAACCACCAGGCACCGAATGCAGCACCTCGCAGCGGGTTCAAGTTCTTCCAAGCGAGGTCTCTAACAACACCTCATGTACTGCACGTTATCCCAGACTTCTCCAGAACTCCATGGCAGGCGCCGTCTCCCCGGAGTTGGGTTTGTTTCAGGTAAGTTGAGTCTGGGCTGCGTGATAGCTGCATGGTCGGATTTCTACCTCCGCTGGAGAGATGAAGAAGGAGATTGAGGGATATACTTTGGTATCCGGGGTGTATCTTCCGCCAAGCTTCAGGGGTTTTTGTATGGCGACACTGCAAAAAACTACCCCTGACTTTTGGAAGATACACCCCGGGTACCAAAGTAAAAGACAGGCGGCGTATTCGGTTGTATTGTGGGTCTTGAAGTAGTGAGCGCTGATCTGAGGAATTGGAATGATGAGAATGAATTCGAGGAGCAAGTATGCATTGTTATCACCACCGAGAGGATAATTGAGTAACGGAGGCACACGCGGATGAATTGGAGGCTTCGATTCGAGTTAGCGAAGTAAATGTAGAAGTATAATGTACCAAGACGCCTGTAACACTGATGCTCTCTTGCAATTTGTGCAATAGGACGATGCACGTAAGATGATATCTTTTGAAGAACATCCCGCTCAACTGCTCCGCTTCCTAAAATCCCCGAAACAAGGAATGCAAAAGACGGAAAGCGGAAACACGTCATCCCGACCACCTGGTAGCTGCACGGAGAGTGTTTTCATGTAACCAACTTGACGCACGTGAAAGCACCACTTTCTCCGCACAAACCTCTCTTCCAGAGCCCTCCTTCTCCAACATTTCAGCACAGGTACCGCTTGTCAAGCCATTCCCCTCAAATCAAGCTTCGTCATCCGTGCACCTCCACACTTTCAGCACCCATCATCTCTGCATCCCCTCACCAGAAGATGGAGACTTTCGGTCCTTCTCTGCAGAAGCCTGTCCACTTAAACGAGACCTCCCTTCACCACTTCGAGAATGCCCTCTTCATGTGGTACCTAATCACATGACTATGCCCAGGTTCCGGCACGTGAAGGACATAAAAGTTCGCAGATAGCATCTTGAAAAGCTTTCAACTGATCCATAAAATATCAGATCATGAAAAAGATGATATTTCCACAAGATATGATATGATTTGTTTGGCGGGACGATGAACGGTGGTGCATGAGGTTTGTGGAATGAGGTTCGCTGGCGAGCTCGGATGCTCGGAACTGGATAAAGTCATGCCATGGATGGGAGAAACACGACTACCGATGCATGTACTTCGTATGTACCTTGTACATGAAAATCACGCTTCGGAGGATTCAAATATACGATGGACAAATATATCAGAGTTCCGAGAAAACGTGCTAAAGGTTTTCTTCAAAAACCATGGCGTGATGTACTGGTGATATTTAACTTTCAGACACGTTTTTGATGGGAGATCTGCAACTGACCAATCCCGGGATTCCCATAATTCCTGTCATGGAAGCATGATGGAAGACACGAAGAACGAGGCGATGCGTGAGATTCGCATCGTCTGAATTACTCGATCGAGAATGGTCAGCTTTCCCGTCTTCAATCGAAACTTCATGCAGCCCACATCCGATTGGATTGGATCAAAATCTTCAACGGAGAGCATCGACAAATCGAGTTAAACCCCCTGGAGCAAACCATGTGAAGCTGCTGATGTACTCCGTATTCGAAATCCGCGACACAGACATCAAGCCACCGTAGGAAAGTACCGAAGAACATAGCCATAAAAAACCACGATACAGTGTACAGTGACCGTCTGCCGGTGCGAGGCGAGAAAGAGAGAAGTCAGGATCCGTTTCGTGGCGTGCGTCTGTAATGCTGACAGACGCCATCTCGCATGGACACGAGACCCGATTCGTAGAAGAGTCAAATCTTGCAGCGAAGCACCAGATGTGATTTGTAGTCGATGCAGAACTTGCATGGAACACCGATGCTGATTTGTAGAGATGAATCCATCTAGAAGCACTTTACTTCATAAAGAACAGTCTATTAAGATTCTAACTCGGACATGGAAAGGACGTGGTGCCTGAAGTCACCCAATAAATGGCAGGCGGTTGAGATTGATGGGCTGGGGACCACAGCGAATGATCGTGATATTTGGCAGTGAGAAATTATGAGAGGAGCAGAATGAGTTTTGTTCAGGAGAACTCTCGGTACTCGAAAATCCACTGCCACCGCCATCAGATGAGATACCTTGATGCCGTAGTCCGTAACAGCGGTGATGAAATGAGGCTGCTGACACAGCCCAGAGTCTTTGTTACGCTCGGCTTCGTACCGCACGGCGACTTCCTGTGAGAAGACTCGAGCAAGATCCAGCTGCTAGCATAATCGCTATAAACGGCGTAGTGCCCTCGCAACCGGTATTGTCTCTCCTTGATGCTCGAGTATTGCTGCTATTTGCACCTTCAAGCGTTTCGAATTCAGCCAGAACTATTATTATTATCCTCGAACGAAACGAAACGAAGTGAGACAGATTCCAGCTGGTGTTCGACGATAGAATCGCCTTAACTATTGGTTCATCCCCTTTAACAGGATCTCCTGAACGCTGGTCCTCAGTGTTCTTCGCCGCTTCTTCCGCCCTGGACAGCCAGACTGCTGGGTCTTGGCGAGGAACCTTCAAAGACCGGCGCGCCGTCGATCCACGACTCATCCACCAGCATATCAACCTGCGAGCATATCAACAACTTGAACAAAGCAGCTCAGCAAATAATAATAATACTTCACTTCACCTCTACAATAAATATTAGATCTCCCCGTCCCCTTTCCAGCACACGCTTTTTTGTGGTGTTCCTTGGCGCCAAGATCCAATATCCAATATCCACCATCCAATCATCGACCACGCACCCCCGCATTCTCATTTCAGGGTGTCCCGTCTCAGCACCGAACTTTACGGACCGAATAAGTACCTGCCCTGTACTGTACTCCAGTCTTTGACTCCAGACAAAACATCTACTCCACTACTTACCCCATACTCTGGAATACAGAGAGATATCGAGACTAACGACGATCAATCAGTCGACGACGACGATACGAGCATCTCGAGGATTTCTGTTCGAATATCGATCAACATCTTCGTGTTTGGTTGCGTGGAGTCGCCTTCGCACGCAGACTCTGCGCTGAGCGACACCCTTCTCTTCGCCCGCCGCATCGCCCGCCATGTCGACGTCCGTCAAGCGGGCCTGCGACGCCTGCCATCGTCGTAAAGTCAAATGCGACGGTATCAATCCGTGTCGCAATTGTTCCTCAGCTCAATTATCGTGTACCTACCACGCCATCCCGCAGAAGAAGGGTCCCAAGGGCTCCCGAGCCAAAGTGATCAGCGAACTGCGAGAAACACAACGACAAACCACCCTCTCCTCCAAAGTCGCGAATCGATTGAACGGCATCAACAGTCCGCCATGTAGTCCGAGTCTTGCGCCCACGCCGGGCCTCTTGACGAACGATATGATCAAGGACTGCATCGAGTTCTTCTTCGCGAACATGTATCCCACTCTGCCGATCCTCCACCGCGGACGACTCGAACAACAAGCGATGTATGCGGATCAAAATGCCGATACATACTGTCTGTTGACATCGCTGTGTGCGTTTATGATGATTCAACCTGGGATGGGAATACCTGGTGATCCTCTCGGACTCGACAGTCTACCGGGCGCCAATCTTGTGTCGGGGAATTTGTTGATGGAGGAGACGTTGAGGGTGCGAAAGAGTTACGATCACCTCGAGACACCGACGTTGAACAGTCTTGTCACAAGTTTCTTCCTCTTTGGATGTTATTATGGTCTCGACTTGCACAATAAGGCGTGGTTCCATCTGAGAGAGGCGACGACTTTGGCACATATCCTTGGCATGCAGAAGGAGGAAACTTATCTGCAATTCGATACGGTCGAGTCATCAAGACGGAGGAGGTTGTATTACTTGTTGTTTGTGACGGAGAGGTAGGATTCTCGTCGAGAAAATATCGGATTATGCTAACATTCCGCAGAGCGTATGCCCTTCAGAGACATCGACCCCTATCATTACAGGCCACTATTTCCATCCCAACACAGAATGACGATCCATCCGACACACAGGCTCATACTCTGAATGGCTTCATTCATCTTGTCAATCTCTTCCGACCTTTCGATGATGCTTTCGTTGCTCTTTGGAACAAAACTCGAAATGACTGCAACCCTGCATACCTCGCTGCTCTTCAAAAACAATTGACCGACGCCCTTCCAACGTATCTTAACTCGACAGAAAACCAAACAGCGGACTTGAGGACTAGTCAACAATGGTTACGAACGATGGTCTGGCAACTGAGCATCCAGAATGGTTGCTTGAGTTCGAACAGTGACGATCCAAGCATGACTTTTAATTACCCTGTCGAGATTGCTAGGGATCTCGTCTCGATGACTTCTCAATTCTCGCAACAGAGCATGGAGGTTCATGGCATCGGACTGGTATGTAAACTTGATCTTCCTGTTGACGCTGCTAACGATATCTAGATTGAGAAACTGTTCGATGTCGCCTGCTCACTGACAGACGTTCTCTCCCTTCTTCCTCCTAATCCGGACCCCTTCCAACTCGGACCTCGTGACTACCTTCACGACTTCATGACTCTCCTTTCAGTTCTCCGCAATGGCGACAACCGTTTCCTTCCCCTCCTCCTCGCCAAGATCAACGATGTCCTTCCTCGACTCGTTAACCCAATGCTCCAGAGTGTCCCAGACACTCCAGCCAACATGTGTGCTGATGTTGACATCTTCGATGGCTTCGGCAATGCTGGTATCGGAGTTGCATCAAACTTCCCAGGCTATAACGGCAACGGCACCTCGGGTGGTGAATTCAAATTGGAGCCCGATACGGACTTCAACGCCAACAACCTTCAAGGCATGCCAGCTTACGACAAGCGTATCGATGAGCTTGGCTCCCCTCAGAATGGAGACAACGGCGACAACAGTCCTTTCACATCTCCATCCATCATGCAAAGTCCAATGGAGTTCCCAGGCCTGAACGACTACGGAGGATTCCCTGATCTCAGCTCACCGCCTCCAATGCCAAACAACATCAGTTCCACCAACAATCTCGGCAATTTCGGCGAAGGAGTAGGTGGAGGTGGACGCCAGATGCAACAGGGCCAAATGCAGATGAACATAAATCCGAACCCGACAATGAATCCAAACTTCAAAGCAGAGTTCGATGGCACAATGAGCATGTTGCAAATGGGGAGACAAGGCGTGAGGAGACCCCCGCTGAGGATGAATAGCGGCAGTAGTTACGGCATGCAGCAGGTACCGAGGAGTGTCCCGGAGCAGTATCACTCTTTGCAGAGGGCGAATAGTGGGGGTGAAGGTGTGGGTATGATGGGTATCCAAAATGGGGGCATGCAAAGCGGGATGACTGGCGGAGGGATGCAAGGCGAGATGCCGTTCCGGTGATAGTTGTGGACTTCCAGCAACGGCATCGAGTTGCTGAGGGTAGGTCGAGGTGATGGCATCGAGGCAGGCTCAAACTAGATGTCGTTGTGGCCGAGACATCCGCCCCCGCCATGTCTCACGGCATCTGGTGGTTCATCGACATCACTGCCTAGCTTCGAGGCCAACAATATCCCTCACAATTGACATCATCCCGCTTCCAACATGATAAATTGCATACAATCGCCCATCGAAAAGAAGCTTTAGCAGGAAATTTGGAGGACGGATCTGGTGTTTGGAGTGCTCTGGTAGCATTGAATATCTGCTTGCTTAGCTGCTTGCATTACAACCTCACTTTTACTTTGTTTTGCATGTTGGGTCTGTTGCTTTATTCCGCTGGGACATGGAGGTATTTAGGGCATAGGATGATATGCCGGAGATGGATTAAAAGGAGGATACTTGAAGAGAATGGGAAAGAGGTGGAATAGAATGATGAATGATGAGATATACCTTTTGTCTTGGCTTGGGACTTGAGTAATTAGTAGAAACGTAGTTGTCTATCGGATTAGCTAGTATTTTGTTCATCATCGGTAGGAATGGAATTAGAATTGCATATACTTTTCCTACAATCTTCTACTTCGTGACGTCTCTTCTCGACCATATGCTTCAGTAGTCCTAACTGCCATTTGAGCCGATCACATCTTCCCATCTCCCGCTCCAGCATCTGTGCCTAAGATTTTCGACACTCCAAAATG
The DNA here is from genome assembly GCA_900073065.1 of Phialocephala subalpina. Taxonomy (NCBI): domain Eukaryota; kingdom Fungi; phylum Ascomycota; class Leotiomycetes; order Helotiales; family Mollisiaceae; genus Phialocephala; species Phialocephala subalpina. The sequence goes on along the minus strand of FJOG01000062.1, from coordinate 73,071 downwards.
AACGCCAACACTAATAGGTTTGCCTGGGGATCGACTTTACGAGAGATATGGCCTCCAATTTCAGAATTTCCATTCGACAACACTACATCCTTTCAATTAGAAACTATGCCATCTAATAGGTCTCCATCGGCGCAGTCCAATGCTGTTGGAATCATGCAGTTGTGAGAATTTTGTGAAGAGATGCCAAGCCTTGAAGTTGTTGAATAGTGCGATCGAATATATCCGACGATCACGGAGAGATTCAACAACAAGGCACTACTCAAGGAAAAGCAAGCAGAGCTCCATCCAATCCGAACTACCACTTCAACACTCTCAAAGTCAAATAGCGAATCAGGCATTGACAAACTGGAGGCCAATTTTTGGAGTTTGGCCTCCACCCATAGCCACTCGAGATCAAATTTACATCGTTAGAACGGCCGCAATTCACATACTCGAATGCTGCAATATCATATTTATGTGATGATATTCCGAGTTTGATGCATGGCCTTGAAGTTCTCGAATCGTGCGCTAAAAAAAATGTTTTGGCGAGACTCTGCAGTCAGGGGTAGGAACAAATAAGTAAGGCAAGGAGAGCGAAGACAGACTACATCTAGCCAATCATGCCCGCGAATATTCCTTCATCAGCTCCATCTCTTTCCAGCTTTTCGACACTATGAACGCTCGAATCAGAGTTCCAGGTCGCCCAGACTATAATTTCGGCCGGCCTCCACTTTGGCCCTTTGCAGTTGAAGAATGCTCTGCTCAATCCAGCTCCTCACTGCATGATTCAATTAGACTCTTCTGGCGCATTAAAATGCTGTGAAAATGATCTTGTTCGGATAATATTTGGATCGTATGGATAGCCTTAAAGTGGTCGAGATTTGCTCGCTGAAGCCTGCGATGAATACGCTGAAAATATCCGAGGAACACTGAGATTCTGTGCAGCGATCAAGAAGAAGCAAGGAGAGAGAAACAACAGATGATTTCAAGCCAATCATATCTACGAATTTGCCTTCCTCGCCCAAGCCATCTTCGAGTATTTGAACACCTCGCTAAACGGAATGCTCGGGCGTGGATCCAAAGGCGGCCTCCAACTTGGAGGCTCAACCTCGTTGCATACCAACGGGGCAACGGAGAAGTAAAATTGAAGACAAGAGTAAAGCGGAAAAGTGGTATCCTCGATTTCTGTACAACCACTACTGTATCAATCAATACAAGTCAATCCCGGCCAAGTAATCCAAAAAGCAATTGGCCATTGTTCAATGTCCCATCATCCCCAGCACCGAACGCCAGTCCAGCCCAGCCCACCATTTCGTCCCCGATAATGTACTGTTCCGTCTCATCATGCTCCCCGCGCTTAATACTCTTCCGTCTGAAAGTATATTCAAGTAATGGCCCTCTCCTCCACCAGAGGTGCAAGTAAAGACGATTATCTCGTCTCCTTCTCACAACCCTTTCGGCCTACCCCCTCAACAATAATCTGCTCATCAATCCTCTTCTCCACTTCCCCATACTCCACCCTCTTATAAGTCGTGATCCTTGCCTCATTCAAGTCCACATCAAAGAACCTAACCCGTCGATGATACCCTCCATACCCCCCATACCCACCAAAGCCACTTCCTCCCGCGTAGCACATCCATAATGCCGGACTACCTGACTCGGTACTGGTCAAAGCACAGTACTCATTTGCGTGATCGTGTCCACAGGATACCATCACGACGCCTTCTTCTACCAATGCATCCCTGAACCCGGAGTTGAATCCTGGCGCCGTAACGCCTTCTCGCCATTCTCCTTTTCGTGGAAGACTGTCGTCGCGGTATTCAGGGAGAGGGATGTGAATGAATAGTAGGGGAGAGATTCAATTAGGGCCATCTGGCCGGCTCGGGGGAGGGAACCTTCGTCGTCATGGTTTCCGAAGATGGTGGCGTAGGGGATTTTGCGTTTGATGAAGAGCTCGGCGTATTTGAAGATTGCCTGGGACTGTTAGCTGGGTACTAAGATAGCATAGGAGAAAACATACGCTTTGCGCATCAGGCGCAGTCTCTCCGTTAACTTGATCTCCACTCAAAACCACCAGATCCGGCTTCTCTTGATAGTAGGGGAGAGATTCAATTAGGGCCATCTGGCCGGCTCGGGGGAGGGAACCTTCGTCGTCATGGTTTCCGAAGATGGTGGCGTAGGGGATTTTGCGTTTGATGAAGAGCTCGGCGTATTTGAAGATTGCCTGGGACTGTTAGCTGGGTACTAAGATAGCATAGGAGAAAACATACGCTTTGCGCATCAGGCGCAGTCTCTCCGTTAACTTGATCTCCACTCAAAACCACCAGATCCGGCTTCTCTTGATCCAGCAATTTGCCAACAAACTCCAATGTTCTTGGATCTGCCTCGCAATGACCTCCGTTGAGACCTGCTGGCTCAGCATCTCTGCATGCGCCAGTTCCAGTACTCAAATGCAAATCAGCAACCTGCATGATCTTGAACTTCCCATTTTCATTAACTCTTGGCACAGGCTTCACATGTCCTGCCTCCTTTCCTCTCCTGACACTCAATCTCGCCTCCTGTCCTTCTCCAGCTGTCTCTAACAATAACGCAGTGCCCACAACCTCCCACCCATCTCTAGGATCCACAGCATCGGCGCCGAACAGGACATCCACAGCCGTGATCGCTTTCGCCGAATCACTCGCATGCCGTTTCGCAGACCTCTTCAGCCATAATCCTGCTGGTCTGGACTCCCACTTCTCGTTCCCTTCTCCTTTGACGCCGGTACTGGGATCCAGGCGCCCGATTGTAACATCGATTATAACTTTGTCATCTGGCAGCAATTCCTCCTCCTTCTTCCGCTTGATATGTACGTATGCGCTGCTAACCCAGCCACTGCCCAAGTACAGATCCTTCTCTACCCGGTGCCAGAGGTCAGGATCCAGCTTGCAAGAGCTGAATACATTTACCCTCGAGCATTTCGTGACTGTGATGTCTGTTATGACGAGTCCTGGGTGGTGTGCGGGAAGTGCGTTGTGGATGGCGGAGGGTAGAACTCGGAACTGGTTATCGAGGAAGTAGACGATGACAAGGGTGAATACTGTCAGCGCGCCGAGTTGGCAGATTGTGCGAACCTATTTTGATCACTGTTAGTCTCTACAGAAGTCAATAGAAGTAGGGACAATAGTACAATTCTCCTGGTCATCTTGGCGGTTTGGAAAAAGCTGTTGATGGGAAAGCCGTGGCAACGCTGGAGCTCGTTCTTGCCAGCTGACGTGAGTGTTCCATTCGTAAAGTTGTCAAGCAGTCATCGTTGTATGCGCAAATGCTCCGCGGCGTGTGCAGATGTCGACAAGCAGAAAGAAAGGAGTCGGCCGTTTACCTTGTTCGTGTTCATAATTTCAGGCTCTTTGAGGAAATCTGGGGTCATACGCTAACGGAAAGCTAAAATCAGCCCCCGCCAAAGAGCCGAGAGTCTTCATTGTCTCGTGATACATCCCCCTTTTCAGGGGGTTTTATTAGGTCGGTGTAATAGATACAGTCCCCTCTAGACGAGCTGGAAACTCGACAATTCTCTGGAACTGCCCAACGAAACCACCACCTGCTATTCGTACACCAACCTTGGGACGACATATCATCTCCCAGCCTTCATCATCCGCGGCCTCCAAGCCTGCTTCCAAGACCTCTGTCTTCTGTAGTGCTCTGGGCTTCACCGGTCTGACATCCCATTCTCGCCCACCAACTCCTATTGCACCACCCACTTCCACTGTCTTCTCCATGAAAAGGGGAAGCTTCTTCTCCTTGACCTCCTTGATGCACTCGATGACTTGAGTGACGCTAGGGCAGAACACCAACAATGAGCCGCCCGGCTTCAATGCCTTCGCCACGATATCCAAATAACTCTGGGTAGCCGGCAAGTCCAGAATCGCATGCTCGAGGAATGGTTTCTGCCCGCTCTCGATGAGCCTAGCCGATAGGTACTCTTCGATGGTACCGACATGAAAGTCAACATGAGGATAGTATATGCCTTCCCGGAAGTTTTTGACAACCTTCTCTGCATGTGCCGAATGTTTGTCGGAAATGTCAAGAGTATGAATGACAGCTCGCCTTGTGGATCGCCATTTCTCGAATGTAGCCTTCACTTCCTCCTTTGCAGCTTTCTCTTGCAGGGCTTCCTCGCTGATATCCTCGATGTCGAGTTTCAACCTCCTGTATCCAACGTCTGATTCCTCTGGGGCGGATGAAAGCTCTGGTATCTCTGGCGATGGAGTATTTGCAGCATGTATGCCTCTTGCCAGGTGTAAAGTCAATGCACCATGGCCTGTCCCTGCCTCAAATATCTCGAATGGAGCTTCGTCTTCAGGATCCGCACGAGGAGGGGTTAGATTAAGGTCGAGAAGGGAGACAATCAGGCTTGCGTCTTGGGAGTAGATCTACTATGATGCGGTAAGAACTTGACCAGGAAAAAGATGAGGACGATACATACCGGAGTCACCAGCCGCGGGGAGTTGTCCGTATATTCTGCAAGTGAGGGTTGGTGTATCCTGTAGAGCACTTTTTTCCTCGAAGTAACCACCTCTCGAAATGATTTCCCGATTATATCATCCGCTCTTATGAAGTCTCCTGTAAGAGCCACACTTCGTCCTGGCTGCAGTTTCTCGGTTATAATTGGGGCAGATGTATTCGTGCGATGCTTCAGCAGCACAATATCGTTCTCTACTCGTTGATCAACACGCGCCTAGACATTGGGAGAAAGCAGCTCGCACCTCGAACAACATTGCTGCTGTATAATCGTCGACTACATGATGCAAAGACACAAGTCGGTGCCTTTCCAATTCCTCGACCAGCACTCCTCAATGATCGAATGTACAAACTCATCGGGTGTGATCTGGGAGCTGTGATGGTTCCTGAAGATCGTGGAATTTCACATGCAGGGAAAGCAGTCTAGCGGCCGCCATTGCAGGGTTGAGGTCAGCAAGGGTCTCGAGGATCAGCTGCTCTCCACGACGTCCTCAACCTCAACTCTCGGACTTGCTATTTGAATTGAATTGGTGTCTTTGTAGCATCATCTGGTTGATTTGTTGTTTCTAGTGTACGACTTTAGTTGATTACATTGTCCCAGCAGGCTAGGAACAAGCTTGCCGAGGTCTACTCGTTGAACCCGTAGCTCCGCTCCTCTCGAACTCGAAGCTCTCCCCTCCACGAAACTTTCCATCAAAGAACAGAAGAGCCTCTCAATATGCCTACCGAAATTGAAGGCACACACCAGATTGGTGACATGACCTTGTACACCAAAAGCTGGAAAGTTGGTACCCATCCGCTCCTCAATGTCCCAGCTGACAATAGCAGCCGGATGGCCCAGCAGTTGCCAAACTCATCTTCATCCACGGCTTCAGCGACCACATGAACCGATACTACGAATTATTTCCCACCCTCGCATCTCGCGGCATCGAGATCCATGGTTTCGATCAACGAGGCTGGGGCCGTTCCGTACACAACAAATCCCAGATTGGCGACACGGGGCCAACATCTTTGGTGATCTCGGACATTGTTTCCTTCATCAAGACTCAACTACCTTCGAACATTCCAGTCTTTGTCATGGGTCATTCCATGGGCGGCGGCGAAGCTATAATTCTGGCATCGGATCCACAATACGCGGATTTGACAAAGGAGATTCGAGGATGGTTGTTGGAGGCTCCGTTTATTGCTTTTCCCAAGGGATTCGAGCCCAGTTCCGTGACAGTCTTCTTTGGCAGATTGGCAGGCAAGCTGCTTCCGCATATGAAGCGCTATTCTCCTCTGCCACCTGAGAACTTGACAAGGGATCCCGAGGTTGTCCAGTCGTTGAAGGATGACAAGTTGTGCCATGATACTGGAACTCTCGAGGGATTGTCAGGCTTGTTGGACAGGACTGAGCAGTTGAACAAGGGAATCGCGAAGCTCAATCCTGGTATCAAGAGTATTTGGTTGGGTCATGGAACAGAGGACAAGGGAACGAGTTATGAAGAGGCCAAGAAGTGGCTTGATAGACAAACCCAGGTGGAGGACAAGGAGTTCAAGTCCTATGAGGGATGGTATCATCAACTGCATGCTGATCTCCCGCAAGATAGGCCAGTGTTTGCAAAGGATGTTGGGGACTGGATCCTGGCCAGAGTTGACGACTCTGCTGTGAAATCGAAGCTGTAGTTGTGGGCAAGGCGTTGGGATTGATACCATTTTGACCAGAAATTATATTCATTTATTTCTCACTAACTTCTTCTTTCTTGTCCTCAATCCTCCGGTCCAAGATCTCATCAATAATCCCCAATTCCAGAGCTTCCTCCGCGCTCAAGAACCTATCGCGCTCCATCATCTTCTCAATATCCTCCAACGAATGCTCCTTCGTCAAATGCCTCTTGAAAATCTCATTCAACTTCCTCCTAACCCTCAATATCTCCTGTGCATGTATCGCAATATCACTCGCCTGCCCAAAATACCCTCCGCTCGGCTGATGCACCATCACACTGCTATTCGGCAGACAGAATCTCTTTCCCTTCTCCCCTCCACATAATAACAAAGATCCCATTGACGCCGCCTGCCCAACGCACACCGTAGATACAGGAGACCGTATATATGTCATCGTATCGTAGATAGCCAATCCAGCAGTGACCGATCCTCCAGGGCTATTGATGTACAACGTGATAGCTTTCTCTGGGGAGTCGGACTCGAGGTACAGGAGTTGCGCCACGATGGCTGCGGATAGGGTTTCGTTCACTTCGCCATTGAGGCAGATGATTCGTTCTTGTAGGAGTTTCGAGAAGATATCAGACTGCCGCCAACCGCCTCCCTGAATTGTTAGCAGATGTAGAGTCCGCAAGGACGGAGGCACCTCACGATGGTCTCGGTGATGTAGGGTATCGGCGTCCAGGCTTTTGGTGGCTCTGATCGTGATGGCTGGGTCGAGAAGCATCGCATGCCTATTCGGAAGGCATTGCGAGCTGGTGCTCGTAATATTCTGGTTGTGAACATGGTCAATGGTGTGTTGCGGATGTTGGACCAGGTCAAAAAGATGTTCGAAGTTGGGAGACGCGATGAAAGTTCAAAGCGCGCCTCGGTTTGATGTTTCGCCGAAGAAATAAATTTGACCTCAGACAACAACTTCAACAACAACTCTACCACGAATCTGCGAGTGAAGCATGTGGTATGAACAGATGTACGATATTCAGAGGTAGCAGGGCCGTGAGGAGGCTTACGACTGCAGCGACAGCATCGACCGTCAATTCGAATCGGCGTTCGTCGAAGCTTGTACCTCAGCAAGCCAGCATCAATGAACAGCAACAAAGTCCAACCAATGATGCAGAGCCAGAACAGAAGGTTCTCTGGCGGCCCCACATTGATGATATCGATGTAGGATTGATCAATCGCGATGGTGTGGTCTCCTCGAATGCTCCTGAGGGGGAGGGTGTTCGGAACAGCTCCTTGAGGGACGATACAGCAACAGACATTCACGATGTTTCCTCTTCCGAGAGAGCACGATCACCTCCTGCACCCAAAGCGGAAGCACAAGCTACATGGGACTTTCCACTATCTCCCCTAATGAACCCAGCCCGTCTGCTGGCAAAGGAAAAGCACCGAGCCACCAAACAACCTCCGTCTGAATCTCGCACCCAGCTCCAGAGGGAACTAGCCAAAAACCCCTTTGCTCTAGCACTCGGCACTCCCGTTCGAACATGCGGCTTAACAGGTACCTCCTTACCAAAATACTTTCTACAAGACTTCAAAATCTTAGCACATCCCGAGACAGGCGGCCCATGCTTCCTACCAACAAGCTTGACTCGCAAAGGCAAGAGAGTAGATGAGTCAGGAGACGAATTGGGAGCTATTGGGGGGGTCACAGGCTATACTCTCTCCAGCAAGAGAGCACTTGATTCAATACAGAATCCCTTAGGAGGTTACTACAAGACCAGAGGCGGAAACAGTCAGCGAGTACATCACAAGTTGATACCGACACATATCAAGAGCGTGAAGGAAGCTATGAGAATGGTTGGTGGATTGAAGTGGAGGCCGGACATGGCAGATTTCGTGCTGGAGCTCATGCGTCGTCGTGTTGTTGAGCATCTTATGGATTTGGGGAATGTGAAGAGAGGCTACTTGGTTGGGTGTGTGGATTGGGAAGATGCTGCGAGCAAGCCTCAGGTCGCGGCTTTCCTTTGGACAGGCGGACGCCCCAATGTGGAGAGTGTCAGTGAACCGACGGAATATTCGACTCTGGATCTGGGCATGGAGGGTGGCTTGAAGGGTGGGGAGAAGAAGAAAAAGAAAAAGGTGCCTGTGTACAACTTGAGAATTCTTCTGGGACGGGAGAAGCTGGCCGAGTTGAAGAAGAGTTTTGGTAACGGGATGTTCGATCGGGAGTTGGTTGCCTTGAAGCACAAGAATATGACTGTAGAGCTGCAGTCGAAATTATGGAGGCTGCAAGGCTATGTTGCGGAGCATCGTGGAGGAGCGCAGGGAAGCAGTCAAGGGGAAGCATGGGATGAGGATCAAGACGATGACGAGGAGAGTTTCGAGGATGGAGACGAACACCACTGAGGCCCACCACTTCGCACTGTATAATACTCAATCTGTAAGGTATCCTTCTTGCTCCTTTGGCCCAAATTAAATCTACTATCAACTGCCTCTCCAAACCCCAGCTCCAACGTTTCCTAGCTAGATTGTCCGTTCTAGTAATACAACACCTCCTTCTCAGAATCCTTACTTCGGCACCCGACAATCCAAATCACCACTTAAATCCCCTCTCATGCAGCTCACCGCCTAATTGGACGCTGGCCACAGAGGACCACCGGTATTCTTGTACTTGCACTGGCGATGATCAGATCCCTGACAACCGCTATCACAACCCCAATTCCCAGAATGGACGCTCCCATCATTCACAGGATACGCATTGACATTGGCATAAGCTGCTTTGTGGCCGGTGACAGTGAAACCACAAGCAGCAGGATTGTAAGCACGAACCTGCCAATTGGGCCATCCGTTATGATAAGACATCAAGGGCTGGAACCAGATGGAATGGCATCCATAGCCTTCGTTCTTCCAGTTGCAGGTGAAGGTATTCTGGATCGTTTTGGTTTGGCCCCAAGAATATCCGAATGATGCGCTGATTGCGAGGTCGAAGTCTGCTCCAAGACCGACTGATCACGACTTTTCAAGCGTTAGTCTGAGCATATTGAAGGTTCATAAATCCCCGAGGCACTTACCTGTGTCACCGATGCTGAACTCGATGCTGCATAATTACAATCCTTGCAATGGTAGCAACCACCAATCTGCTTCCAGGTATTTGACCAGTATCCCCAATTATTGGTAGTGAACCAAGTCTCCACATGGGTGCGGCAGGGGATGTCAAGTACTGTGAGATCGTCCAGCTCCTCGTTCGTGCGCTGTACCGAAAGCTGACTGTCGGCTTCAGCTTCCTCAATGGTTGTGTTGGATACGGTGGTCAACCAAGAGCCGTCGTCTTGAAGTGCATGACTGAAGACCTTACCTGCGTATGGCTCAACGAGTTGCTGAAGCGTAACGCAGTTCACGTCGTCGACATTTGCTAGTTTCAAGGTGCTTCCAGCGGCAGTCCCGCACTCGATGTATGTTTCTTCGGCCTCGGGTGCTGAAGTAGCAGATGCAAGTGCTGAAAAGCCAAGGGTGTACCAAGTGAAGAAGAAAAACGAAAGCATTTTGATCTCCTTGCTTTCGTAGAGCGATGAAGTGTTGGTAATGTCGAGTAAATTTCCACCTTGGATCCACAGCTGCATTTATACATGGATGCTCTCTGCCACTTGGGGACGGTCAACTCGGCATGCAATCTTGTCTTCTCAGCTTCAGATGGCGGAAGGCGGCCGACAGCTCCTGTGCAGTTCTCACTCTCCACCATCGTGAGAGTTACTTGCTCTGCATGACGAGAACAATAACATTGGCGCCCTTCTCTCTGCAATGAAGCGGCAATTTTTGCAACTAGGCAACATCGACAAAGCAAGATATGCTATTGACTAGTGATATCCAGCTTTCGTTGATCAATTCGAGGGCTTCATCCATCCTGATCTCACGCTTGCTATCTTCGCAGCTTGCCTACACTTGCGGCTTTCATCTGTATCGTTGTTCTTGATGAATCACCTCGGACTCAAGCGGTGAATCTAAGAGCCTGTTTTCTCAGCTGTACAAATGTTAGAGCTAGGCAATATAATACGCCCCTTTCACCTCTGCTATCACTCGTGATGTACCTCTTGTGTTTGCCAAGCCTCCAAAGCCAATGGAACGATTGAAAGTGGCAGAGCTTTACTCAGCTGCCAATAATGGCAAGCTGCCAATAATGCCAAGTCCTAGCCAAGATACTGATAAGACTACAAATGCGATCCCGAGGCCATATGTAGCTGCGCTGCATGCATCGGCGGTCTGGCTGACTGCTGCAAACCTAAACATCAATTGCTACTTGCGTGCACATGCATTTCCAAACACGCTGTGGTTGTAATAAATTCATTTCTGTTGAGACTAGCTTCCCTTTCCCTCGAGACCTTTGTCTCCCGCCGAGGCAAGTTGTCCGTTTCTTGAGGCACTTGCGCAAAAGGGTAGGTTACAGCCTCTCTTCGGCTATTGTATTTCGAAGTTCTTGGCCTTTCAAAAATTCCTATTGTCCCTGATTCTCTTTGCGTTTGTCGAATTCTAGATGTTCATGAAGCCGAAAGGTAGAAGTTACTCCAATGCACGAGTGTAGTGTAGCGAGAAAAGTGCAATAGCATTTCATGGCAAAGACAAGGTATTTTGGGGCATGAGATCTGAGACTTCCCGATATTAAGAATTGCGGGGCGTATCCCAGAAAACCACTGATAGTTAGGTAAATGAAAGTAGCTTCGTGGATGATATTTGAAAACAGACAACCAGTCTTCCCACCCGGAACGCTCCTTCCACCATGAATGCGATGTGAAGCTTAACGATGTCCTTAAACCATCTCCATGCGGTAGGCACGCAAACGAATTCTAACATTCGTCCGTGCCCTCGATTCAGCATGGCGTCTGAATTCGGATCGGAGTATCAGTCTTCGCGTGATCACTGACTAGCGTCTGGGGCGCGAATAGCCTCACCTTTGAAAGAAAAACAAACGCGCAAAAATAGAACCTCTTCTGTGCTCCGATCTCCAACCTCCACAATCCTGCACCATCCAACAACAAAGACTTTTGCAACACCTTCGGGCCTTGGAGCTCTTGGTCGCAGAATATCTTGGCATTGCCCCCCTTTTGTCTCGCGTAATTCAAGGAACCTTGCACAAAGAACGAGCCCTTATTAGGCATTGGGCTTTTATGAATTGACGAAAGTCTTCAAGATCTTCCCACAAACCCCAATCACAAGCACAATGGCGCCAGGAACCCCCATCCTCAAGAAGGTAATTCATCCTTCTACAATGTCTGCGCACAGCTAACGCGAAACCTGCAGACGGCAAGTCCGAGAAAAGCCGCACCACAGACGCCCAAGAAGACGAAGTTTGCCATCAAATCTAACTCCACGAGAAAGGCACAGCCCACTACGCCCGGAGGAGCCTCCGACTCAGAGATCGAACTCGAGCCGGAGGAGACACCGAAGGCGCCTACGCCAAGAATCAGACTCTACAGCAAGACAGAGTTGAACCCAGGCCAAATCTCGTCCCTCTACCCATGGTATTACGGACGGCGAAAGCACCCCGAAGATCCACGATCAGAGCCCAGCAAGAGTACACCCCGCAAAAGAAAGGCTGCTACAGGACGAGAAGATGAAGGCCACGACTCTGACAACACATTCGCGGAGATTGAGGCTGCGCTCTCTGATGCTGCGCCTTCTGTCAAATCCGACACATCGGAAGAACCTGCTAATCCCCTCAGTCACCTTCCATTTGGTGTCAAAATCGAGGATCTCCAAAGTCCATTGGATCGTGTGTACCACGAGAAGCGCCTGGAACAAGCTGGTGCCGCCGCCATGCTAGCTAAGAACTTCGATCATGATCAACTTATGTTGTTCTTGAATGAGATCAAGGCAAGCTCTCTAGGTCTTGTTTCCACTTTTGATAGAGCAATACTAATTGGTCTTTGTAGAAAGGTGATTCTCTTGCGGGCTACATCGACTGGGACCGTGTCAATCGTGTCCAGACTGAGACAAGAGTGGCCGATGGCAGTGAAAATAGAACTCGGGAGTACTACAAGGAGGATGTAACTGATTACCCATACAATGCATATGATGGTAACGAGATCGTTTCTGCCTACGCTGTAAGTTCCCATTTCTCGCTCTTCCCAGCCAGCGTTTTCAATCTATCAGCTTATCAAGGACAATGGAGGAGGTGAAGCCAGGCTTAGGGACCGCATGCATGCAGTAAAGATCCGAAAGGGTTCCCGGTATTGGCCAACCATTGCTCCTTGTTCTCGAGAAGGGTGCTTCGGGGCCTAAAGGAAGAAGGTCCCGGCAAGGCTGGGAGTTTGAAAGCGCTGCTCCAATGTTCTGCTACCAAGGATTCTAACGAATACCACAGGTCATGGAAAATATCTACTTTGCCGTTTCAAATACTCGTGGCGACGTCAAGACCTACAGATCCATCCCCGTTTCTGTCAAGACTGAGCTCCGATGGCACCGAAGCCTTAGCCACGATATCCGAGCCAAACACCTCATCGCTGCCACCAAGGAGGTCGAGCAAGAATGGAAGGAAGCAAAGCCGACTCGATACCGCGACATCGCCACCTTGCGCCGAGCGTTCGACTACCTCTCCAACATGTTCCCTCCCGCCTTCCCATGGGCATGCAGCCAAGCCTTCTTCGAAGCTACACTCCAAATGTTGAGAGTCAACAAGGAATACTGTCTGTGTGTGTTCGACGAGGATACGGATCGATTCATGGAAGGATTCAGAGCTGCGATGGTCGATGCAGAAAAGAGACGTATGAAGGACTGGATCGAGGCTAGGACTGATGAGCAGTTCTTTGACTTGATGGATACGGGCATGGCTCCTGATTTCGAGGATAAGATCAAGTGTGCTCCCAACCCAAACAGTTCAGCTTGTTGAGAGGCGGTGGCTGGATGTCCCAGACTTACTGGTACTCTTTGTTTGCTTGTAGAGTTTTTGATTTCTGGTCTGAGAGCATTGAACGCATGGGTGGTGGTTGGGATGGCATTGTATTGTTGAGTACTTGTGGAGTTCACTCTTGTATGCGGATACCCTTTGGCACTTTATATTGCGGCTGGTACTCCAGCAAACTTGTACGGATTAGATTGGGTCTTTGAAAATGAGACTAAACACACAAAAAAAACTTGCATTCTAACAGTGTATCGTGATCAGCGCGATGTGACCGCACCCATGACGGAGTGTGTCAAAATGCTTTGTTCCCAAGAATGTACCCCTTGACCTCCATCCACGCAAAGTGTTCTCAACCTTCCAGCCCCGGCTGGGCTTTCCCGGCCCTCCTCATTTGACGATAGACGACGAATTAGTTGAGATGAACATGCAGAGCTCCTCTAGGATGAGCCTGCATCATAGAAAGGTGCTGCCGCCCAAAAATTGCACTGAGGTCTTGCAGCGGGATCTCTTACATGGCGTCCTAGGTTTTCGTATTCCTCGTCATCGAAGACATCAGTGATATCCGACACTGTATAATTCTTTCCATACTCGGAAAATGTCGGCAATCCTTCGGCTACTGGCACACCACCCATCGCAAAGGCTGTGATATACTTCTGCATGGCGTCTGCAATGGTATGATCTATAGTTATTCCAGCCACGTCCTCCTCAATATCTCCATTGTCGAATTGCCAGTCGACATCCTCGGCATGCACTTTAGGCTCGATGTCAAAAACGTAGCCGTATGCACGTGAGAGTGTTTTGGATAGGTAATATGCGTTGCATCCAACTAACAAATCAGATATGACGGTATTGGATCGTTCGATCTTGTTCTTGTACCCATGCGTTCCATCATAGACTTGAGGATAGAGTGTCTGGCTAATTTCTTCAATTACCGAGCTGTTGGCTGTTGGAAAGAGTTCTTGGATTTCGCGCATGTTCTGGTCCTCGGAATAGTCGAATGGTGGCGTGAAAACTCGACCCTCGTGTGCGGTCTGTGAAACCATGACAGGGACATCGTGGAATTTCTTTTGGCTGATCAGGCGTATGGGGAAGTCAGGAACGTAGGAATTCGGGCTTGGATCGACAACGGGTCCAAAGGTCAGCCTTCCATACGGTGATTTCCCCACCATGAGGGCATTGACAGCACGAAGTTCCTCGAATGATAAAGCACGGAGGTCCTGTGCGGAGGTGATTTGCTTATTAGCAACCGCTGAAGCGTTTCCCAGAACCCAATCGAAGAGGATTTTACTCTGCTGCGGTACGAAAGGTTGAAATGCAGGGCTCTGGATGATGGCCTGGTGGAACAGTGGTGTAGAGCCTTTGCCTCCATATGAAGTGATGTGATGCATTATAGATCCTCCTCCGGCTGATTCACCCATGACGGTAACGCGGGATGGGTCGCCTCCGAAACGGTGTATGTTTTCCTGCACCCATTCGAGAGCCAACCTTTGGTCAAGCAGACCTACATTGGCAGTCACATTGTCGTCTCCAGAGAGCCAGCCCTGTAAATGTCAGTTGTAACTCCAAGGAATTTTTGTCGAACATACAAAAAGCCCGAGGCGGTAGTTAATTGAGACAAAGACAACACCGTCGGCTCCATTAAGCTCGCTCTTGGCAATGAAGGTTGCAGGATTTCCCTCCGACGTCTTATCCCCGAATGCGTATCCACCTCCATGTATCCACACAAGGACAGGAGCCTTGCGATCAGTCGATTTGAAGATCTTCTCTGGGACAATGACATCAAGGGCTAGGCAGTCTTCGACTCACGAGGATCTGGAGCTGGGACAGTGAAATTAGAGACAGCGGAATTGAATATGGCTGGATCCGCGAATTCCTCGTCCGCTAGCCATTTTGTGAGAAAGGGCTGCTCGAGTCCGTACCATACTAAAGAGCTTTTAGAGAAGCAGCTTATATACATACAATGAGACTCACCTGGTTTAACCTGAGTAGGGATGACACCAGTCTGACCTTCGTTAACGGTCTGGTTGCGGTCGTGAGCATTGATGGGAAGGGGGGCCTTCCAACGCAGCTCACCGACCGGAGCTTGGCCATAACGAATGTTGGAGAAGTTGTAATAAGGGTATGGATTGTTAGTGAACTGCGGTTTCATTAGAAATGGAAGTAGAATGGGGCCGGAAACTGTACATTTAAGCTGGCTTGGTGGATGGCATATCCTAGGTCGACCCTTGGGGGTATGTCTGCAGGCACTGAGGCAGCGATAGCGAAGAGAGATGGAACCGCAAAGCCGAAGAGAGCGGCGGCGTTGTATCCCATGACCGAGAGGAACATGATTGACAGTTATGGGGGAAGTTTGCGGTGGATGAAGGAAGACGAGCGGAAAATTGGAAAGAGGAAAGGAAAGTAAGGTTGAAGTTTTAAGTGGGAAATACTTAGCTCTAACGAAAAGAATGAGCCGTTCTTTCGAACTTGCGGTAGAAGGGGTTCTTGACACTGTTGCGGGATGAACCTAGCTTGAACCAAAGTGAGGGAGGTGCGATTCAGACAAGCGGGATCATAATTCAATTTTGATGAACGTTTCTAATCACTCCAGTGTTCAGACAGCAAGCGAGTAAAAGAAAGTAGGCAAACATATGTGCTGATAGGCGAACGCGGCCTCTAGGTTGTTCTCCTTGTTACGATGACATTGAATCCGCATTTCTAATATCTGGAAACAGAAACTAGAGCCAGATTTCGCGACCACGAGACGGGTTGGCGGGAAACTAGTTAAAAAAGGTGTTGGCGGCGGAACGACACAAGCTTACCAGGAATCGCACGCAGAATAGTAGTAAGCCGTTTAGAGCGTGCAGCGCAGGTCATGTAGCCAAACTCAACACCGGTCCTTGCTAGTTTCGAACTTCGAGGCAGTACATTTAGGTTTCAGCAGGAGAATGCCACCAGAAGGCATGCCAACTCCAACGGGATAGATAGCGACAGTGTGCATCAGTGGGCGGGGCTGCCATGGACCACTAAGACCATGGACAGAGCGTAATAGAATGTTTGTCTATGCATGTTCGACAGTAAGAGACTCAAGGGTCGCAGCCGGAGCCAGCTTAACCCAATGTACCAGCACCTTCACCTTTCCTCGTGACCGATTGCAGCTTCGCTACCAGGCCCGAGCCGAGCAGGATCCGTATTTCCGGAGTTCAACGTTGAGTGTATATCCCAAGGCGACCACAGAAAGTGATACTGATGTCACAAAAGAACCCGGGACATTGGCTTCGATCTTCGCAGCGAGCCAGCGTGGAAACGCGTCATCGAGGAGAGAAACGGAAATGGAATCAAGCTCAATGGCTCCAGAGGGCTCGCGGATACAATCAAGCTCAATACTGCTGTCCCTTCTGGTCTTCTCTCGATCGTGAAGAAGTATTCTGCCCAGTGAAGGAAAACTTGGGAGAAGGGCCATCCGCAGCTCTGTGAACCCCTCCGACGTGTCATATTAACAGAAGCCAAGGTGTAAAGCAGCTGGAAGATTCGAGACCCGTTTAGATATACCACAAGTGGAAAATGTCTTCATAACAGCCCGTTTGCGCGTATGCTCGTCCATTGATCGCGTATCTCTCTCTGGTAGGGGTTTGCTCGGCGTCAGAGGTGGTGCCTGGCGAAGTAAGCCACGTCGCGGTGTCCTCGTAGCGATCTTTGTTTCCTTTTGTATGCGATCAAGTCTTAGTATGGAAGGTCGTTCGTTGCTCTGCGAGAAGAGTCTTGTCGTGGGGAGATTCGAAGAATTGGGTAGGACATCTCGGCATTGAAGAGTTGCGACCTGCGCCGACAGGACGGCTCCGGAGAGGTACAGTACGAGTCAATCTTATTCCCAATTGTATTCCTAGATAATCAATTAGCATAGCTCCAATGGGCGTTCAATGTTCCCTCGTACCTGTGGATGCGTGATGGAGTTGTTGCGGGGTTGAACGGAGGAGAATATCGGTGCAGAAACGGGAGGTCCAAAATGCCTTTCAACTGACCTGCCCAAGTCCAACACCTCTAAACAACTCCAAGAACAACAACAAATCGTACACGGAGAACGATTTCGCTGCGTTTTTCTCCGAATTCTCCGCCGCGGAGAGCACATCATTCAAGACGCCACCGCTAACCTTATCCCCATATCGTTCTTGAGAACGTTTGTCCGCACAGTCACCAAGAAGTTAGGGACATTCAAGAACGCTTCAAGAACATCACCATGATCCAAACCCACCCTCTTCCTACGATTTCTTGTTGCTATTCAAATCCTGTCACGTTAATACAACCCTCTCCTTGATACATAATCTGCCGTTTGGACATTGTTAACAGCGATCCCAAATCATGAGCAAGTCTGTTCGGATGGCCCTACTACTGTCGTTGGTTCATTTCGCATGAACCCCAAGTGCAAGGCACTTTCATCATTCGCGCGTACATTGTATGTTCTAAAGTCTAGATGATACGCTTGTCTTGCTCTGTCCAGCTCCAGTCTTTACAATCTCTGCAGCATGTATTCCTGCCTTCCGCCCAAAGACAGCACCCGATGTCAACCCACTTCCTCCAGGGTAGTTCTCGTAAAACAGAGCTCCAACCATCTCTCCAGCACAGAAGACTCCAGGCACAGTCCTCCCAGTCAAATTCGAGATCACACCTGCAGTGTTTGGGTCAACCTCAAGACCCCCAAATGTGAAGGTGACCCCGCAGCCAACCTTGACAGCCATGAAAGGTCCTTCGTCGATTGTCAAAGCCCGGTTGGACTTTGGAACCTTCAAGGAAGACTGTTTGGACTGGGTTGAAAGGCCGTCTCGGATCGCCGGATCCCACTTGACCTGCGAGTTTTCCTTCCGTTCATTCTTTGGGACATTTATCATCAATCAGAAGGACTTTCTTTGCTCCGGATTGAGCTGCTGAGACAGCTGCAGAGAACCCGGCACATCCACCGACGACAACAACATCGCAGTCTATTGACAGTTCGGCAGCCATCTTGTGAGAAAGGGGGTGTTTGGTGGGCAAGAGATGAAGGTGTGTACATCACGGAAGAAAATGTAGCACCGTTGTACATGCGGAAGTAGATAACCGTTAAGTGCGGGGGATTGGGGTGGTGGCGGGGTCAGTCACGTGCAGGAGTTGATTCCACCTTCCTCTCCTCTTACCTTTCTTGTGTCTGTACTGTCTCTTTGTGGATTGGATCTATTTCAGTTTTCCAAAGAACCGGCGCACAAAAGTACTAGAAATATAGGACATTCTTCTGTTAACACCTGAGTCTGTATATGAGCTTGCTAGGTAACAATGAAAGACGAGAGCGGGAGATTTATATCAAGTACCTCTTCGTTGTTTCTTTGCAGAGCGCGTCTGGTTTTGGGATATTGGTGATGTTTCTGTATCGTTTGTTTATTATACATCGGGTACATCCAGACCCTAAGTAGATTCAACAGGTTGTCCGAATTCCCTTTTGACAAAGTCGAGACTCGGGGAGCCGCAAGTGCGGTGAACCACCATCACAAATGTGAGGCAGATGAGTCTATCAATGAGAAGAAAACAATGCTCTCGTCAAGCTTTGGAGGCTGTGAGTAGGAAGTTGCGGCTCGAGAAGGCAGTCACCTGTCAAAGCTCTCTTTCCCCCACTTGGTAATCCGAACTTATGGGGTTCTCAATCGGCTCCTCGCATATCAACAACCTCGCAGCGCCAAGTGGTTAAGTTCAGCAGATGGCTGCAGCTAAAACAGCGATATGATATCATATCCCCAAACGGATTCCCAAATTCCTCTCAAAGTATGAAGAATGGATCGAGGCATACGTGAAAGGATCGAGTCACCAAGAGGCCGTGCAGGTCTCAAAGGCGTTTCTCAAGATGAGAAACCTTTGGATATTTTAAGTGGCCTTTGCTTTGTCCTTTGAATGCAGTAATCACATGTACAGCAGAAATAGGTTCTTTTGATCATATAAGATTCTTGGGCAATGCCGTCCAAGGCAGGGCTTTTGAGAGTCTTGTCTGCGCGACTGCTGCCAGAGGATTTCTGCTGTTTGATTTTCATCGTCTTCTATGGTGACAAGCTTGGAAGAAGAAGGGCGGTTATTCTTGAGACATTGGTCATGCTGATTGGAACTGCCATCCAGGCCAGTTCCTTCGAGCAGAGACAATTGCTCGTTGGAAGAATTGTGACTGGCGTTGTAAATGGATGAATACACCAGGTATCCTTGTTTAGCAGAGTGAGATAGCTCCTCCGAAGTTTCGAGGTTTCTTGGTAATTTTTGAGGGTGCTCTGACTACTTGCGGAAGTATGTCTGTCCTACCCCGCCATAGAAAGACTTACTGACATCTGCAGTCATGATTTCGTACCGGCTGAATTACGGATTCTACTACATCAACATGGACAAATATGGATCGTTCCAGTGGAGATGTCTCACCGCATTCCAGGCAGTCTTTGGTTTCATCTTCATAGCTGGACTTTTCGCACTTCCCGAATCGCCAAGATGGCTTCTGTAAGTCGTTCCCTACCTTGTATACAGCGCCCCCGCTCACAATCCGCAGAAAACACCACGAAGACGACACCGCCTTGGAAATTCTCAGTCGTTTGAACAGATTCGATGCCGGCAATCCGAAGATACAGGAAGAGGTCACTGAAATCAGACGAGTTGTTGCCATTACTGGTTCATCGAAATTGACAATGAAGGAGTTCAGTCATGGATACCACATGAACAGATGGAGCGCAAGCCTCGCGTTCACTTCGCAAGCTTTCCAGCAGATTGACGGAATCAATATAGCCACATACTATGCAACGTGAGTTTTATCACTCCCCGCTGCATGTCCAATGCACCCACAGACAATGCCAGAACAGTCTCCGAAGATTCCCTTGATTTCAGCATCGGTCTCGCTCGTCTCCTCACTGCCTGCCATAGTACCGAATACTTCGTTGTAGCAATCACAGTACCCTGCGTTGTTGATAAGTCCTGACGCCGAACAATGATGATGATTGGTGCATTCGGGATGGCATGCTCAGCTCTGATCATTGGAGTCTGTTTGTCGCAGGTTACGGATACGTACAAAGCACCTGCATACGCTACTACAGTCTTCATCTTCGTGTTCCACTCATTCTTTGCTGTGGGGTGGTTGAGTGTGACGTGGTTGTATCCTGCTGAAGTTACACCTATTCGCATCAGAGCTGAAGCGAACAGGTTGACCACGAGTGCGAATTGGATTGTGAGTACAATGTCCTCCTTTGATGTAGACATTCATACTGATACTGACCTCTCAAAGTTCAACTACGAAGTCGTTCAAGCTCGCACCCATCATGCTCTTCTCCATCTCCTGGAAATCATGCTTTCTCTTCATGTGCTTCAACTTTGCATTCATACCCGTCGTCTACTTCACCTTCGTCGAAACGAGCGGGATATCTCTCGAGAAACTCGACGCAATCTTCGCAAAAACATGTGAGAAGAAGGAGAACCCTGTCTTTACCGAGAGAAGAATACGCAAGGGCAAGCCACTTGATGTATAGAAGAGGGATGAAGCTGGCAGAGAAGGTGTCTTGCATGAGGAGAGGAGAAGTGACAGTGATAGTAGAGTAACGCTCCAAGGAGACGAAGAATGGAGAGAGAAGTTGGATTCCCGAAAAGGCGACGATGAGTGGTGCCGGTCCTGGTGCCAATGCTGATGGGATCGGTGGGGAGTCCTCCCCTGCTGTGCGTTGAAAAGAGATCTTGGATTTCTGGTTAAGCAAACCAAGAAATTCAAGAAAACACTTGCTATGGCACACCGCCGTCGTGCAAGAATGGCACTGCAGCAAGGGGTGCGAGCTTGGGATATTGTAATGCTCTTCGGAGATGTTGAGTAGATAATTTATTTTGTGTGTAGATACCGGCGGCGGATTCAGCTCTCCGAAAATCGAAAGACTTTGAATGATCACTATTACTTTTTGAACTACAGATCACGACCTCCTGGAAGAGAGTGCAAGCCAATGATTATTTGCATGTCGTAATTGGTGATGGCGTAGTTTGTGATTTGTCCAGAGGTAGGATTGTTGATTTCCGTGATAGAACTGGGAGTCTGGGGCGACAACCCACGCAGCATAGGCTGTGGGAATTCGGAGAGTGTTGACGCCGACGGCAGCAAGCTTGTCAATGTCGTCTGTCGTGATGAATGATTCGTATCGCTTATCGAGGACGGGACCACATTGAGACCCGAGGGTTTGGCAGAATGTCCATTCGTCGACAGCATTGGGAGCGTACTGGTTCCACCATGTTGGGTCAATGACTTGCTCGACCTCGAGCCATCCACCTAGAATTCATATAAGCATATGTCTGGAGGGAAAGGTTCACTAAAGCATACCTAGATTGGCACTATTAGCTTTGAAGGTTGTCCAATCCACGAAGTCAACATTGCAGGGCCAGCTGAAGGTGTGAGAGAAGCGGTTGGGGCTGACGGAAACTTTTGGGAACGACAGAGAGTGTCAGTTCCAGGAAGGTCCGTGGGATGCACCATTGGTCTGGTAGTTGATTCCCAGAACAGACGGAAGAGACTCAAGAGAGTTGAGATCAGAGGTGATGGCGGAAGTGATGGATGAAACGATGGAGGAGATTAATGAGGGTCTGGAGTAGGTGCAGCAAGTGACCCTGCAAGGAGGATGGAAGCAAGAATTGAATGAGAGAACTTCGTGTTGGGGATTCAATGAGTGTAAGAAGTGAAGAGATGAGAAGCTGATGTTGAGGGTATGACTGGAAAGAGCAGGAATGATCCTGATACCTATATCTCCGAATATCATGAAAAGAAAAAACTCACCAAGAATCTAGATCACATACCTTTGCGATATGGACCATGTGCTCGAAATGAGAAACTGGAATGAACAATAGGATACTTTTGGAATCGCAAAGACCGAGAGAAGATACGAATGCGGATCCTCGAGCTATTGAGATGCTCTATAAAGTGGATGGTATCGTTGCGGAGCTGCTAAGTTCTTCAGCACATGGCAGACTATATCTAAGAAAGGGATGATGCTTGAGAATGACATGAGTTATTGATGCAGGTACCGATGAGGCTCGAAAACAAGTCAGGAGGAGAGTGGGGGCGCCGAGGTGGAGTGAAGTGGACGGAATTGGCTTGCTGAAACAGGACTGGCCGACCCAGATTTTTTGTTGGCAGCAATGAGGCTCACTTGAACCATCTCTCCTTCACCACAATTGCCATGGAAGTCCCGGATGATGACGGTGATTAAAGCTGTCACCGACGCCTCAATCATCGATCTGCCACTTTCGCTGATTGTGGGAAGGTTCAGGAGCTGAGCCTGGACGCGTCGAAAAGCATGCTGGTGGACGAACAACTGGTCGCTCCCTCTTTCTCCCGAACCCCGGTCCTTCTCCTCATCACCAACTTCGACGACTGCAGAAGCGCAGATGCTAGCAGACCCACGACTCGACATTGTCATGTGTTCTGGACGCGAGCTCGAGGTGTCGGAGGCGATGAAGGATGCAGGTCGAGTCGGGAGGGGAGCGGATAAACAATAATTCCCTATGGAGGAGCTACCCCACCTCGCCAATGCAGGTCAGAAAGGACATGCAGAGATGATTGGAGCGCATACCACGAATAGCGGATCTTCACGATCTGCCAGGTTTAACAGAGATGCTTGTTTTTGCCGTCAAGAAGTCCCTCCGCACATTGTATCTAGGGAAAGGTCTGGAGAAGGATACATTTTTCCGTCATGAAATCACGTCAGCTATGCGATGGTCTGGGAGGGGCATCGCGCGGGGTTGAAGTATAAGTATACTTCTATAGCTGTTCTGACAAACTATTCTTTCCTGATGCGTCACTATGGCTGTCTTTTCAAGTCTATGTTTGGTTGCAGCTGTTTGCTTGCAGGGTGCATCAGCGGGGCCAAAGTATCCAAGATCCCAAGAGAAGGCTGCTCGAGCTTATACCAATTCAAGTGGGGTATCTCTTGAAATCTTGACCAAGACAGGTGTTCGAAATGCTACAGCTCCAGATCTCTATGGATGGATGTTCGAAGACATCAATCACTCGGGTGATGGTGGACTATACGGAGAGCTCTTGACCAACCGAGCTTTCGATGGTTCAAACATTGGATGGGGAACGATCCCAGGATACACAGGACCCAGCATCACATACCAAGAGAATACATGCGTAGCAAACGGTGTGTCCTTCCTCTTTTCTGAATCCTCACTTGCTGATATTCCAGGTCCTGTCATCACCGGCTACAAGCCTCTCGGAGGAGCAAGAATTAGCTTGGACCCATACCATCCATTAACGCATTCACATCGAACTGTGCTTGAGGTGGACATGCCTACGACTGCAGGCTCCGAGCCTGTGGGATTCGCTAATCTCGGATGGTGGGGTATTCCAGTCACTCCTCAGACATACAATGTCTCCTTCTACGTCTACCCGGATCAGTTCAAGAATCAAGCCAACTTGAAGACTTCTATCACGGTCTCTCTTCAATCTAACACCACTGGAGAGATCTTCGCTTCAACAGTCATCCCTGCGCAGTCTTGGAACGTTGTAAACTACACTTTCATTTCAGCAGAAATCGTCAATACTGTCACTGCTCCTGATGTGAACAATACCCTGGCTATTACTTTCGATCCTGTCGCTGCAGTTAATCAATCGTACTTTTTCGATCAGATCAGTCTGTTTGGGGAGACGTTCAAGGGCTACCAAAATGGCCTGAGAAAGGACTTGGCACAGAACATCTATGACTTGAAGCCGAAATTTTTGAGATGGCCTGGTGGAAACAACATCGAAGGGTTCTCGTTCCAGACACGATGGAAATGGTGGGAGACGATTGGGCCTCTCGAAGACCGATGGCCAAGACCTGGAAACTGGGGTGAGTTCCTCTGATTTCATCGCGGTAGGGAATGCCCTGACATGAGCAGAATATTACAATACGAATGGCCTGGGCTTGCTTGAGTTTCTAGAATGGACTGAAGCAATGGAGATGGAAAATGTTCTCGCGATCTACAGTGGCTACTCTCTGGGCGATTCGGACGAAGGCAACGCTGATGAATATCCCTCATCAGATGCTGCTCTGTATCCACTTCTCAAGGAAGCCTTGGACGAGATCGAGTTCTGCATCGGCTCGACTGACACATACTGGGGAGCCAAGCGTGCCGAATATGGACATCCAGAACCATTCAAGATCAAGTACGTCGAGATCGGAAACGAGGACTGGTTTGGGCAGAACTACCCATTCCGATTCAAGTATCTCTACGAAGGACTGAAGGCCGCATATCCGGACATCATCTACATCAGCACGGCATACAACGAGAATGCTGGCTACACGATTGATATCCCAGCTGGAGCTATGTGGGATACGCACCATTACGAGCCTCCCGCATTCTTCATCAATGGTTTCGACTTCTACGACAACTGGCAGGAGACAACCAACAACCCCAATGTCACAGTTTTCATTGGGGAGTATTCTGTCTTCCAGATTGATACTCCTTCGGAAGTGGATGACTTCTCGGATCCTCCAGACATTCACATCTTCTACCCTCGACTCGTGTCAGCGATCGCAGAGGGCGTGTATCTCTTGGGTGCTGAGAGGAATCCAAATGTCGTCAAGCTGAGTTCGTATGCACCGAGCTTGCAGAACTGGAACTGGTACAACTGGACGCCGAATCTTATCGCTTTCGATGCCGACCCGTTGCACACTGTGCTGAGTGTCAGCTATTATCTCCAGAAGCTGTTCAATGCTTACCGAGGTACGGAATCCGTGGAGGTGACAAATTCTGAAGGTGATTTCGGGCCATTGTACTGGGCATCACAGGTCGATGGTGAGGAGAGTGTATTCTTGAAAGTCATGTGAGTGTAGAAACTTGCCCTTCAAGTATTCCTGTGGCTGACAATCGTAGCAACGTGAATGCGACAACAGTTCCTCTGAATATCGCTCTCGAATCCAGCTGGACATCAGTCAATGGAACGATCATCACGAATGCTGATCCAAATGGGTTCAACTACAAGAACAATGCGACTGCTATCACCCCTCAGCCGCTGAATTTGACTTCTACCAAGCCTGCTTCGGATGGTACTTGGACCTGGAATGTTCCGTAAGTTACGCTATCATTTCGCGGAGATGTGTACTAATAACAACGTCAGCGCATATTCTATTACCGTCCTGCAGTTCAACCTGTAGGATGCATGCTCCTATTATGCAAACAAATGGATATTGATGCTTGATGCTTCCTATTCTGCGTGTTCTAGTTCCACCATCGCTGCTATTTTGACTCTTTCTCTTCTGTTGCGTTGGGGATCTCCGCCCTGGCTTGGGAAAGTTCTCGTTTCCAAATTGAGATTCATAAATGCTCAAACGGTTTCTGCTTCGCATGGCAGCATTTCATTTACATCAATTCACAAGTCTCGCAAGCCTGCGAGTGTGGATGATGTAGTTGGTTTCTTGGTCACACCTGCTCGGAGTAGATTCTTGTCCGAGCCACCGATGCATTTCTCATGATTAGCAATGTGGCTGAAGCAATTATCCGTCAAATCTTCAAATCATATGAAGACGGACATTCAAGGTGCCGCTTGCTTGGGCTGAGACCTGATTTCGTCGCAGAGAATACGAAAGGAGGTTAGCGCACGGCATTAGCAACGCCAATACTAAATCCATTAAGTCCGACTCCATGGAGCTGCTGCAAACACCATCTTTCCTATCGCAAGATATATATATATATATAACACTTGCTTCGAGAATAGTCGTTGCTCAAAATTCACCTGCAAGCTCCTTTGCAAGAGATATCCTCATCCAGCAAGATCTATATTTAGTCAGACCAATCTCAAAACCCTCCAAACATGGCTCAGAAGTATGCCAAAGATCAGCCTGCTGGCTTTACGAACTTCATTCAGAGAGTTGCTATCGTTGGAGTAAGTACAGTCAAAAACCCAAACATTGTTGCCATTAACTGATGCGCATCAGATTGGAGGCCGAATTGGGAGCCACATCGCTGAGGAGCTTATCAAGACCGGCAAGCATAAGGTCACAGCTCTGGTCAGAGGAGAGTCCAAGGCCACAGTCCCGGGAGGAGTTGAAGCAACTGCGATCGATTATGACGACGAGAACTCGCTCGTCTCAGCGCTCAAGCGTCAACAATTTCTCATCATCACCCTTGCAGTGACCGCCCCTCCCGACACCCAAAGCAAGCTCTTGAAAGCCGCTGCCAAGGCTGGTGTTCCATACGTCATGCCCAACATCTACGGTGGTGACATCCTGAACAACTCTCTTCAGGCTGATGGAATGTATGATTCTCGCCCCAAGATTGCTGAGATTGAAAGCTTGGGTCTCAGCTGGGTTGTCCTTGTGTGTGGCTTCTGGTACGAGTGGAGTTTGGCGCTGGGCCCATTTTGGTTTGGTTTCGACTTCCCCAACAAGAAGGTCACCTTCTTCGACGATGGCAAGACACTTATCAATGTAAGCACTTGGCCTCAATGTGGTCGCGCTGTCGCTGGGTTGTTGAGCTTGAAAGAGCTCCCCGAGGACGAGAATGACAACTCACCAACCGTGTCGCGATGGAAGAACAAGCCATTGTACATCACGAGCTTCAAGGCCAGCCAGCGCGACATGTTGGACAGCATTCACCGCCTGACAGGATCGATCGATAAGGACTGGGAGATTGAATATGAGCCCAGCGCGAAGCGGTATGAAGATGGGAAGGCGGAGATGCAAAAGGGCATGAGGACTGGGTTTGCGAAGGCAATGTATGCGCGCGTCTTCTATGTGAATGGCGGTGGTGACTTTGAGTCGAGCAGAGGCTTAGACAATGATTTGGTAGGCCTGCAGAAGGAGGACATTGACAAAATCACGAGGGGGGCATTGGATATGATTGAAAGTGGATGGAATCCCTTTGCACAAGGATTTCCTTCGACCACGCGTAGATGAAGTTACCTTTGAAGTAGTATGGTAATAGCTCGCTCAATTTAAAGCCTATTGTTTAGTTCCTACTACTTGGTTCCCATTCTCGTTCTATACTTCGTTTGGCGTCTTGTGTGAGCGCGGCAATGTATTTACGCAGAACTCCTAACGACCTCAAGATCTTGCCTTGGCTGTATTCCTAAGAAGATCGCGGGGGCCCGGGGGGGTTGAGCATATACGAGGTGGTTGTCTCCCTGCAAAGGATTTGGGGGAAATCATGTGTTACAATGGCGATTCAAGTTTGAAGTCGGATGGCTACGAGATTACGTGCTTGAAACCAAAATCCAGCTCTAATGCTTGCAGAAGATGAACAGGTCTTTCCATTTGCCTTCCGAGATGCAAAGATATAAGTCACTATAGAACAAGATCTGATGTAATAAACTTTTCAACGGCTTTAACCTCTCATGGAATAAAACATTTCTCAATCAGCCATTGGATTCTACGTTCAATTCACTTTCAGTCTTCGTCCTCAGGTATAACCTCATCGCTAGAGATCTCCTAATCAGTACACTAAATGGAACTCATCCAACGTTCTATTCTCTGCTTACTCATTTGCTCTTTAATCGAGCTTGCGCCCCATTGGCTCGATTCGGCACGTCGCGTGTGATTTTCTTATTATTATTATGGTGCAAACTTGCCTGCAGGGTATTGAGAGCGAGACATGGGTGTGGCTTGCAGGAACGAAAGTGCAAACATCTCAGCGAGACGTGGGCGTGGCTTGCATACGCCACAACCAGGGTGAATTGATTCTCGTTGGTCGAAAAAAAGTGCAAACTTCAAAATGGAAGTGCTGAGTATAAGTGGGGACACCAAATCCCGCCAGGCATGCTGGAAGTCAGCATCATTACTGTTCCCTACCTATGCAATTGTGTGGAGGAACAAGACCGAAACAACTCGCCGTTTCCCAGATACAATGAAGGTGCAAGTCGGAAAATAAGTCCTCGTGCATGGTGTCCTTTAACAATTAGAGCACGTGAGACAGACATTGCTCATTTGCTTCTCTTTATTTGATCTGTACATTCCTTGTTATTTTGTTCGATAGGACCTCGGACTCGAGGCTTTTGTATGGAATTGAATTCCAATCTTGAGACCTACGTAAGGTTCCATCCGACCTTAACATAAGTTGAAGAAGGGTTTGATGATTAAAGTCAAGAAGAGACGAAAATCAAGAACGCTTGAAACCAAGCATCAAGCACAAAATAATTTAGGAACCCTAATTTCCATTGAACGAGAGATATGTACATATTATTCCTCTTTCATGCTATGCGCATGCATTCCCAGCTTATGCCTCGAAGCGCTTAGCAGCCTTGTTACCCTTAGCTGTTGCAGCCTTCGCAGTGGTAGTAGAAGCAGCGGTAGTGGTATTGCCAGCAGCGGCACCAGCACCCGCAACCTGGAAAGCGATGCTTCCACCGAACGGACCAGCACCGTTGTTATTGGCGATCTTCATGAGACAGAAGTTGGTCATTCCGGTTGTTGCATCGGTTCCTGTGCATGTGGTTCCGGCTGGGATCTTCACGCTGAAGGGCTGGTGATAAAGTTAGTTTTGGGGATTGTTAAGTGTGGTATGGGAGGTACTTGCAGCATCGGCACCGACATTAGTAGCACGCTTGCCCAGAGCACGAGCAATCTTGGTGAAGCTACGTTGAACGACATTGCCCTGTCCATTACCCACCATGTCCGATGTGGCAGTGAGTTGTGTGCCAGTAGAGTACGCACCAGTACCGGTGGAATCGATGACAGCGAAGAGGTCTCCCTGTGCGTTATTTGCTGTGCCGTCACTGGTGACGATTCTCCAGGTTCCGGTAATGGTTCCTGTGCCATCGGCAGACACTTGAGGCAAGGTATTTCCAGACTGAGCGACGGCTGACTTGAGCATGGTCGTCTTGACAGCACCGTCCGCAGCGGTCTTTCCGAGACCATCCTTTGTTGGGTCGTTGGCATTTCCTCCGAAGACTGTGGTGTCGAGTTCTGTGGCGGCGTTCTTGCCGAAGGTAGCGACGGATGCACCTTTGATGCCGAGAGCGGTACCGTTTCCACCTAAGTTGCCTCTACATGAACATATTAGTGGGTGCTAAGATGGAGAAGGATAAGTCAGGGTTTATTTACTGAACAACGGTGACCTTTCCGTGTGCGCTAACTATGCTGGCTGCGGAAAGAGCGAGAACGAGGATTGATCCGGTATACATTTTGGGTTGATATTTGAGGATTTCTGACTTGCAGATGTAAAAAGAATGGATTCAAGTGAGTAATTGGTAAATATCAGAGAGTGATTATGAGTGAAGTGAACAGAACGGATCAACCGACTGAGATTATTGTCAAGCAGAAAAAAGAAGAAGGAAGAAGGGAAAGTTTATGAGGAGAGAAAAACGGTACCGACGATGCCAACCAACGGCTATATACTCGTGGGAGAAGGATCACTTCTCACGATGTTTGCCGATACTGCATTATGCGAGGCCTTAGTCTGTCCCACAAGAATGTAACCAGGTCTCACATCTCACGCACAGAAATCTTGGCGTCCATGATCCCCATCTTGGCAATCATGTATATCTCCTTCTTGGCATCATTCGCGACAACCTTCCTGACCATTCAACGCGGTGCGGGATTAAATCTCCATGCGCAAAGGAGACGCCCAGCACTCTTGTCTTGGTAGCTTTAGTTTCAAGCCTCTATCCGAGCCTTGGGATGGACGCTTAACCGCAAATCAAAGCTTTGCATTCTTGGTGTAGGACTGTATCCGCGCTGAGTTCACTTGCAAACACAACATATAGAGTCAACTCTGTGTGAAGCCAAAGTCGACCCAAAGACAACCGCGATTCATCCAAAATGACAAAAAGTAAGGATGAAGAAAGTGGACACCGTTGCGGCAAACACCCACATTCTGTAACCAGACAGTCGCAGACAGTCGCGGTTCTGCGGTCAGTTGTGGAGAATCGGTTCAGTCGGAAGTAGCTGCCCTCTCAACCTGGTTTGACTCGAGATCTGAGATGTGAGAGCAGGGTGCGGTTGTGGCTGCCATCCAAAGCATATTGAAACAAGGGGTCGTGGCCGCTTGGCCACTTGACCACCCGTGCTTGTTTTGGCGATTGAATCGAAACACGTCAATCGAAACAGGTCTGATGTAGCGAGCGTCTGTCTCGTTTCGAAATGTTCGAATTGTGAGAAATCCGAACTCTCTAGAGTCGTGTAGACGAACTCTAGATATCTGAAAATCCATGTGTGAGGGAATCGGACTGAATCGGATGGTTATGCAATTGAGAGTTGAAGTGGAGACGCTCAACTGTCAGAAATCCGAACTCTGCAGACAAACTTTATGAATCTATGTGAGAAGCGAGTTGAAGTGAGCTGGGTTGAGATGCATTGTGTTGCAGTGCAGACAAAGGTTCTATGCGAGGCATGAGGGTCATGAACTATTCATTGGCTTTTCCTCTCTCGGCATAGCTCGGTCAGGCGCTTCATGTGGAGGGAGAGTCACGTGGTACGCTGCGCTATTCATTTAATAGGTATATCGCATGTACTTCTTATAGCTGCATCCTTCTTAATTCTTCACTCATTATCAAAACAGCTTTATATTCATAATTTGAATTTCGCCGCCCAACACTTCACATGGGGAGCTGGTCCCCCTCCCTAGTTGAGGGGCTGTTTCAGCGGGTAGCGAAACTCCACCATTAGCGTGGCCCCCGGGCCTTTCACCTCGAGAACCTGACCTCACTACGCAGTTAGAAATACCAATGAAGAGCTCAGCCACTGCATTGATCTCCGTTATTCGAACGATTGCAAATCCTGCAAGCGAGTTGATCGCAAGTGGTGAATCGATGCGAAGACGGTTAGATCCATGCAGAAGATCAATAAACTGAGCCTCCCCGTTGTCAACCCCGCCTTCAGAAGAAGATCAAACGAACATGCAGCTATCCATTTGGAAACATCAAACCATCTGAATCAGTGTGTCAAAGGATTACTCAAGTTATTTGAGTTACTCAAATAATTATTCATTGAGTAATGAGTAAAATAAGAGTAATAATTCCTAAAATATATTGAGTAGAATAGACTAATTACTCAAGAGTTATTCGAGTAATATATCACGTGATATATGATTTTAGTATATTCTTCTACTTTACATTAATAAAATATAAAAAATAATAAAGTATTTATAAAGGACTTAGATTCTATTATATATAACTAATTATATATATAATATTAAACTTTTTCTTCTATATAAAATAAGTTATTTCCTCTAAAATTCCAATTTTACTTCGTATCTCTTCTTGTTTCTCTTCGTCTTTAAATATTCCCCAACTTTTAAAACATATAATCTTCTCAAAAGACTCTTTACTAAGTTTATTTCTTAGTTTAAATATAATAAGAGCCCCTTGAGAAAAGAATCGTTCACTATTAGCCGAAGTAGCGGGAATTCCAAGGTATTTTCGAGCTATTAAAAATAAAATAGGATATTTAGCTTCATTAGCCTTCCAATAATCTAAAGGCTTAATCTATAAGTAAATTAGTATATATATATAAATTATTAAAATATATTTATAAGTAATTAAAATAAATTTAAGTATTTTTTATTTACTTTTTTATTTATTCTTATTTCACTTAAATAAGTTATTAATTCATCCTTAATATCATCGTCCGTATTATTAATATATATATTAAGATTATTATCATTTTAATCACTAGTTTCGTTATCTGATATTTAGATAATAGGATTATCTTTTAAATAATCCGATTTATATCTAAAAATAAAAATTAGTAAAATTATAATAAATAAATTAATAATAATTTTAATTTACGTTTAATAATCAGTATATAATCTATTATATATATCAGATATTATACTCGAAGATAAACCGATATTAGTTAATCCTTTTTTTTAATTCTAAGATTTAGAATTAAAACTAAATATAAAACTTTACTTTTATTATTTAAAACTCCTAATTTTGGATAATACTTTCGAAGTTTAATTATTCCTTT
>FJOG01000062.1:7598-40951 GCA_900073065.1 Phialocephala subalpina | reverse complement strand
GTTAATATAAAATTTTATTTAATAAAATTTAAAAAATTTACTTTAAATTCATTTCTAAACTTTTCAAGTTTAGAAAATTTTTATATACTTCTAGTATAATATAATATATAGTCGAATAAGGTTCGACTTGTAATTTCGTTATAGCTTTAACAAATATAGAAATAATATTTAATATATTATTTAAATATATTATTTTTATATTTGTTAAAATTAAACTTTTATTTTTAAAAGCTTTCGAATTAGAACTATTAATAATAACTTTAATAGCTTCGTATATATGTAAGAATTTCTTTAATATATAATAAGTTGAAGACTATCGTGTTTTTTGATCTAAAATAATTAATATTTATTTAAAATATATAAAATAAAATAATAAACTAACCAAGTTAAAGAAAACAAGCATTTTCTATTGCAAATACTTTAATTTGAGCGTTTAACAACCGTCGATTTTCTTGGTTATATTTAAGACCAATTATAGTTTTTCGAATTTTTCGCCAAATCGATAAATTTAAATAATTAATTAGTAAATATATTATAATTAATAATAAATATAACTTACTAGTATTTTGTTCTATAATTAGCTCTTCTTGTTTTCCTTCTTCTTCTTCTTCTTCTTCTTCGTATATATCTTTTATATAAGAAGTATCATAATCGTTTTTAATAAGAGATTTCAAAATATCTTGAATAACTAAATTTAAAACATGAGCTATACAAGGAATATCGCCTTGAAACTTTATTCCTTCTTTATTATAATGCTTTATAAAAGCCTTTAATAAAGTATCATTTGAAGAAGTATTATCTCTCGTAATACTATTTTAAAATAATTAATTAATATTTTCTTTAAATAAATTAAAATTAAATACCTTGTAATATTATACTCAATATTATAATCTTTTAAAGCTTTTAAAAGAACTTGATTCATATAAACACCCGAGTGAATATTTGATAAGTCTTTCATAGTAAGTAAATAAGATTTTAATTTAAAATCTTTATTTATAAAATGTCTAAAATTAAATTAATAAATATTCAAAATTATAATTATAATATAAACTTACATAGTAATTCCAAGAAAAGCATCTTGATTTATAGTTATCCAAGCGTCTAAAGTTATAGAAAAACTTCTTTCATTTTTAATATTTTCGAATAATTCGTTTTTAATTAAATTTAAATTAGTATTATAATTTAAATTTAATTCATCCATAATAAGTTGTGAATATATAGGCGGTACTTCTCTATAAACAAATTAAAAATTTATATTAATAATATTTTAAAACCTATTTTTTAAATAAACTATAAATCGTTTAAAACTATTCGAAGTAATAACTCGAAAAAATATATTATTAGAAATAATAAAGCTTAATAATAATCTTTTAAAGTGATTTATAGTAAAGTTTTCTTTGTTATTTTCGGATTGATTTTGAAAAGTTAAAATAATAATCGATTAATTTAACGTAGTAATTTCAATTAACAAAAGTTAATATATATTAATTAATTATTATAAAAATAACTTACAAGGATTTACTCCTATTTTTAATAGCTCAAAATCGATTGTTTTATGAGAATGTTTATAATGACTCAAATAATTACTAGTTTAAGCATTAACTCGTTAATCAAACCATATTTTACTAAAAAAAATATTAATATTATTTATTATTAAAATTCATTAAATTACTTACTAGTATCCTCTAAATAAGCATTTAATAGTAACAGTTCGATAATTATTGATATTCTCGGGATTATCTTTAATCGGATCTAAAGACTTCGAAAATAATTTAAATTTAAATATAGCGAGTTAATTTTCAAGAAGTTCTAATTCAAAACAAGTTGATTTTGCTTTATATTGAGATTAATTAAAGTTTATTGAGATATATTCGAATAAATATAAGATAATAAAATCTTTTTATAATTAAAAGTTTATCAAAAGGATTTAAGATTAATTTATTATTTGATTTTGAAATTATATAAATCAAAGAAATTCATATATTTATATAAGAAACTAATTAATTCTAAAGTAATCTTTAATATTCTTTTAATTAATAATAAACTTATGATTTATAAGTATTATTAATTATTTTGCGTGATTTTTAATCCTTTTATTTATAATAATATTATTAATTATACTTCGAAGAATCGAGGTGTTTCTACCAAGTTCTGTCTCGCTTATTTAGCGAGAAGGCGTAAGCTAAGCCTAAGAAAAGTTCTTTACCGAGACACGTTACTATATTAGGCTAGTGCCTCGCTTATGTGACCACGTGATAGTTATCCTGAGTTACTCAAATAATTACTCTAGATTAATGAGTAAAATAAGAGTAACGCCTAAAACAGTTGAGTAGAATAAGAGTAATGGCCGTTACTCTACTCTACTCTACTCATTTGACACACTGATCTGAATGTGCATGATCTCGTCGGATATTAACAATTCAGCGTATCCGATATATTTCTACCTACTTAAACATCTGCCGGTACTCATACATCTTCCCTGGCACCATACACAGACAACTCAACATCCTGCCAAACCCCATCTCCCACCCCACCACAACATTCCTCCTCCCAAACACACCTCCTCAACACTTCCCTCAACCCTCCCCTTCCCAAACCCCCATCTCACAACAAACCCTCCCCAACTCCCCCAAAAACCACCACCTTTCCTCACCCCAGGCCCCGAAGCCATAGCCCCAACCCACAATATCCAAAGGAACCAGCACCTCCTCTCCTCCTCCCCCTCCCACCACTCCAAAATCCTTCAACCTCGCCACCATTGAATGTACCAATTCCGCGGTAGAAGGAATGTTTCGGATAGAGAGGTAGAGATAGAGATGTAACCCTGTTCGAAGGGGTAGGGATTCGAATACGAATGCACAGGTTGAGAGTGTGAGGGAAAAGGAGGATGAAGGGTTGAGTGCTAGGAGTGAGTATTCGGTATCGTAGATTATATTACTTGCTACCATTCTTGATGTTGTGGTGAGGCGGGGGATCTATGATGGTGGGAGGAGGGAGGTAGTTATTGGGATTATAGGGGAGGTGCCGAAGAGTTGGGAAGGTTTTAGAACGCTGGTGTTGGGGTTGGGTGGGATGAAAGAGGGGACTGGTGACTTTGGTGGTGTGGAAGGGAGGCGAGGGAATGAGGGTTGGATGTTCCAGACGTTTGAGAAGCAGAAGTCGGACCTGGGTGAGATGTAAGTGTGAGGAGTAGGAAGTAGGGGATGGTGATCTACCATGTGACTATCCTTTGAAAGACACCTGATAGGTTTTGAGGTCCGCCGCGAGTTTCTACCATCTGTTCGAGGCCTTGCATGTGCATCTTCGACAGCTCATATCTTCCATTGATGTTCTGAGCTCAAGTTAGTGAATGATCTAGAGCTTAGAAGAGTGACAACTTACTTTCTTATTGACAAGCATCGCAACAGCAGCTATCGTAACATCATCAAACACAAAACCCCCTCTCAGTCTCTCATTGATAATCCTAAAAGCCTCGCCTCCATGATAATCTTACAAACATACAGGCGAATCATTGAGACCATACCACATATCACGATGCAACGCAACTAGATACAATATGGAATGAAATAAAGCAGGATCTGTCTTGACGAATAAGAAGAAGTTGCTTTCTGCATTGATGGCGACACAATTCAGGGTATATTTAGTGTTATCTAATTTTCAATCAGTCTGAGAATTTGAGGATATGGGGATTGAGGACGAACAATGAACAAGAAGATCTTCACTCATTGGCCCAAGTTTGATAGCTAGGGAATTGAACGGGTCCAAGGATGAGGTCATAGGGGAGAAGATTCGCAGACGCGGTCCGTCGTTGTGGATTGGTTGCCAAGTATTTATGGGCGCGAGTGGACCACATATTGAGATCTCAGTGGGTGATAAGGGGTTCTCTTGATCGTCCTATCTCGATCATCTGGCAAAAGCTTTGCCTTCCGAGCAAGGATGGCTTTCGTCTTCGTCTTGTGAGACCAAGTATCAAGCTTGAATTTGCACTTGTACCGAGATGGCTCTTTCAAATGAACACTCTCAATTACTTCGATGATACCAGTTGTTGCTTGTCGATTTTGCTTTTAAAGGTAGTCATTCATAGCCTACTTCCTTACAGTTCTTGAGGTTGCTCGCGTTGTGTTCGTGGTCGGTTGGCTCGTGAGGGTGACGAATTCGAATTGCTTAACGTCACTGTTGGTGACAGTTGGTGAAGACACATCTCGATCTCGATGTTTGAGTATATTGACTGTAATAGATAAGTAGATATCCCTTACAGGATCTTGGTTTCTTACCACTCCTTTCGGTCAGCTCAAGTCTCGTGACACTCGTGTCCAGGACAGTGCTTTCATTGGGCTTCGCCTTTCTTGGAAATTGCTGTCGTGCATGAGATGACTGCTTTCTCGAGATCATGTTTGCATCTGGCATGATAGAGTTCGATCTAGGGTATGCTGTGTAACCCGATGATCAAAGACCGTTTTCGAGATCCCAGCTTGGACCAACTATTCGCAATTAGTCTTGAGTTCAAGATATCGAATTTCTTTTGCCACTTTTACAAAGTCTAGATACGTCCTTCTCGTTAATTATGTATTGAGACATCTTCGCCGATACAAGGTTGTGATTATCAAGTCCGAAATGCTGATGCGTCGTGATTATAAATGCAATGGCCAGAAGCGGAAATACTGGGAAATGTGGTATTTAGCGAGTATGGAGTGCGAGTATCATCACTTGGTCACTCCCCTCCAATCAGAGAAGCAAGATTGATAGCTTTAGCGATTGTGCCATGCTGTCTATCAGCAGGTATCTCATGAGATGATATCAAATTGTTGACGACATTTGACTCGGTTCCACGACAACAATGTGAACTGATAATAGTTATCTCTTCGATGTGCATGTTATGCTTGTCTTGAGTACTTAGACGTCAATGAACACCCAGGACGGAAAAAAGTGCTCAGCTCAAAACACGACATGACAAAAGGGGAGAACACTCACTTGAGGCAAAAGCTTGAGAGCCTCTCTACTCGATCAAAGATCTGCTACCCATCCTCACAATCCACTCATTGACCCCATCAACACCTTTATACGGGACCAACATCAACAATGCCAAGTCATCCACAACTTCCAACATTGCTTTCTCCAGCAGTTCATCCAGCTCTATTCTCTTCACATAGAGACTGTCCTGTGCCTCCACCGCCAAGCTCCAATGAACAACACTACCCGAATCTTACAACCCCTTCCTCGCAGTAAAAGAGAACTCAGTGACCTTCTCCACATAAGTATAATACCCCTTCTTCAACACCGAATATATAGCCGTCACCATTCGACTAACTATAATAGTCCTCTTCACACTCTCTTCAAAACCCCAATTCTCCCATCCCTTCTCCAATATAGACTCACCATCCTCTTGCTCTTGAAGGCCGGAATCGGGGTGAGGGTCAGGATATGATTTGGAGTGTAAAGGTACATCTCTAACTCTACACGGTGCTAGGAACATCGTACAATCATCCGTACTGCCGTCGGAGGGCTATAGGAGGAGATACGGCCGATCAAAGGTAGGTATAATAGCGCTCCGCTTCCCGATCCGGCGAAGAGCTAGGGTATTGCCGCTTTTCTATTGCTTTCCGAATCGAGGTTATTTTCTAATTAAACTTTTTATTACGCTTTATGCGCGCAATTACATATATAAACCAAATGAGTAAATAACGATACATATTTCTATATTTTTTTCTCGTTCTCATTTAATTATTTAAATTGTAAAAATCGAATTAACAAAGTTATAAAGTTATTTAATACGATTAATAAAAAAGAGAAATAATATTAATCGAATCGAAATTATTTTCTAAGGTTATTTTAACTCTATATAACGCAATTAAATATACGCTTAATATAAAGATTTTATAATAATAAATATTCTAAATATATAAATATAATAATATATTATTTAATAGTTTTTATATTAAATTATTAGTTTTATTTTAAAAGATATTTATTACGCGAATTTTTGCGAATTTATTATCGAATATTCAAATTATAAAATATAAATATATAAAATACAAATAATATAAATTTAAATAATTCGTAATTTTCGTATAATATATTTTAATAAAAATATAAAAACTTTTGAGTATAACTTTTAATAAAATTTTTTATATTATATTTTAATATAAATTATATTATAAAAGTAATTTCGAGGTTTAATTAATTTATAAGGCGATATATTAAAAAAATTTAATAATAAATATTAAGTTTTAATAAAAAATCTTTAAACGAAAAAAATATAAAAATTTCCGAGTATAATTTATAATTAGATATTATAAAATATATAATTAAAAATCTTTTTTAAAAATTAATATATTTTTATTAAATAAAAATATGTATATTAAAAAAAATAAAAAAAATAAAATAAAATAATAAAATAGTAAGCGCTTATATAAAGAGGCCCCCAAATCACGATTAGTCGATAATAATAAATAATTCAAATTCATAAGATTATTACTAATTATAATTAGTTTTGATTTGGAGGCATAATAATAACTCGAGAATTCC
Organism: Phialocephala subalpina; assembly: GCA_900073065.1. Lineage (NCBI taxonomy): Eukaryota > Fungi > Ascomycota > Leotiomycetes > Helotiales > Mollisiaceae > Phialocephala > Phialocephala subalpina. The sequence continues at coordinate 34,426 of FJOG01000062.1, read as the reverse complement.
ACGATATTAAAATCAATACAAAATTAATTACCCTTTTTCTATTATCTAATACTCTAAGGTTATAATAAGTAGTTCTCAATAGTCTTTTTACGACTTAGAATCAAATTATAATTAATTTAAGAAGAATTAATTCAAAACTCAAATGAATAAATTAGGCCTTCTAACCTTTTAATCAGAAAACTTGAAAATTTTTGCTTATTTAAATTTATATTAATACGTTTTTAACCGAAGAATACTAAAAGGTTTACTTGAAGATTAAGCCGAGAATTTGCATTTTAAATTTTTAACCGAAGAATATTAAAATTTTTAATTATCTCGAATATAAAATAATAAATAAATATTAATAAAACTTAAATATTTTTTAATGAAAATACTACGTTTTAAAATTGATTTAAATATTATAAAATACATTTTAAAATTATCTTTTGTTTATTAATAAATATTTTGTATAAAAATAATATATTAAAATAATTTTTGATTTTTTTTAAATATATTATATATAATATATAACCAATATTTTTAATAAAAAAAATTATATAAAACTATTATTATAGTATTTCTTTGTTTATTCAAAAGGAATAATAAATTAGATAGTATTTCACTCGCAAAATTTAAAGTTAGGTTCGAGCTTTCTTGGTAACGAATATCAAAACTTCAAATATTTCGATTTATATATAGTATTTATATTTATTAAAAATACTATAAATATTTTTTATATTTGAAATATACTTATAAATCTTATATAAAATATCAACTTTGTTTTTTAAAACCCAAATTTTATCTCTTTAAATACTCTAACCCTAAAATCAAACCTCGAAAAAACATGATTTTTCTACATTTTTTTTTTTTTGAATTTTCTTTTATTGTCACGTGTTGGATTGGATATTCTGCTGGCGCAGCTTCTGGCTGGCTTACAGCCACCACCTAAGGCTGCGCAGCCTCCATAATTTACGTAGGGTTCGCGTAAGTTTACGCGTAGCGTAGGAGGTGTTACGGGGGCTGTGCGGTTGTTATTCTTAGGCTGTTATTCTGTATATAGGGGCCCTCTGAATCTCTGGCCGAAGGGCAGAGATTAGTCTAGTACCAATCTGACCTATTGTTGCCTCCTTCTATTCTATACCTCACATATGAAAGAGAAATATCGGGTGAAGGTTAAGATGGTATTTAGGGATTTAAAGTATATTTTCCATCTAAAATTACTTAGAAGAAATACTATACTTATCTATATTATAATATAAGCGTTGTAATAGGAGATATAGTTGATTAAAGGTGGGTATTATAGTGTTGCGCTTCTCGATTTGGCGGAAAGTAAAAGTACTGCTGCTATTTTACCGCCTTTCGAATCGAAATTATTTTCTAATAATACTTTAACTATATTTAATATAATTAATTATAAGAATAATAAAAAGATTAAATAGAAATAAATACTTTAGTTATAAGTATATAATAATATTTAATTGTTTAATATTATAAAAAAAGATTAAGTGCGTTATAAGCTCGTTTGAATTGTTTATTAGCCACGGAAACGGCGCTAATCGAATTAAGGTTATTTTTTAAAGTTATTTCAATTATATGTAATACAATTAAATATATGTTTAATATAATGATTTTATAGTAGTGAATACTCTAAGTATAAATATATAATAATATTTAAGTTTTTAAAGCTATAATAAAGGATTGAGTGCCGATTGTAAGTTTATTCGATTCGTATTGCCGTCACGGAGACGGCGTTAATCGAATCTAGGTTATTTTCTAGTTTTGCGTGAATAGCGCGTTTAAGAAGCTATTTACGTCGTTATATTTATTCTAATGGCTTTAAATTAACCTCTAAAGAACCGCGGCGGCAGACTAAGGAAGTACATTAGTAAAGAAGCTATTATAGAAGTTGCGAGAGAGAGTAAATTGCGTTAATATTATTAGTCGCGTTAATAAGCGCATTAATTAATTGGTTTAGTAGACTTTATCGCATACGAGCTTCCGCTTTATTTAAATATCCCTATAAATACTCCTTTTGCAATCGGACTTCAAACGAATATTTAAATCCTTTAAGATTACGATATCGAAGAAAGCGATATTCTAAAGAATTTAATACTAATTTCCCCCTCGCCGATTTAATACTTTATGTCCGATGAAAATATCGAAATTGCTACGCAAATTAAGTAGATTCGAGTAGACGAATAAAAGGCTAATATTGAGCGGGGCGAATACGAAGTCGAAATTTCTTAATAATTAAGTAAATTAAATGCGGTAACTACTAAAATTTTGATAGGTTTACGGGCCGGCGTAGCAAAGAAAGTAAAAGCTGAATAAACGTTAACTTTATAAGATAAGGAAATATTAGTAGATTCAGTAATCGCGGGATCGCAAATAATGGATGGATTATATATTATTAGTCGAGAAGATGGGATTTGCGATAAAGAGCTTTTATATTCTTACTTTCTATAGAGCGCCTTTATAAATAAGCTAATCGGGACGTGGAATAATGGTAGTATTATCGCGTTAAATACTTTTAATAGAGTAATAAATATCTAAAGATCGAGAGAGAGTATAATACTATCGTAGATACTATTGAGGGCACCCTTTTTGCAATTAAATAAGAGCTAATAAAGTACTAGCAAATAAAGCACGTTATTCTCATTATAAAATAATACTTTTATATCTTAAATGAAATCTTTACTATAGTAAGTACTTATAAACACTAATAATATATCCCTACTTATAATTACACACTTATCTCCCAATAATACTTCGCTATTACTCTCTTCGCTTACTTTATCAATAATTCGCCTAAACTCAATTCCCATTATCTTTATATTTACCCCTACTTTTACCCCGGTAGTAATAACTTCCTTAAATGCAATAACTTTAAATGTAGTAACTTCCGTACATATAAAAGCTCCCCTAACGCCCATTAAACGGATTGCCTTTAAGCTAACCAAGTAATTGCGGAATTTCTAAGGCTGTATTTACGAGTAATACCGCGAGGCAAACTAATCGCATTAAAAGTACTATCGACGTCTAAATATTTATTTTAAGTACTCGTTACTTTAATAAATTAATAATATCCTGCGTAAAAATCACTAATATACCCCCTTTTTAGACGTCTTTAGTAGTGCTAAATTAATGAAATTAATGGATTTCGGCGGCTTAAACTATCAAATAGCATTTGAAGGTACGAATACTTTAACTACTCCCGAAGACATCGAAACCCGTGATAAAAACTTGCCTAAGAATCTCTATTTATCGCAATATTATACTATTAGCCGAAAAAATCGTTTTACTAAAGTATTATTTAATATCGATAGTATTTATTACTTTCCTACTAATTTGGTTATTGCACGTTAAAATATTAATTAGTTTTTTAAAGTGCATCTTTTTCTTAATTTCGATATAAATATTTACTTCGGCTTAAGAGTTCCTTTATATAATAAGCGCGAAGTATTAACTTAAAAATATACTTTTTTTTATAAGATCTTTTATTATTGCTTTAATTTTGTGATTAATATAAAGAGTCTACTTATATTCGTCTTTTTCTTTGTATTTTACGCCGAAAGCGATTATAAGCATTCCATGTATTTTAGTAAATAGGACTAAAAGCTGTGGTATAATACGATTTTAGCTTTTATTATCTATAAAACTATTCGGTCTTTTAATATTTTGCAATATTATTTTACTATTACTTATATCGCTAATGCAAATTCGATTGCGTTGTTTGCAAAGAACTTCGCTCGAAAGGATTCTTTAAGAGAATAACTTTTGAAGTACGCCTTATAACCTCAGTACTTCGATACCCTTTAGAGCTATATATTTGAGATTATCGCCGAGAACTTTGGCCATTATCGATTCTAAAGTGCCAACTTTTTTATATATACAAAAAACACTAAATTAAAATCTATAGATATAATCGGTGATTTAATTACAATCTACGAGAATTGGGAACATTCTTAGTTTTAGGCGACGGATTTACAATTCTATAATAAGGATCGTATGTTTATTGATTTTATAAAGTAGATTACTTCGGAAGATAATGCTTTATTATACGATTAGATTTTAAAAGACTATAAAGTAAAAGTGTTCTTATGGAAAAAATATTATTTAAATGCGTATATAAAGACGCGGATTATTTTCAACCCCGACGGAAGTCCAATTAAAGGGAATTTTAAATATATAATATATTTTTAAGCAATAATGCGAGATACGATAAATTAAACCTTTTTTGCGGCGCCGTAAAAGAAAGAGGGTTAAAATGGATTAATATACTTTCAATTTTATACTTTAATTAAAACTTTATTTGATATAACGAAAGTATACGTCTTCGATAATAAGTCCTTTGAGAATTTGGTTTTGGACTTTGGATATATTCGGTCACTTTAGTAGGAGGGTGGAGGCATTACTTTTTCGAAAGGTGTTTGCGAGTTTAACTATTTCTATAGTAAGAAGCGCGCTTATACCAATTTGGTTGACAACTAATGGAAGTCGTACGGCATCCGAGAAGAATACCGCATTTCTTTGACTATAATAAAGGAGATCGTTTAATAATGGCGTTAATGGAATTTATACGATAATGAGATTGATATTAGTTCGCTTTTACTCTCGTATTATATCGTTTTTACTAAAGAATTTCTCGGCTTTTTTTATACTTAGATTAATAAGTATTGCTTTCTCTTTGAGTATATATTTGCGTATATAGCTATGATATATTCGCTTCTTAAAATAATTGTTATAGTGATTACATTACGAGTATTGCGATTTTGTTACGGTAGTAACTTTTTCTAGCGAGAATCGCTATTGTATAAAGACTACTGGGAGAATGTACGGAATTAGAAGCCGATTGTAAAAGAAGGTTTAAATATGCGAGATACGATGATACGCTGCGGATTTGACTAGTTTTTATTTAAGATAAATTGAGAAACGTGGCGATTTGTATTTTCGCACGGAGAGAATATTTTAGTAGGGAATATATTAATGCACGAAGAGTATAAACGATGGTAGCGAGTAGTTAAAGACTTTCGAGACGTTTACGTTCGTTTTAATTAAATCGATTTTTAGTATAATCGATATAGTATAGAGTATAGCGCCCTTTTATTAAGTAAGTGACTAAAATATTTTCACGTTTTGAACTTCGAGCAATTCGATACGGATATTTGGAAGACTATACTCAAATTCTATAAGCGCTCTTTTAAATTAATACTCGACGCAATTAAATAGAAGGGAAATATTTCATTTTATTATAGCTATATAAAGCGGATGTTTTCTATCGATAAAGTTATCAGTTTATTTCATTTTGTGACAAGAAATAAAATGCGGTTTAAAAGAGTAATTAATTTGCTCGACTTTTTGTTTTTATGGGAAAATAATAAAGAACGCTATAATTAGGGCAATAAACTATATCGAGCCATTTTATAAAAGAGCTTTAAGTTGGTTAAGCGACGTTTAAAATATCGAAGAGTAAATAAGTAGTTAGATAAATTTTTTTACTTCGTTCGTTTAACGTATTAAGTCTTTTTTTATCTATCGAATTCTACTTTTATTATATTAACGAAGATTAACCTCAATTAAAGTTTGAAGGGACGGATAATATAGTTTTCGGCTATATATACCGATTTTAAGAAAATAAAGCTTCTTTTTCGCTCTTATTTTATTACACTTTATAATATTTTATAAAATGCGAGGCGGTAAACATTTAGCGACGGTTGGTATTAGAATGTATAGGATACTTCCTAATTTATTGTTGTATGTAATGCTTAAAAACTCAAAGTGCATAGATAAGAAGAGATCGAAGAGTTTTAAGTAGTTGGAAAGAGGAGTATTAAGTTGAAAAAGTTTGTTTTCGTATGGGAGCGAACGTAATTATTAAGGTTAAAAATATTAAAGTAAACTAAAAATAAGAGCTTAAATGAATTAAAGGATTTGATGGGTGGGTTTAATCGGGAGTACGTTGATAATAGGATTTAAAATGATAGTTTAAATATTGGTAGTAATAAACTCGGAGTAGAGTTTAGAGTTGACGAACGTGGGATTGATAGTTATCGTTAATCTCGATTTGCTGGCATTGATAGGAATATTATGGCTATTTTTGCTTAGAAGTCAAATGATAAAAGGAGTCGAGAGAGTAAGTTAAATGAAAGTATTACGATTATTATAATTAGTAGTAGTAGCGTTTTTATATTGTTAAGTAGCGAGGGGTAAGCGTTAAAAACTAAATATTATAGCGCTAAAGTTAGTTTTATAGGATATATTCTGTATTTAAAATTAATATAATATTATAATATTTATTGTAACGTAAATAAGAATCTAATCGATAAGATTTTATAATATACCGATTCTCGGGGCTCGAGTTAAAGTTAAAATTTTCGTTAAAAGGGGAGTGAAAATCTTTAAGCGAGTTTTGTCTTATAAAGTTAAAATTAAAATTATTCGATATAAATATAAACGTTTTAATTTATAGACGTTATAAGATTATTTGTTATATATCGTTATTTTATAAAAGAGTTTCTTTTAGCCATTTTTCCCTTGGACTTTTTCCCTTTAACTATTTTTTATTAATTACTTTTTATTGGTTTAAATAATAATTAAAAGTATACGCCCTTTAAATATATCGCAAGATGATTTAATATAAAATATATAAGTAACTATTATTCCCGCCTAAATTTCCTACCTTTTTTCGGCCTTTATATACGTTTTTTGCAAAGAGGAACTATCAAATCCTATTTCTTTACTCGCTACGACACGTTATATCTTTTGATTGGCCGCTTTCGATTACGCCCTTAAGCGCTTTGTACTACGAATACGTAGTAATAGACTTATTTACAATCGATTAAATACTTATGCTCAGTTAGTTATTTAGTTTAGATATGGGTTTTAGTGAGGTTAGAATTAAGTAAATTTTTTTTTTTAAATTGTTATTAATCGTTATTAGTACTTGTAAGGGGAAACTAGTAGTTATTCGCCCCTTGATTTATCCGGCCGTTTTCGATTAGTTATTCAACGGTTACAGTGCTTTCGATAAATGGGAATACATGTTAATGAAACTTTAAACTTAAGATGTTTCACCAATTTTAACTTGGTAATTTAATTACGTGATTAAAGAAGTTAATTTGTATAATAGATTAAGTTTCGATAGTATAATTAGTTTTTAAGTCGATGGTTTTACTTTTTAGATCGATGGTATTATTAGTTTTTCGATCGATAGCGCTACTTTTTAAGTTGATAATACTATTAGCTCTCAAGTAACTATTGCTATAACTATTGACATTTATGTAAATATTACTATTGTTGTTACTATTATTATTATTATTGTATTTACTATTCCCTATTAAGTTAATGCTCCTACTCTTAATCTATTTACACTAACTATTGGCAATATTAATAGTGTAAGTTTAGTACAATTATTCCCGGCCTTGGTTACTATAGACGAAAACCTTTATTCTATCGAGGATTCTTTTCAAGTCTTTAATTTAACTTTCTTTGATAAGTCGTATAACGGTTACTATTAGTGTAGCGAGTTGGGATACACGTTAACTTTTACGCGTAAAATTGATCGAGATCATTATATCTAATTTTAGTATTATTATACTACTTTGCACTTTTACCTTATTATTGGATACGAGAAGAGTCTTAGGAAGCCGTACAACCGTAAGGACAAGCTGTAGGAGTATATGCGGAAGAAGTATACCGATTTGCAGTAAACGAGAGCTTAAGGGTAAGGGAGAAGGTATGATATTACTACTTTGCATTATAGAGTTAATATACGGTATATTTGTAGTAGAGGGGAAAGCACGTTTATTTTGATAGGTTCGATTATTATTAGAAGACGAGTAAACAGTATAATTAAAATGTAGAAGTCAAATCATATTACTTTTTAGTTTATAATGAAATGATTACGTGATTATTTTAAAAGTTATAATCGTATATTAAAAACGTAAAGTTCTATATATTATTTATTATATTACACGTTTAAAGGAGCCATTTTACGGCGTGTTTTTAAAGCCCATTACTTTATTTTTATTTAACGTCGCCTTTTCCTATAACGCTATACTCGTGCTTAACGCCGTACTCCATACCGTCGATCGTAAGCCCTCCTTTATTTTCGAGCGCGAGTATCGATTGTAATACGGTCGTAGAAGAATTTATACCGCTAATCTAAGTACGCATATTACTCTTCTTTCATTAATTCGGCACTTTATTAAGTGATATGCGTCTACTAATTGCCGGGGCCTAGATTCTCCAAGCTAATTAAGCACTAAAGACGTGATACCGACTAGCGGAAGCGTTTTTACAACGCACTACGGACGGCGGGACTAATCTCACCACGACGACTCGTAAATATAAACTCTTACAAACCTCGGATTTTCAATAAATTCTATATTCTCGGAGCGTTTAAGTGAAATGGCGGAGTATATAGCGTAACGTGGATTTGCAGTCGTCGTAAGCGTATACGATCAATATTAGCCACTAAAAACTTAAAGGCCTCGTATACGTAGCGAACGCTATATTCCCAATTAGAAACGGCTTAATCGTTTCGGTAGATAATTCGAACGTATGTAATATGGGCTAAGTATTGATTTAATCGTCCCGAGCCGTTGGTAAAGAATTCTAATAAGGCCTACAAGTTTGGGAAGTCGAAAGCCTCTTTAATTAATGGAAATAAGCGTTTACTAATACCGAAAGCGGTGTAAAGTTACTGGCGGCGGTGGTCGAAATAAGCTTTTCGTAAAGCTTTTAAGACGTATGCAATGGGAATATACTTGGCAATTGGATAATCTTAAGGGAAAAAGTTAAAGTCGATATAATCGATAATTAAGCGATTTATTTCGAAAGGTAATTAGGTAATACGAGTATAGAAAGAAGTGAATAGTTGTAAAGTAAGTAGTGTAATTATTATAAGTGTATATCTTAATATTTTAATAAGAATTAGAGAGAGAGAAAGTAAAATTATAAAAGTTGAGAGGGGTTTTAACGTGGGTTTAAATTAATAAGTTGGGTTATATTAAAGTGTATTACTTTTAAAGTGCCGACTAATAATTGATTAAAGATATCTCTTTTTAAGCGAGTGAAGATTTATATATAAATTGTATGGAAAACTTTACAATTATTTAATTATTATTAAAAAAGAGTTACTATTTATAATTTATAATTATATTATTTGCAATTAATTAAAATATAAACTTTAAATACTTTTCAAAGTAAATACTAAGTAAAATATTATATAAAAATATTATAAAAAGAGAAAAGAAATAAAATAAATAAATAAATAAGAATAATAAATAAAGGAAAAATATTAAGATTAAAATTTATATAAAGACGTAATTATATTTATACTATTTATTTTATATCGGTAGTACTAATAAAAGTTATATAAATAAGGTGTTTTTCTTACGAATGCTTAGTATAGACTTCGAAGGGTATTTCTAACTTCAAATGATTAGTAAAGACTATTAAGGGCTATATAAATTAATGCAGCCCGTATAATGCATCGCTAGTGAGGTGCTCGGTATTGGGGCCCAATGCCGTTAGTAGGGTCACGTGAGGGCGGGCGCTAAACGCGAATGGTATTGGGGCCTAATACCGAATTTCACTTTATATAACGCGTTTAATATAAACGATTAGCGCCCTGCAAATATTCTATTCGAATTGGATTATTTGATTTAATTAAATATCGCGTATTGAGTGCTTATTTGCCCATATAATGAGTATTATAAGGCCGTTTAACTCGGCGCGTTCCGGGAGTATTTACGCAAGTATTAGACTTTATTACGTGACCGCGAACGAGTGTAAAAGTATATTAACGGATTTAGTTGGGATTATGATTTTTCGATTATTTAATAATTGGAGAGGAAAAGGATTGTATTAGTGGGTTGGGGTTGAGAGAAGACGAGGGTATTATCGATATTAATATCGATGTAGAGGATGATAAAGTTGAGGAGATCGGCGAAGTTGGAATAAGAGATAAGGAAGTTGCGGAAGCAATTGTTAATAAAGTTGTTGAAGTAGTTATTGATTAGAGTATTGAAGTAATTATTGATGATGAGGAGGAAGTGTTTAATGCGTTTGACGATAATAGGGATGAGGATTATAATTGGAGAGGAAAAGGATTGTATTAGTGGGTTGGGGTTGAGAGAAGACGAGGGTATTATCGATATTAATATCGATGTAGAGGATGATAAAGTTGAGGAGATCGGCGAAGTTGGAATAAGAGATAAGGAAGTTGCGGAAGCAATTGTTAATAAAGTTGTTGAAGTAGTTATTGATTAGAGTATTGAAGTAATTATTGATGATGAGGAGGAAGTGTTTAATGCGTTTGACGATAATAGGGATGAGGATTATAAAGAGAGTAGTGAGGATGGTATAGAGGACGGCGAAAGAAGTTTAAGCGAGGTTGAGGTTAATAAAAGTGATGACGAGGAGTATAAAGAGAGTAGTAGAGTGGCAAATGATAACGAAGAAGAAGGATTGAGTGAAATTGATATTGATTAGAGTGAGGACGGTATTTAAAGTAGTAAAGTGGCAAATGATAACGAAGAAGAAGTAATTGTAGTTCGGTTTAGTGCGAGTAGGGGCAGTAATTTTAGTCGGGAGAGGAAGGCTAGGAAGCGGAAGATGTAGTCCGAATTTGAGGATAGTAGGGTAGTAGATATTGATTCCGAGGATGATATATATCGGAATTCTAATTTAGTGTTTAAGGAAAGGAGGTAGAGGGTTACGAAGCGGCAAAAGAGAATGCCGAGGTTTGATGATAATAGAGTAATTATAAGAAGTAGTTAAGATGACGGTGTAATACGTTTTAATAGTTAGGATAACGGTGTTTTCTCGCTAAATAGTTTACTCGTTTTAGATAAAATGATTAGGAATCGATTAAAGGGTGTCGATAATACATTGAAATTTTCGAAGCCGTTTAATACCGTGGTTAAAGTCGTTTATAATAACGAAAGCGATAATAAGAATAATGTCCCATTTTAATCTAAAGTGGGAATAGTATAATAAAAGTTGGATTAATTGAGGAAACGGTTGGAGAAGTGGTATCGAACGTGCTTAGCGTATTATTTAACCGGGGATTTCGGGGGTAAAACTCACTATATATCGGATTGTTAGCGTGATACGGTTGAAATTATAGAGTAGATTATCGTTATATAGTAGTATATCGAGGAGTTTAAGGGTTTTTAAGGTCGGGGAGATTGTTTATAGTGTGGCGTCCCACGGGCTATTTGCTAGAAGTGGCAAGTTTAAGCAGGTGGGGGTTGGAAAGAAGTGCCGGGATAGGAATGTCAATATTAAAGGATATTGATCCCCGCCGTTGTAACGATATTAATCGACGAGTGCAATGAAAGTTGGGAGGTGATAAGGAGTTGAATAGATTGGGACGGGGTAATGTCGACTCGGTAGATAGAAGTATTCGAATAGTTCCGATAAAAGAAGTAATGGGATAATATAGGAATAGAAGTGGCGCGGATTGTATAGGTATTTTATATATTGATAAATAAGAATAAAAGGGTTGGTAAAGTATAGCGAGGCATGGTTAAAAGGACGGAATAAAATTGTAAAATATACGGAAATAAAATTTATTTATAATTATATTAAATATTGTATATACGTATTTAAAGCGCATTAGAAGTATTAGATTATTATATCGTTAATATTAATAGTAATAAACGCGTTTAAAAAATATATCGAATGGTATTAGAGTTTAATACTAATAATAAAATCACGTATATAATAATATTAGCGCCTAACTATTATTGTTGGATGGACTTGACCTTAAATCCGTTTATTTCCCCATATAACCTATTAGCGTAGATTTGCCGAGGGGGTTAAATCCGTTTTACTAAGTCCGTTTATTAGAGTTACGTCCAAATAAGCTCGGATGCGACTCAAATTCGAGTATAAGTTGGCCTCGACATATACGATACTAACCCCGTCAAAATATTAACCCAAAGCCTACCTATAACGGTTGGCTCGACCAGCTAACTGTAAGGTTGGTTATATGTGATAAGGACTAGGTGATTCCAAGGAAGAGTAACGTTCAAGCCTAGTTACTAAGTATAGTGTTAAGATACTGTATTTGAGTTGAGCACGAAGCTCTTATCTAAGGGAATCCCATCTACTTATATAGAATCTTCCTGCTCCTGGATCCCAGTGGATCTTTGGAGTCCCTTGGAGTCCCTTGAGACTCCAGCGGCTCCATCACGTGACTCTAAGTCCCGTGTTTCCCATGATCTTAAGGTCTACTGTAAGCGAGCTTACTGAGCCTATGGTCCACTAGATTATGTGAGTCGTAATACTATCCCTCTTTTAGTTAGCGTAGTCTCGACGCTTAAAGCGAAGTAAGGAAACATCGTCCCAAGGCCACGGCCTTCTTCTTTCCTTAATATGTCCCCAGATAGCGTCCGTAAACATAAAGAAAGAATCAAATTTGCTCGCGACATTAAAGACGCAAGTTTTGAAATAATACTCTACTCGCATTGTACAAAGGAAAACCGGAAGTGCGTAATGGCTTCCGAAAAATCATCTCGTTGTACTAAGTGCGTTCGTCGCAAACGTTCTTGTGATGGCTTATCCGACACTTGGGAGAGAAACGTTCCTCGGGAAAGTGACTAGGAAGCTATCGATCGGTAAGAGCGCAAGTTGGAGGAGTAAGAGGAGGAGGCAATAGCGAAAATATTGCGTCTCCGGAAACAACGTCGTTTGCTTCGTAAGCGCCGTTCTAAAATGGCTGCTCGAGGCCTTCGTTTTCTTGACGAGTTGGATGCTGCAGAAGCGAAGGAGAAGGAGGAGCAGGAACGGCGCGAGCGCGAGGGCTCCGTCGTGTCTAGGCTTATCTTTTCCGACGCGATTGATTTGTCCGCGGTCTTTAGTTTGGCCGATTAAGACGTGGACCTTGCTTTTTGGGCAACCCTGGGTTTTGACGGTGGAACGATTCAAGCTTCTCAAAGCAGTTGAAGTTCCGTTCGAGTTCCCATGTGTTTTCCGAATGTGGGTATCTTTACCATTTAATCAAATACTTGACTCGATTCTTGACGTATTGGCAATTTAAAATGTCCTTTACATCGTATTCGGCGTTTAGATTGACTAATTCGATTTCAATCTCTAGAGCTCGCGGTGCTCCCAGTAGTGCTAATTCGAGGAGAAATATATGAAATACCGGGTGTATATTCATATTACTGAGTAAAGCGAGCTTATAATTGATTGGACTTTTGACTTTCTTGATTTTATATGGTCCAATTTTCTTGTGGTTTAATTTGTCGCTTAATCGTTTCGTTTTAATGTTTCGACGAATTAAGTAAACTTTGTCCTTCTCTTTAAGCGTAAGTTCCATACTACGGTGCCTATTGTAATATAGTGCTGACTTAGCAGCCACAAACTGTATGTCTTTTGTAAGCCTCTCGCGCAAAGACTTTAGTCTATCGACTTGAATCCGAGCATTCTATACTTTCGACTCCACCGAGTGCGGTATTTGATATGCCTTTGGTTCGTACCTATAATTGGCGTAAAAGGGCGAGACCTTCGTATTTTCTATTGTTGCGCTATTGTACGCGAACTGTGCTAATAGTAAAAGTTCCGCCCAATTATTCTATTAGTAATTGACGTAATAACGGAGGTATGTTTCCATAACTTGATTCAGTCGTTCTATTTGTCCGTTTATCTAAAGGTGGAAAGCTATCGAAAGCTTTTATTTGATTCCCAGTAGTGCGACTAAAGTGGTCTAGAATTTCGAAGTAAAAAGCTTGTCTTTATTTGAGATAATCTCGTCTAATACCCCGTGGTTAACTACTACAATTCGCAAGAATGTATAAGCCAAATCTTCTACCGTACATATCTCAGAGTATAGGATTATATATGCGTACTTTGTAAGCCTATCCGTGATAATAAAGATAGCGTCGTATTCGATACTCGATATTAGTTCTCTCGAGGGTAGTAGTTTTACTACGAAGTCCCAAGCAATAAACTTCTAAGTACTTGGAGGTATATTCGGTGATCGCATATTACTATAAAGAGTATGCCTCGCGACCTTATTCCGAATGCACGTATCGCACTTACTAATAACCTCGGTGGCTTTCCCTTTGAGTCTTAAAATGTAAAAGTTCCTAGAGATCCGCTCTACGGTTTTCGTAATTCTTTAATATCCATAAGCTGAGAATTCGTATTGTACTTTAATGAACTCTAATTAGAGGTTCTTAGGAATATAGAGCTTCCCTTGAAACCGTAAGGTCCCATGCTCATTCGTGAAAGGCCCTGTAAGTTATTGTAAAGCCATCTTTGCGATAAAATCTTTATCGTAATTTTCTTTAAAGTTATCGATAAACGTCGTATCGATTAACCTCGAAATAATAGTAACTATTGCTCTATTAAATATTAAGCCGCCTTCAATTTCTCTAAGTATCGCGTGTAAAGGAAGTTTAACGTCGTCTTAGTATTTTGATTTCCGGTTAAGAGCGTCTACTTTGCCGTTTTCCGATCTTTTAATATATGAAATTTTAAAGTTATACGTAGTTAACGTTTCGACTTAACGTACTTATCTCCGATTGAATTCTTTCGTTGTAGTAAAAAATACTAAATTCTTATAATTAGTGTATATTTATACTTAATATTTCGATCTTTCTAAATAAACTCTTTATATTCGAAGCACTTTTACAATCGCAAGCAACTCTTTATTATAAATTTCGTAATTTAATTCTATTGGTAACATTTTGCGAGAGTAATATACGATTGACTACTATTTGCTTTACTCGTCGAGCTAATTGAGTACTACGCTAATTGCAAAGTCTAATGCGTCTATTTCGATAACGATATGTTTATTTGAGTCGAACGTAAGAAGGAACGGTGCTTCCGTAAAGCGTTGTTTAAACTAATCGAAGGCTCTTTAGGCCTCGTTCGTCTATTTAAACGTTTGATCCTTTTTCGTTAATACTATCAAAAGTACTACTACTATAGAATACCTTTTCACAAAACGTCGATAGAAGTTCGCAAATCCTAAAAAAGACTATACGTCTTTGACTGTTTTAAGTGCCTGCCAACTGAGTACTATCGATACTTTCGTAAGATCTATCGATAAGTCTCCGACTGAGACTACATAGCCTAAGAAGTCTATTTTTTCCATATAGAATTCGCATTTCTTAAGTTTGTAAACTAAGTTCGCATCCTTCAAAGCAATCAATACTACTTTGATATCGTCAATGTATTTAGCGAGCGTCTTAAAGTATACTAAGATGTCGTCCAAATAGCAAATAACCGTAATATCCAGGAATAGTCGCAAGACGGTATTCATCATACGCATACATGTGATTGGCGCGTTAATCAAGCCGAATGGCATAACTAAGTATTCGTAATATCCGTACCTTATCTTAAACGCTGTCTTCCATTCTTCTCTTTCCTTCATTCGAACCAAATTGTAAGCTCCACGCAAGTCTAATTTACTGAAGACTTTAGCTCTTTGAAGTCTATCGCGTAGCTCGTTTACTAGTAGTAATAAGTATCGATCTTTAATAGTAATCTCATTGATTTTTCGGTAGTCGATACACAATCGTTTCGATTTATTTTTCTTTAGTACGAATAGTATCGGGCTGCCCACTAACGAAGCCGATAGTCGTATGAATCCTTTTGCTAAGTTCTCGTCGATATATTCCTTAAGCGTCTTTAAGTCGTCTACCGATATTTAGTAAATAAGTGAGTACGGTAGTTCTTTTCCGTCTTATAAAGGTATTTCGTAGTCTTATTGCCCGTGCTTAAAAAGTGCCTCGATTTTTTTTTCGTTTTTAAAAAGGTTTAAAAACTCGTGGTATTCTATTGGTATTTGCTTTAATAGTGGATCCTAAGTATAGTATCCTAGCTCTCTTAAAAAAGTGGCGCAAACTTCTCTTTAACTATTCGTTCCTATTTCGATGAACGAGATTTTGCAAGTCTAGTATTTGTCAAATGTAAGCGTTTCTCTAACTCAATCGATCGTTGGATTATACTGCTTAATCCATAGTATTCCGAGTATAAGTAAGTGATCGATATTAGCCACGTCGAAGCTTATCTTCTCAATATATCCTCGTCGTATAACTATAATCTGCGGTACTATTTCCACGTCGATTTGTCCGGAACCTAGAGGGCTTCTATCGACCGTGATAATGGGGTATGATCGTAATTTGACTATTGTGGCCCATTCGTTGTCTAATACTAATTACTTTGACACGTAATTGCCCGTTGCTCTCGAGTCGATTATTACTTTGATTTTGTGCACACTTATTTGTACTACACAAAATAGTTGTCCGGCGCCTCCATTAATAGTACACACTTCCCTGTGCCACTGCCTATTGAGTACATCTTCCCACCGGCGGCTTGATCCGTCAGCGTAAATGAGCCGGAATACACGTCTTACACTAAGTAGTGATTGTATTGCTTGTTCGAAAGTTTCCTTATAATATGTAGAGTCATCCTCTGTGTCCTATTACATCCTTCGGCTCGCGCTTTCCGCGAATACCTCGTAGTATCGCCCTACTACAAGTTTATAATTGGATATAGGGAGAGCGTCGTCCGGTATAGGTAGTTGTTGCATGTAGCAGCTAGTGCCGTTACGTTGTCTCTATCCAATCCGTCGGTGATCCTAATACACGACTTCGTATATCTGACCGTACTCTGGTCCTCCCGTGTCCGGTTGAGGCTCAACGTACCGAGCTCCCCCGTCCAAGTTCTACTATTCGCGAGTACAGGTTACGAGGCTGTTTTCCCGTTAATAAACATGCCATTCTTGCCCTACTCGTGGGTAGTGTTCTGGCCAAAGGTTTAGTGCTACAAGAGACCCTAATAGTCCCCAGTCGTCGTACTTAAATAGTTCTTCGTCCTCTGACTCGGAACCTTCCACAAATAACTAGTGGCGGTTGGCCAAAATTCTAATTCTATCGAACTACTTTGTTAAGTCGTTCACGTCATCGTTTATTCTATCGATTCTTTGCCATTAGTTATCCCTTAAGAGCCTTTCCTTTACCGCTCGTTTGGCGAAGTTTACTGCTTACTCCTTTTAGAACTTTCGAAGGTCTTCTTCGGGGATTGGTCGGAACGTCTTTAAATCGTCTTCCAATTTTGGCCAAGTGGCCTATAAATCGTTCTACTACTCGTCTATCTTTTCTCCGTTGTACAATACTCTCCTCGTAATCGCACACACTTAGTGTAGTTCGTTGTACTTTTCGCGTCTAATCGCATTAATTTGTTTCTTCGAGCGTCCGTTCCACGGTTTGAGTTTTCCGTGTGAATTGGCTATGTATCCCAAAAGGCCACATTCGAAGTATAGTTTCTTTTCGCGACGTCGATTCATTTCGTCCTTAAAAAGTTGTTTTTTCTTTCTTTTGAAAATAATATCGACCTTTATTAGTGAATTGTAGTAATTGTAAAAGTTTAAGCTCTTCTTATTTTTACTACTTCCTCCTTTGAACTTGCTAGAGTAGTGCCCTCTCTTTTCAAGCGCTCGTTCGTACAGTTTATTATCGAAGTAAATAGCGTCGTCCATCATAGTTTATATCGAATCGTACTTATCGCGGCGCATCAATTCGTCTTTCACCGCGTCTTTCAGCCCCCTGTAGAATTGAACTATAAAAGCGTTCTCCCCTTAGCCCGTAATCCTACCTATGTACTATTGAAATTCCGCTGCGTAAGTTAATACTACTCCGATTTAACGCAAATTAGACAATTTGCGTTTTGCGACTTTCTCTTTATCCACATTCCTAAACACTTTAATGATCTTCTCTTTAAATCCTTTAAACGTGCCGAAGATCTCTTTAATCAAAAGGTCCCATTTCGTTGTTTGCCTTTCGCAGTCGAAGTAGTCCTACTAACTCGTCTTAATCCAATCGAAGGCTGCCCTAATCAAATATCTTGTGCACTAAAAGACTTATTCGTCCTCCGTTCGAAACATATTCTCGTTAAACTTAATATAGAGTACACATTGCATTAAATATACTCGAAGTTTACTTTTAGTGCCATCGAAAGTATCGAGTTCGCAACTTTTGATTTTCTTCGATACTTCTACGACAAGTTCTAATAAAGTGGGCTTCGAAGTGTTCCTAAATGATAACGAAACGGTAGACATAGTGGAATACTTAGCTAATATCACAAGAGATAGTGCTCAAAGTGTAACGGTTGACTCGACCAACTAACTATAAGGTTAGTTATATGTAATAAGGATTAAGTGATTCCAAAGAAGAGTAACGTTCAAGCCTAATTACTAAGTATAGTATTAAAATACTGTATTTGAGTTGAGCACGAAGCTCTTATCTAAAGGAATCCCATCTACTTATATAGAATCTTCCTACTCCTAGATCCCAGTGGATCTCTAGAGTCCCTTGGAGTCCCTTGAGACTCCAGCGGCTCCATCACGTGACTCCAAGTCCCGTGTTTCCCATGATCCTAGGGTCTACTGTAAGCGAGCTTACTGAGCCTATGGTCCACTAGATCATGTGAGTCGTAACACTACCGTAGGGTAATTTATTACGACCGTAATTTAGTAATTAGATTTTTAATAAGGGAAAGTAAGCGCATAAATTTAGTTAATAAAATTAGAGATTTTAAGTATAAAGTAAATATAATAATATAAAAGTATAAAATCGGAAATTATAGTTAAATATTACGCGTGATTTTCAAGCCGCAATTTAATACGCGTTAAATAAAAAAACGTATAAAATAGAAATAGAATTTAAAACTTTAATAAAAAAACTTAATTTATTCGATTTATATTCGCAGTATATATTTATTTGTCTATTTTTTAGTACAAAGAGTCGTTATATATTTCGAATGTAAATATGCCGTATTATTTAATTATATCGATGCTTATTTAAAGGATAAAAGAAAGTATAAGGCCGTGAAAGCCAATTAAAAACGCATTATTTAAGAAATTTAAACTATTTGGGATTTGAAAACTAAGAGAGTAAAATTAAACTATATAGTATTTCCGCCGGCAAATAACCTTTTTATCCCTATATTATAAGAGCTTAAAAGAAACGGGTTAAAGTATTAATAGTAAAATGATTATAGTAACTTATACTAGTATATTGCGTATTAAGCCCGCAAAATCTAAGAGTATTATCGCGTCGTCTATTAATGGGAAAACCCGTAGAAAAAAGGTAGGCTTGAGACGGGAAGAGGGGTACAAATTCTATAAAAGATTAGAGTTTATTGCCAGCATTTTTTCATCCGTAGATCGAGAGTATAATATTTTGAGGTTTAAGTAACGAGATTTAATCCAATTATATTACTCGAAGATATCGATTTAGAGGCTATAAAGAAGCAATTAAATTAAGCTATATAATAAGCCGCCGAGGACGAACGTCGTTAAATTACCGAACTAAAAGAAGCTCGGGAGTCCAATTTATAGTTACGTCGCGTGGGATAAGTTAAGTATTCGAAAGCATTTAATCGGATTAAATTACAAGTATTAATTACACTCGTAAAAAACGACGAGCTCGAGTTAGAAATATTATATAAAGCGTTTGATTAATTGATTTAAGACGTATAATACTATTATATTCGGTAGGTAGTTAAGTTAAAGACATTATTTAAAGCGAATAAAAAAGAGGTAGATAAAGAAATTTAAATGCCGTTTAATAATTGGATAGATATTACTATTATTAAGGCGTATACGGAAGTTTGTAAGCAGTTGATACGTTATATATTCCAATTTAAGGATATTAAGCCCGAGAAGCGGTTAAAGTATAAATTAACGGAAAGACAATAAATATGCATTAAAGATATATAGACTAGTATTAAGGAATTTGTATAGTAGAAAGAGGAGTAAGTGGGAAGTTCTAAAAGCGGGGAAAAGGAGGAGGAAAAATCAAATAAAAAGATAAAATGGATAAGTCGGATTTAACGGTAAATTTTACGGTTATAAATAGCGTTATTAAACTAGTTATTATAAGACGACGAGTATAAGAGCGTATTAATTAGTGGATTAGCGGTTTTAGGGATGCGGGAGGACGATAAATAATTAGATACCGAGGATTATACGCCCAAATATTCGGCGGTGATTAAATTGGCTCGGTTAATAGTAATTTAAGAGGCGTATAAGCGTCGACGGGAAGCTATTAAGCAATACGAGAGCCGTAGTTTGAGTACTTAAATAGCCTAAGAGAAAGCGTCCAACTATTACGTTTTGATACGCAATTTAATTTAATCGTTTATAATTATAGCCCACGATAAAAGGGATCCTACGCCCATATAATGGTTATACCGAAGCCGGTCGTACGGATTTAAGATTCGGTATACTACTACGGTTAAAGGGAAAATCCAATGGATTAAAGATAATGTTTTATATGCTAATATGCGGTTCAATATAAGCTAATTCCGGGGGATAATTTATAGGTTAATTAAAAAGGCACGAGAAGAGTTATTTGAGAAGTTAATAGTAATAAAAATAGGTGCAAATTAAGAAGTAGATATAAAGTAAGTACTATTAATCTATTAGGATAAGATAGTAAATTAGTCGTTAAAAACCCGAGTAAAATAATTATTTTTAGACGATAAGCGGAATTAGTTTATAATATATAAATAGTAGTAATTATATGAGCGGATATATAAAGAGAAGTAGTTAAGAGAGCAATTTATGGATAGTGCGGGGAAGTTAAAACGGAAAACTATTGCCGTATATTAGCGTTATAGAGAATAGTTTTAAGAATTATTATAGGTTTTAATGATATTATTATTATAATCCCTCCGCGCCCTCGAATTATTTGTTATGTGGTGGAAAAATACTGCTTATAGTAAAGTCCGGAATATCGTGATTAAGGAAAGGTTAATAAAATACGTGGCTTAGTATTATAAAGGGTATTAAAGTAGTGGAAATATTAAGATTATCTATTAATATTTACCTCGGGAAATTAAGGAGTTATTAGTATATTATTTATAGTTAGTATTACCGTTTTGGGAGAAGTTATAATTCTAAGTTATAAGATGTGATTATTTTAGTCCGTTTTTATGGGGAAATGGCCAGAAGAAAGAGTACTAGTAATAAACTAGTTTAAAGCGACGGTAATAAGCAACTACGGGAGTAAATAGTTAGTAAAAAGAAGATTTTATTAAATAATCGAGTAGTTAAAATTATACGTTCGTTTAACGATCGTTTTGTTCGTAGACGTTCGAACGAGGACATCGGATTTTGAAGGAGGTAGTAAAGAAGTTAATAGGCGTCGAAGGTTACAAGATTAATTTGAATCGGTATATTATAATCGCTATATCGCATCGGTATTATCGAGAAGATCGATTTAAGGACGAAAAGACGAAGTTAGAAAAGGTTAACGGTTGAGATGAAGATAATATTGACGGGAACGATCTATGGGATTTGTAAGCCGATTACGGGACTTATATTGCCGGTATAATTTACGCTAAGGAGTTGATAGAAGGTAATAATTCCATTATTAACCGCCGTGAGAAGTTTTGTCGTATTAGCTACGTATAGTATTATTTTTTGGGGTTTTCGTTAGTATATTAAAAAGTTGGGATAAGTGGGAGAATTAAAAGAAAGCGGTAAGTATATAAAGAAGAGATGTAAAACGCGTAATTAGTCCAATGGAAGCGATTACGAGGCGTTGATATTTATCGAGAGTTAAAATAGATATTGGGGAGTAAAGCTCGATTCCGTGGGTTGTAAGAGCCCGTATTAAAAGCCATTATAAAATATAAGAGCCCCATTATAGCGGTAATAAAAACCGGGGTTAAGAAGACGTTATTATTCTAATTACCGACTAAGAGTATAAATTCCGGTATAATTATTATTATTAGCCTATTGGTTTTATTGTAAGAGTATATAGTAGAAAGATATTA
Source organism: Phialocephala subalpina (assembly GCA_900073065.1). Classification (NCBI taxonomy): domain Eukaryota; kingdom Fungi; phylum Ascomycota; class Leotiomycetes; order Helotiales; family Mollisiaceae; genus Phialocephala; species Phialocephala subalpina. Next base: position 12,640 of record FJOG01000062.1, on the reverse strand, counting down.
GTAAGTCGGGATTTTATGTGTAAAATAGGACTCTCGATATTACTATTCCCCTAGTTAAATTATTATTATTACGCTCGAATTAGCGGTTAATAAGACGTTTAGGACGTTTTTAGACCGATTACAAAAGTTGCATTTATTAGAGTGGTTCGTGTTTAACGAGTATTATACGCCATTGGACAGTACGGCCGAGTTCCGGCCCAAGATATAGTAATTAGGCGAATTGATGGAAAAAGGGGTGCAAATAGTGTATTTAACGGTAACGTTGCCATTATATGCTAAGCCAAAGTTTATAAATATTATGAGGATTAAAGCCGATGATATTCACATGTTCCGGTCCTTAACTAGCCGTCTCAACATTGCGTATTCCGTGGTTGAGTATAAAGAGGATGAGTTTGGAAGAAGGGATATTACTGCCGCTTGTAGGTTGGTAGAGTAAAAGTTGGAAGAATATACCGCGCTAACGAAGATCATCATATATAGTAGTAGTATCGTCACCACATAAGAAGTAAGTAGTGCATTGGGTTGCTATGCATATTACCGAGACGTAAGTAATGCAGCCGTTAAAAATGAGATCCGGAAAGCGTGGGAGAGTGCGGATAGACGGGTTGTAGTTACTACTAATGCATTTGGATTAGGCATCGACCGGCCGGATATTCGTATTATAGTTCACATTAGGCCGATTTACTAGATGCGGAATTATAGTCAAAAGAGTGGCCGAGCCGAGCGGGATAAGAAAAGGAGTGAAACTATCATTTTGATGCCGGATAGAAAACAAGAGGCATTACAAAAAGCATATAAGCAAGTATAACGCCGGCCGAGCAAATTCCACATTTTTATGACGGCAAAAGAGAAGCAGCGGATCGAGCAGCAAAAGGTGGAGCGATTTGTGAGTAGTGCTAAGTATCGACGGGTTTATTTAGACTAAGAGATGGATAGGAGAATCGATCGAGTGAAGTGTGAGGACGAGGAGAAGCGTTGTGATGTGTGCCAAGCAAGTGATACTATGATAGACGAATTAGTAGCCCAGCGGTAAGCATACATCCAACGAGAGTAAGAGAGGCCAAACCGGTTGATAAATAGCGCTATTGATATACTTACTAGCAGTGTTCCCGAAAGCAACGGGTTTCCGAGTAGCTAGGGGCCAATTCCCGGTTCATTACTACCGGGTTCCTCTATATGAGGCGGGCTCCGATTTAACTCAAATCGGCGTCCAAATACGGTAAGCGCAACGGAATAGGCCTAGCGGGAGCACTCAAATCGGGACTCAAATCGACAGGCGGTAAAAGGCCACAACTTTATAAGAACGTCAAGTTTTACTATACTACTAATACATAATATTAATTAAGTAAAGATCTCAGTGCCAAATATCTAATATACTAAATATAAGTAAATTAAAAAGGGTCTAAAGTTGGCTTAAAATATATCAGCTGACTTAAGTTGCTGAATAAGCAACTATTTAATGGGATAGCAAATAAGACCGCGACGATTAAAACGATAATACATTTGAATATAATGCAAAATATAAAGTTTTATTCTATATTTCGTATCACACGGGAATTCGGGGATTAGATACTCATTTTTATAAGTAGTATAGTCTCAAGAAAAAGAGACGAAAGCTCGTACTTACAAAGTATGGACATTTGCTATTATAGTATTTAAAGGATGTAGAATTACTAGAACTCGGAGGACTACTATTTGCAGTATTAAAGAAACTATTAAATGGATTTTAATGCGACGATTGTAAGTAGTTTGTAGTATCAAAAAACTCGATCTAAAAACACTGTAAAAGCTATGGATGGTTTTAATTAAAATAAGACCCGATGCATTGGAAAATAGTGAAAGTGCAAACGTTTTTTAGGATTGGATTTTAACGATATTTTATTGTGAAATGCCAAAAGGAGGCTTCCCCGCAAATAAAAGTAATAAATAACGATAACAACGAAGATATCGCAATTCGGGATTAATTACTAACCATTATTGTTGGATGGACTTGACCTTAAATCCGTTTATTTCCCCATATAACCCATTAGCGTAGATTTACCGAGGGGGTTAAATCCGTTTTATTAAGTCCGTTTATTAAAATTACGTCTAAATAAGCTCGAATGCGACTCAAATTCGAATATAAATTGGCCTCAGTATATGCGATACCAACCCCGTTAAAATATTAATTTAAAGTCTACCGTAAAGTGATTTATTACGACTATAATTCAATAATTGGATTTTTAATAAGAGAAAGTAAACGTATAAATTTAATCAATAAAATCAAAGATTTTAAGTATAAAGTGAATATAATAATATAAAAGTATAAAATCGGAAATTGTAATTAGATATTACGCGTAATTTTTAAACCGTAATTTAATACGCGTCGAGTAAAAAGACGTATAAAATAAAAATAGAATTTAAAGTTTTAATAAAAGAATCTAATTTATTCGATTTATATTCGTAGTATGTATTTATTTATTTATTTATTTCCCAATATAAAGAGTCGTTGTATATTTCGAATACAAATATACCGTATTACCTAATTATATCGATATTTATTTGAAAGATAAAAGAAAGTATAAAACCGTAAAAATCGATCGAAAACGCATTATTTAAAAAATTTAAACTATTTAAAATTTAAAAATTAAAAGAGTAAAATTAAACTATATAGTATTTCCATCGGTAAATAACCCTTTTATCCCTATATTATAAAAGTTTAAAAGAGACGAATTAAAGTGTTAATAGTAAGATGATTATAATAATTTATATTAATATATTGCGTATTAAACCCGCAAAATCTAAGAGTATTATTATATCGTTTATTAATAAGAAAACTTATAAAAAAAAATAAACTTAAAACAAAAAAAAAGTGCAAATTTTATAGAAGATTAAAGTCTATTATTAGTATTTTTTTATCCGCGGATCGAGAGTATAATATTTTAAGGTTTAAATAGCAAGATCTAATTTAATTATATTACTTAGAGATATCGATTTAAAAGCTATAAAAAAGCAATTAGATTAAATTATATAGTAAGCCGCCGAAGACGAACGTCGTTAAATTACCGAACCAAAAGAAGCTTAAGAGTTTAATTTATAATTATATCGCGTAAAATAAATTGAGCATTCGAAAGTATTTAATCGGACCGAATTACGGGCATTAATTACACTCGTAAAAAACGACGAATTCGAATTAAAAATATTATATAAAGCGTTTAATTAATTGATTTAAAATATATAATATTATTATATTCAATAAATAATTAAATTAAAAATATTATTTAAAGCGAATAAAAAAAAGTAGATAAAGAAGTCTAAATACCGTTTAATAATTAAATAAATATTACTATTATTAAAGCGTATACGGAGATTTATAAACAATTGATATATTATATATTTCGATTTAAAAATATTAAACTCGAGAAGCGATCGAAGTATAAATTAACGAAAAATAATAAATATACATTGAAAATGTATAGATTAATATTAAGGAATTTGTATAGTAAAAAGAGGAGCAAATAAAAAGTTTAAAAAGCGGAAAAAAAGAGGAGTAAAAATCAAATGAAAAGATTAAATAAATAAACCGAATTTAACGGCAAATTTTACGATTATAAATAGTATTATTAAATTAATCATTATAAAACGACGAATATAAAAGCGTATTGATTAATAGATTAGCGGTTTTAAGGATACGAGAGGATAATAAATAGTTAAATGCCGAGGATTATACGCTTAAATATTCGGCGGTAATCAAATTAACTCGATTAATAGTAGTTTAAGAGGCGTACAAGCGTCGACGGGAAGCTATTAAACAATACGAGAGCCGTGGTTTAAGTATTTAAGTAGTTTAAGAGAAAGCGTTTAACTATTACGTTTTAATACGCAGTTTGGTTTAATCGTTTATAATTATAGTTTACGATAGAAAAGATTTTATGCTTATATAATAGTTATATTGCAACCGGTCGTACGATTTCAAGATTCGGTATATTATTACGATAAAAGGGAAGATTTAATGGATTAGAGATAATGTTTTATATATTAATATACGGTTTAATATAAGTTAATTTCGGGGGATAATTTATAAGTTGATTAAAGAGGCACGAAAGGAATTGTTTGAGAAGTTGATAGTAGTAAAGATAAGTGCAAATTAAGAAGTAGATATAAAGTAAATACTATCGATTTATTGGGATAAGATAATAAATTAGCCGTTAAAAACTCGAGTAAAGTAGTCATTTTTAGACGATAAACGGAATTAGTTTACAGTATATAAATAGTAGTAATTATACGAGCGGATGTATAAAGAGGAGTAGTTAAAAGAGTAATTCATGGATAATGCGGGGAAATTAAAACGAGAAATCGTTGTTGTATATTAGCGTTATAGAAAACGGTTTTAAGAGTTATTATAAGTTTTAATAATATTATTATTATAATCTTTTCGCGCTTTCGAGTTATTTACTATATAGTAGAAGAATACTGCATATAGTGAAGTCCGGAATATCGTAATTAAAGAAGGGTTAGTAAAATACGTAGTTTAGTATTATAAGGAGTATCGGAGTAGTGGAAATATTAAGATTATTTATCGATATTTGTTTTGAGAGGTTGAAGAGTTGTTAGTATATTATTTGTAATTAGTATTACCGTTTTAAGAGAAGTTATAATTTTAAATTATAAAACGTGATTATTCTAATCCGTTTTTATAAAGAGATAATTAAAAAAAGGAGTACCGGTAGTGGATCGGTTTAAAGCGACGGTAATAAATAGCCACGGGAGTAGATAATCAGTAAAAAGAAGACTCTATTAAACAATCGAGTAATTAAGATTACACGTTCGTTTAACGACCGTTTCGTTTGTAGACGTTTAAACGAGGACATCGGATTTTGAAAAAGGTAGTAAAAAAGTTAATAAGCGTCGAAAATTACAGGATTAATTCGAATTGGTATATTATAATCGCTATATTGTATCGATATTATCGAGAAGATCGATTTAAGGACGAAAAAACGAAGTTAAAAGAAGTTGACGATTAGAATAAGGATAATATTAACGGGAACGATTTATGGGATTTA
>FJOG01000034.1:554986-570579 GCA_900073065.1 Phialocephala subalpina | reverse complement strand
TTTTAATTTTTTAATTTTTTAAAAAAATTCCAAGGGATTTTCTTATAATATTTAAATTAATTATTACGTAAATATAAATTAAAAATTCTAAGGAATATTCCTTTAAAATATTAAAAAAAATTATTTTATTATAAATTATTTTCTTTAAAATTTATTAATTTTTATTTTTTAATAATTTTAAATTAAAAGTTTTTAATTTGAAATTTGAATTAAAAATAAAATATAAATCAAAGAATTTATAGCCTTTTATAAAAATACTTTTACGAGGTTTATAAAATAATATATATATCGAAATAAAAAAAGAAAAAGAATTATTTATTAATTTATTTATCAAATTAATTAAAATAAATAAAAAAAATTTCTTTCGAAATAAGAAATATATATATATATATATATTTTTATAAATTATATTTAAAATTATTACTTTTAAAATTTTGGACTTCTAATTCCTTAGAAGCTTTGATCGCCAATAATATACAAGGATAATATATATAGAAACCTGGTTATCAGCCTATATTATATCACCTTAATCTACCTAATATATTCCTATATAACCACGCCTAATATTCCTCTTCTAGCCACCTTTTCATGGTCTGGATTAATGCTATTAGGATCAAAATCTCAGTGTGACTGCCCGTGCCAACGTTTAACATCCGCCAAGGACCAAGCACAATCTGTGAGGCAGGGCGTATGTTAGTGATGGAGTGTAAACTGTGGCGGGAACGCAGAAGCGGAGAAGAAGGAGAGCTCACCACATTCCCACCCTTATCCTTCCACGAAATATGAAATTTCCAATCATGACCCACAACCGTCCAACCCAAAAATGGGGGCAACTCCTCCTCCTCCTGAAGATCCCTTCCACTATCGCTTCTACCAAGTGCCCACAACCCACGCAGCCGCTCCAATCCTGCGGCACACCAAATTCCCAGCTGTATGATTGCCTCGTTATAATCCCCTCCCATTCCTTGACCTCCAAACAGCAAACCAGAGGCACTGTACTCGTATACGCGTCCGTCATCTGGCTGAGAGCCATGTCTGGATTTGCTTTGTGCACAGGCTCGATAGTCGTTGCAACAATTGGGTGGTCAGAAGAGAAGGCGAGTGCAAGGTCTGCTTTCTTCGCAAAGGACTGGGATGCATATTGGGGGAGGAAAGCGGGGTCGATGGATTGTGTCTGGATACTATAGACGGCGTAGCATTGAGGAATCTTGGCTGAGCTCTGCAGATTCGAGAACGTTGTTTACGACTTTTATCCATGCACTGTCATCGAGGTGGTTGTCATAGCAGCGGCGCGCTTCATTGTATATCTTATCTGTCGTCTGCCAGAGGGCATCGGTGTATGAGGCTGGGTGGTCGACCGTAGGATCTTCGAAGAGATGACAATACGCTCCGAATGCATCGAAACCTTCGGCCTGGTCGGGATCTGCGGCTCGGAGTCGAGTCTGCACTGGATTAGCCATGGACAGGAAGACTTGAAAGAAAACACAACTACCTCGAGACTGTAAGGAATTACTTCACTCGACAGCCTTGTTATGAGCATGCTCCTCAGCTGTCTCACCGCAGGCGGCTGTTCCAGTCTAACATCAGGCTGGCAGACTCGCAACGACGGTGTTGCCAATTTTAATTGACTTAGTACTTTGCGCGTCGGAATGGGGGAGAGCTGGCGAGTTGATGGCAGCGTTGGATGTAAGATGGGCCGGTTTTGAAAGGACGTGGCAGATGCGGTTGTCGCTCCCGTCCTCGTCGTTTCCCCACTCGCATTCGAGGCCGTATCGCTGTTCATGCTTCTCTTCCGCTTTCCCATCCGTGTTCTGCCGCGCAATGCGAAAGAATATAGCGCAATTGGGGAAGTAAATGTTGTTCGTGATAAGAGGAATGGAAGTGATAGTGTTGGATCTTTTGATCTTGCTGGCTATGCAGCTCGGCGGGGTCAAACCAATCACTCGCCGTCGCCAACCAGGAGCTAAGATAGCTGGGAGAATCGCATTGCTTCCATTCCATAATATCTCAGACCAAGGGAGCTGAAGGTGGAAAAGAAGGAGATGGGCAGAATGTCTGCGCTATTCATTGGGAAGTTAATCGTGCCAAATGTATAGTGCGCGGTTTTGTTTACCGCGGGAGTTTTGTTGCCATGCCAACAAATGCAACGCAGAACCCACATACTGAGTACGGCAGTAGATTTCACGATAACGACCCAACAAGCAAGTGGACTGTGGCAAGAGTGTTCCCAAACGCATGGCGCTCGAGTCTAGGAAAGTCCACCCACGTGCTTTTTTCGGTGGCACTGCGCACCATCTTGGACCAGTTGTCTGTTTCATTTCGAGAGTCAGATCAGAGGGAAGCCGATGCGATAAGCGACCTGTGGCTTTGCAGAATGTCTCGTTCGAAGCCGAGTGCGGGGTAGCAGTGCTGTACTACTATTTGACAGCACTGAGTGGCTAACAGCACTAGGTTGTTGAGGCATCATGAATATTACCCCGCACCCTCCGGGCTCTCACCATCGTGCCCTATGCAGGAAATATATCTTTCATTCCAGCCGTCATTTGGACAAGTATGATGTCGAAGTAACAGTAAGCGTTCCGGACTCGACGGACGGAGGCGTCTTCGACAGAGAGTCGCAAGTTAGGTATCCATAAGGGACCCAAAAGCTCTCTATTTCTCGTCATGGCATTCTTCCCACGGTATCTGACAGCAGATGAAGAAGCCCAGATCCATCAGCAGCTCCAAGGGGACATATGGCGCCGCAACAATCAGGTCCTATGGAGCGGCATCCTGCGCGACGAAGCTCAGCGTTGGGCGGATGAACATGAGATGCAGACACTGACTACAGTAATGGGTCCTCTCATGGATCGGTCGCATCCGCTATGTTTAAGGAATCAAAAATCGAGAGATGCGTGGGGCAAGTACGTAAAAGGAGCTTCGGCTGTCTTCGCATGGTATATCTCGAGAGGCGAAAGAGTTACAGTATTGTCACCACCACCTCCAGAAAGATTCCATCCATCTGGCGGAACAAATTACCAGGCAATAGAGGAGCCGATTGTGAAGGGGGAATTAGGGACAAACACGGTATTACGAATTGAAATGGTGCATCCAACCGTAAAAGGGGCCGAGAATATCTACTACCAGATATGGCCTGTGGATGAAACCACCACCTGGACGGCAAAATTTGGAGAGCTAAACGCGCAGAAACGACGCTGGAGAATGGTGAAAAAGGTAAAGACTCTTTCAAATAAATTGGGAGACACGGATATCACCAAGGCCACCCAGCAGTATGGTGTTGAACACGGGCCAATTTCCCCTCATCAGGAGGCGAAGGAGGAGGCGAAGGAGACGGCGGAGAGGAAGAAGAAGGAGAAGAAGAAGAAGAAGAAGATGGCGAAGAATGAGGAGAAAGAGAAGGAGGAGGAGAAGAAGGGGAAGATTAAGGAGAAGAAGAAGAAGAGGAAGAAGAAGGCGAAGGAGGAGAAGGCCAAGAAGTAGGGAAGAGCTGAAGCAATATCCTGAGAAGGTAGTCACAGAAGAAGAAGACGGATGGCTGGCCTAAAGAATCGACCTCTACAAGATTGGAGTTTGCACATGGCATCTCAGAGCCAATTCAAGTAGCGTTGAATCTTTATTTTGGGGAATATAATTGAGGGATGTTGCCGCAGAAAGAATGAGTTGTACATTGTACAAGAGTCTTAGTAATAGTAAACATCACATAAGCCCCCAAAGAAACGTTCTACCGTGTCAAAATTATACCTCTCGACATGAAGTAGCACTCACTGGATCGCCACATGGAATCTTAATGGTCCCTAATTCTAATAGCGATGGCGAAATAATTACTGACCGGTACAATAAGCTCTTTCCGGACGCTAACTTCCCGCCAGGCATCAGAGTGGGACTTGCGAGACGATAACGCGCGGCTAAGGGTATCAAGGGGTTCGATATCATATTCCCAAGTGTTAACCTTCGTCTTCACGCCAATCCCCAGACGCCCAATCTTTCATATCCAATCCTGTAACTCCAACCACGGTACCATACCCGCCATTCCCGTACAGAAGAACTTGCTTAGTCGTCTCGCAGAACATTCCTTCGGTACTTGATATCCCCAGGTGTTCCTCTTCAGTTCCTTTAGTCTCTCCAGTGTCTCTAAAAAGGGAGTTGAAGGATCCGCAGTAGCCTCCGAGACATCGCACAATTCGACATCAACCGCCGTGTGGCTGGCAGCATCGAGGTCCATGGCCCCTCCTACCAGCCCTGCATTGATTTCGGAAGAGGGAATGTGGGTGCCTTTCAGGAGTGCGGAGACTTGAGCCAGCTGACGGGGTCTCGACTCCTCCTGCCCATCTTCCCGGGGCCGGTCGAGGTGCGTCGTGCAGAGCCTTAGAATTCTCTTAGGTTGTTCCGATTCTCCATCAGGCCAAGAAATCGGGATGTCGACAACGAGGGCGCTTCCATCCGTTCGGCTTTGGAAGGGGATATAGAATAACTTGTCCGTCTGGACGTAGTGAGAAACCATATCAGGGCGAAGACGCACCAAGGCGGATGCGTATTCGATAATTCGAAATTCTTTCAGATCCACGGGTGTTCGAGGTTAGCGTGGAGTGACTCGTGATAGACTTCTTGGAGCATGACGACCAGCGGAGAAGAGAGATCAGCGAGGACTTCTTCCAAGTGGCCTATGGCTGAAGAGGCTCGAGATGCTCTCCCTACCGGTATAGAATTGATATTCCAAGATACAACTCTTAGAAGGCTCCCTTGATCGAGGGGCTGTCGCGGGCAGATATGATGGGACGCCAGCCACGAGTCCATTGACAATAGATGTGCGGTTGGAGGATTCGGGCTGCTGGGGAGTTTTGTGGGAGAGGGAAGTTGACAGTGGAGTGGTTGAGCCGTCGATTGGAGATGAAATAGCGGGTGTAGTTGTTTGGAATAGATAGTCTTCGGACGAGGAAATGAGCGGACTTGCGGTTACTTATATCGGGTAGTTTTGGATGGAGCATGGAGCGGTATAAGATGCTTGACGACATCATCGAGGCAGGGAAGAGCGTCTAGAGGGTTGGGCAAGTTGACAAAGAGAAGGAGCGGCGAGGATTGATGTCTTTCAAAAGAATATGCCATTGTATATAGAAAGGGGGTGGCACTCCCCAGCTTCGCGGAGCAAGTCCAACCAAGCCTACTATGCCAATCACTTGGACGCTCCCGAATAGGCAGAAACAGACCTGGCACTATATCCTCATCGTGCTGCCCAATTATGCACGAAGCTTGTACCCCAAAGTGGGCAGCGGTTTGAAGATACGATCGCAAAACCCATTGCATTCCTCTCGAATGACCAACCTGAAACACGCAAGTAAACATCGTACTTATAACCGGCCGCCGTTGATTGAGCGGTGTTAATCGTGGATTGGTGTCTCTTCTCGACTCGTTGGCAGGTATATATTAGAATATGGCTTAGCCCTTGTGCTATTGAGTCAGCAACTTCCTGATTGAGGGGCTTTGGTGGGATTGCCTACGCCCTTGTTGGCATTCTCCAAGGCCTCACGACGCCCGAGTCCTGGCCACCACGGCGGTCCCATAACAACAAATTGGTAGCAGTCGACGCCTCGAACCCAAGTATATATTATGAGAGACAACTTCACAATTCCAAAGATTTGTTATCGCGTTTTGTGATGTTTTTCGAGCCGCTTGATTACGCTTGCCTTTCGATTGATGCCTAAGGTTTTTACTTGAATGGCCTCTGGGTGCGATGGGCAGCGTTTCTATTTATGACACTTCGAATCAAAACGAAAAATGATCGATTAAATATCTCAATACTTTCACATAAGGCCCATGAGGGAAAGGTAAGCTTTTAGAAGAACTACTTTCTATCATTTTTCGACAAGATTTGGAGTGACGCGATGCCGAATGCGAAGCGAGCTTGTAGAGTTTCAGGAGTGCATCCTCGTCAAATGCGATTAAGGCTTTGAGATTGGCTCGGTTAGAGAGTAAATAACCCCCATGAAAACTACATTTTACTCCTTTCGGCTTCTCACTTGCAAATCATATATTATAATTACACTTGCATAAAACTCGAAGACGAAAAATTATTAGTGGTACGCTTTTCGTGATTACTTTTGTTAAGTTTTATCAAAAAAAGGTTAAAGTTGATATCGTCGTAATGCAAGCATTAGAATAAAAGGCAAACATAAGAAACATTTGAAACACCTTTTGATTCGAAGTGTTCTAAATCTGGACCTAACTTCTCAGATGCAACTTGCGAAGCGATAGAGGTCTGTGCTTCGTATCCACTGCTGGCTCTTGCTTTCTCCATTAATTCCGGTGATAATCCCATTCGGTTGAAGATGTCAACCTGAATAGGGTGATGGCTGATCGCTCCCGAATCTAAAGTAGATAGGTCGAGCTCCGGTCTGTAACAAATGCTTTCGTATTCGTCTTCCATGTTGTTTGAAGCTCTGGAGTATATAGTGGAAGACTCGCTCGAGTCCAAGAGAATATGTCATTGTCAAATAATATTCAGTACTAAAGCGGAACCGAAATAAGTCAAAATGGGAGTTGATCTTTTTGCAGGAGCCACAATGCTTGGGCTACCCATCAGCCGGACAGTGCTTGCAGCAGTGAGTTGTCCCCCTTCAAGCCCTCAACATCTGATTCTAGGGACAAGTGGCATGTTGTCTCTATGCGAATGCGACTTGGCAATTGAAGCTTGACGATCTTAAGCCGAAGAGCAGCCCCCCATCCGTCCCATTCATCATGCATGCTCTTGGACTGTCTCTTGCTCTCGATTCCTTGCACTTCTCAAATAGGAAGTCGCCTTTTGGAACTTCGCCTGCTAGATCCATCATGGTCCCGATTTCATGGACTGACATCGTATACACACAGATCAAACACAGGAAAGAAGCAAAGAAGGAATACTTTGATAGCACTGACCCAGCATACCAAGAAACACTCAAAACAATGCGACAGACCATAAGTTACACAGCCGTCAACACAGTCGAAGATCTTCAACACGTCACCACGGGCTGGGTCCCTCACCCCCCCTCTGTACTCGTCAAGGATGTCGTGATTCCCACATCTTTCTATCCTGAAGCGGCTCGTATCATCTCAGATAATCTTGGAGAGAAGAACCTGAACAGAGTCGGAAAGACGTGGTGGCAAGTATGTATAAATCTCGCCTTGAATCTACCACTTCGTAGGGATACGAGCTCTTAGAGAGCTCGGCCCTTCGACTCCTGAGCATCCTTTGAAACACCATGCTCACTTCTTGTAGTGGAGGAAACCAGGGAGTGTGGTACGTGCGGAATGGATTGAGATGAAGAGTGACTATCTGGAGAGAGTGGGAAATGGAGGAAACGGGGTCGAGGGAATGAGGGAGAGTAAGAAAGTCATATTCTATATCCATGGCGGAGCCTATTTCTTTGGAGGGATTGGACATATACCTCAGATGCAACGACATGCCCGGAAGTAAATCTCACTCAAATCCGAATTCAACTCTTAGCTCTCAATAGGACTAATGGGTATTCTTACAGGTTGAAAGGGAGGGTCTTTGCTCCCAGATATCGGCTAGCACCTCAATTTCCGTTTCCTTGTGCTGTCCAGGACGTTCTATCAGCATATCTCTATCTCTTGACAATCCAGTAAGTCGTCCGAATCGTTTTTGCAATTTGTCGACTAACTCCAATCCACAGAGATCCAAGCACAATAGTCGTGGCAGGCGACTCAGCAGGGGGCGGGCTCTGCCTTTCTCTTCTCATCATCCTCCGAGACGCAGGCCTCCCCCTTCCAGCAGGGGCATCTCTCATCTCTCCATGGGTCGATCTCACCCACTCCTTCCCTTCCATCACGATACCCACAGGCCTAGACTACGTCCCCTCTCATGGCTTCCACGCTAAACCCTCTCTTTCCTGGCCACCACCCAATTCCGACGAGATTGAGGCCTGGAATTTACCTGTCCACAAAAACATTGATCCAGATTTCGAGGTTGAAATTGACGGCGAGATGATAGCGCTGAAAGAGCAATTCCAGATGTACGCACCAAATAATTGGCTGCAGATCCCTCTCGTCTCGGGAATCGTAGCTGCTTCCCTAGGTGGTACGTTTTCCCCTTTCCCCTTCTTCTACTTCTTCCAAACAATCCTAAACAAGAATCACAGGCCTCTGTCCCCTCCAAGTAATAGTCGGCGGTGGCGAAGTCCTCCGCGACGAACAGATTTATATCGCCCACAAAGCTGCCTCACCCACCTCCTATCCTCCTTGTCCAGAGATTCTGGAACGCAATGGCAACACCTGGGACGACGTCACAAAATACCCACCTACAGATGTCCAACTCCTGGTTTTCGATGACTGTCCACATGCCGCGCCTACAGTTCTGCACACCAAAGGCGCGATGTTTGAGTACAGAGCCGTCTCGCAGTTTGCTGCTTGGGCGCTGGCGAAAGCACAGGGAGTGGAAATGGTTGATTATGGGAATGGAAGGGTTGGGAATGAAGCTTTTATTGGGAAGGCCGGGGATCCGTTGCCGCCGTTTAGAGATCACATGATAAGGCTTCATGTTGGGAACTATGGGGAGCTTTACCCCATCAAGCCTGCGTCCGACCTACGGGCTTGCAATATCAATAATTCTTTGATTGGATTTCCAAAAGAGGAAGCGTTGAAGATATGGTTCGAGTACAGGGAGAAATGGGATGTGAAGTATCGGGCGGAGAAAGAAAAAAGTGAGTTTCTTTATCTTTCCGTTACGTCCTGATTATAAAGGATTTGGTACTAACATTACAAAAGTATGGAAGCAACGCGTCAAAGATACAGCGGTTGGTTACGCCCGACTTCCCAACGAAGAGGTGCCACCGGCGACTGCGTTGGCAGGGAGGTTGGTGATTGGGAGGGAGGTGGAATCGGAGAAAGAGCGGGGGAAAATAGGGAAAGGAATCTTTGGAGGGCTGTTTGGGAAGCTGTATCAGGAGGGCCCGCAAAAGGTAGAGGCAAATACGTTGAGGGGTAATGCTCCTAGGTACTCATCGCTGGAGTAAGGACAGCTAAGCGGAGTCGAGGACTTGATAGTGGAATGATGAGAAGTCATTTCTAAACACATGAATGAATGAATAAACGAATAAAGTTTGTAATTTTCTTTTCCTCGCGTCCAGGATCCAGACCTGAAGCCAAAGAACAACCCTCCCTTCCCAGCTGGATAGTCCGTGATATGTGGACTTTCACCATAAGGTATATACCTTTGCGTTGAGATATGCAACGAACGATGGTAAGGGTTTTCTATTACAAGTGAACCCCCAATGCAGAACATGACATGGAGAATCTGGCAAAATATTTGAAAAAAGTTTTTATGCCTTACTCCTCGCTGGCAACCATGGACTTGCGACGAGTCACATCATTTCAGACTCTCGAATCTCGATATCAAGTACAGCGTCTCTAAACGAACAATTTGGAACGGCGATGCTATCACTTGACAATGATACCAAGAAGCGATTATAGATTGAATGGAAATCATGTCAGACTAAGGAAGGAGAACTCGGGATCTCCATACCTCAAGCCAGAGAGTTAACGACACTGCTCGCCGCGCCAAAGCCAGACGAATTCTGCATCCCACCATTTCTAGGTTATGTCGACGTACGACAGCCAGGAGAAGAGGAAGGGCAAGTTGGATATGTTTTTGGAAACCCAAGCGGAAGTGATGCCGAATTGAAGCCACGTTGTCTCCGTGATGCTATTCGGAAGATTGCTAAACCGTCTCTTACAGATAGAATCACTATCGCACAAATTTTGCACAGTCTGCTCCACCTCCAAGCAGTGAACTGGCTTCACAAATGGTTGACGAGTGAAAATGTGGTGTTCTTCTTGATAGGTAGCAAGCATAACCTCAAGTCGCCATATCTAGTATGCTTCGAGTATTCCTGACCTGCTCGGTTCAATGAAGCAACCGAGGATGTCCCTCTCGTCTCAAGATGGGAGATATATCGTCATCCTGGTGTCCAAAGAACCGGGCCAATGCACTACTACCGCAAGACCTTTGACATTTATAGCCTGGGGCTCATCCTGCTTGAGGTCGCACACTGGAGGCCAATTGAACAGGTCTTGGATATTGAAGATGCCGTTGAAGTTTCGACAGCAGCAGCAACAACTAACATACAGAAGCGTCTGTTGACAGAAGAGCAGCAACTTCTTTCTAAAGTCCAAGCGAAAGCAGCCGATAAGGTTCGTGAAGCAGTTGAAACTTGCGTTGCTGGAAGGACGGCGTTTGGAATTGGCAGAGCAGATAATGAAACAAGTGTCGCTACGAGTATGATGATCCACCAGGTCTTCAATGAGAGAGTAGACAATGACGGGTGAGGCCACGTAGCATGGCATGGGCTGAAAGCAAATTAGAAGAATTGCGTAGAAGGAAGAACAACGGTATGCAGTTATGAATCGCGCTCTTCGAGATGAATATCAGGGTACAGACTTTGGTCGCGTACCTTTTGTAACCTTGATCTCGGCTATTGTCCCATACTGTGCTGGTACTTTCTTCCCTGCGAATATCAACCTTCAAGGCTATGAAACCGAAAGCTCTCATGAAGAAGAACGTAACCATACAGGCGTCTCTTAAATCTCTGTTGTTGAGATATAGGACACCACGTTTCACCATTCCAATCCCTAGGAAGTGGAAAATGGAGGGGTAATTTGGTAGCCGAGGCCTCCTATGCCCTGCCCCTATTTTTCTTCCGTTGCAAATGATCCAACTCAACAATACTCCTGACACACTTCTCCTTCGAATCCCTCTTAATATTCTCCAACCCCCTCCCCAATATCTGCTCCTCCCACTGCACATCCAACTCTCCCTCCTTCTCCATATACTCATCCCTCAACTCATCATCCCACGGAAACGCTCCATTCCATTTCTTCACAGCAGCCTTATTCATATCCCTCAACAGATCCGGCCATTCCTCAAACAAACCCTCCCACGCCTTATACTCCTCACTCCCTTTCTCAAACGACTTGAGCGGGTGTCTTCTAAGCACTGAGTGTGCAGCGAAGAGACGGAGTTTCGACCCTTTATCTCCAATTTTATACATCAATTCTATGTATGAGAGAACTGGCCATGGGTTATTAGGATCTTTGCAGTACTCGCGACAGTCGTCCATACAGAAATTTTGGAAAGCTGGAGCGCGGAGGAAAGAGCCGAGACCCCAGAGATGGTCGGTTTGTGCGCCGCCGCCAAAAGCGTCGTTGTCGAGCTTCAGAAAGGTCGCGGTGTACATCCAGGCTACGAAGTCGGCAAATAGAGGGGGCTTGACGGTGGGTAAGAGGATTGGTTTCTCCTCGTCGTCTTCTTCTTGGTTCTTGAATTGGTTTTTGAAGTACCCGGAGTGGAGCGTGAGAAGCTCTTTTTGGACGTTGAAGAGTTGCTTGTCTGCTCCCACGAAGATTGGGATCGTTGGACAGAATGGTGTTATTCTGAAACTGGGTCAGTATTGATCTTGTTCAGATCTTGTGATGTTGGGTGCGGGGCTTACTTGGCTGTGATGGAGCGATGCAGCTTCAGCTTCCTGTCGCGGTCGCATTCGAGTTGTGTTGCGTGATCAGCATCCTCGCCGCATTCACAATTGAATGCTGGAGTCTTTCGATTTTGACCTGCTCGAGAGGCCATTTTGATGCGTGGTGATCCAAATTGTCTTGAGGATATCCCATGTCTTCCATAAAGGTATCCGCCATCAGCTGATTCGAGGGATGGAGGTTGATTCGACCATTTGAAAGGTCTAACAAGCTGAGAATCCCGGAATCCAGATGAATACGGCTCAAGGGTCTTATATGACGCTCTAAGAAGCCAGCTTGCTACCTCGAAAGCCTCAGGAAGGTAAACATCTTGGGCTCCTAATTGATCTTTGACGTTCTTGAACGAACTCTCGAGGGGTAGGACGTAAGCCTCCCCGAAAATTCCCGAGGCAACGACGTATCCATACAGCTCATAGGTCTGATTGTCTACCACCCATGCCCCGCAATCACCCTCTTGCAACTCTGTGTAGTTTAGAATACGTTAGAAGGAGAAGAAGTTGATACGTGTGAAAGTCAGTCTTACCTCTATAATTTGACAAAGTCAGAGTATAAGTTCTAACCAGCGACTTCCCAGGCGCAAGTTGAAGATATGACCATGAAGCAGATAGTATGGCATCCTTGATCCCGCTAGCACCACCAGAGACAGTAACAGCCTTGCTTGAGCGACGTTTATCCGGCGCTTCATGTGATTCTTTGAGCTTTCCATCTACCTGCATTACGTGGATAAGTTCGGTACCCGCCATGCTGTCGTACAATAGAAAATCTTCGATGGCAACAAGAGCCCAGTCAAAGTTCATTCCATGATCCGCGGTATTCCCTGAAACTTCCACAAGCCGTCCCAATTTTGACCAAGGGGCTTCAGGCAGGTCATCTGTACCAAGGCCCATCACGGAGTGTGTCTTGTTATTCTCACGCAGTCCAGAGTCGTCGTAATCAAGGTTCATGGCCGTCTCAGTGAACTCCTCCTCGATCGATGTATCGCGGTCGTCATCCTCAAGGGATGCAAGTTCTAGCTCAACAATGTCTTCGTCATCTGTTGAAGAGTCTTCGCCTTCATCAACCTCCATCGACTCGTATAGTTCTGAATCATCGTCCAAGAAGTCATCGCCTGCAAAAATGTGCCCCACCGTCATTCCATACAATTGGAAGATGCCATCTCCTGTTAAGATCTTGACCACTCCTCCGAGTGTACCGATATGTGAGCTTCCGTTGGGATGTATAACTCTGATGCAGCATGGAGCAGAAGAAGTGGCTAGGCCAATATGGGATTGACCATAGACATCAACTTCGTCTGTTGCTGCGATTTTCCTCGGAGGCCGTTCGCACAAAAAGATACGAAAAGGAGGCATAAGTTCGTCATTCGAGGTGGGATGATATTCAGATTTGATGTGATCTTGCTTGAAGAAATGCTTGATCTTCGTTGTGTAAGCCTTGTCGCATTGTATAAAGATCCAAGGACTCGCTGTAGCTTCGTCTTCCCCTAGGACCCGCATACCCATGGAAATATTTTTCGAACCGAGTCGTGCTCTCAACAGGTAGTCGTCGAGACCTTTGGGAATGAACTCCATCAAGTCGGCGTAACGGTTCTCCGCTGCTTCTGACACTGTCTGGGAAAACACTTTGAGTTTGACCTTTTGCGACCATAGCTTGCTTCCGGGGATAGCGATTCCTGCAATCAATCCTTTGCAGAAGCTTCCATGACTTCCGTCAGTAACAGACGCATAACCTGAATCCGTGCCTGTGGCAGGTGGGATTCCTGAAGAGCTCCCGCTCATAACCGTGTCTGGATGACAAGGCTCGCCCAAGTTCAGCGAAATTCGTGTATGCTCTTCGCCGGAAGGTGTAGCTGTGGTAGTGATGACATGAGATAGAGTCGTCATTCTCGGGCCCAGGCCCAAAGTCGTTCGTGTCGCGTCGAAGTCGCTGGTGTGAAGCATAGATGTGAATTGGACCTCGATAGAATTCTGCTAGAATTTGGAGTGACTCGTCCGGATCCCCTCGAGTGGCGGTGCAAGCTTCTGGTATCCAATCGTTGGATCATAGCCCCGGCGTATGAGAAAGCCTTACTTGCGCAGCCTTGCACTTCAAAACCGACCTTCCTCCCCCATTACAATCTTGAAATCTTCATCCAAAGTTTCGATCGCTATGGCTACGACGGTCCGCCCATTCCCGCTCGAAATTGTTACCGAACATCAATTGAGAAGTCTTTGCAAGGCTCTTTGGTCTTGGCCTGATTGCGAAGGTTGCTGTGACGACAAGCCTTGCGCATCGAAAGACTGTCCTTTCAAGCGCACAAAACGACTTGGCCGATTCTTCGAGTATTACAAAGATGTAATAGCGACACATGAGCCTGATGCTAAGACTGGCGAAGGAATCGGCGCTCTCACCTGCCACGAGGACCTGTTTAAAATCATCGTACTTTTGAAGACGTTCCCTGAGCTTACACGAGCTCAGATACGCAGCCAAATATTCAAGAACAGGAAGGCAGCTGATGAAGAGGGGGCAATTGACATCGCGGTGAAGATTATGGTTATGGTCAATTGTTCTGCTGATCTGCAGTCTACTTCGAGTTTGCAAGACAGAGTTGGCTGGCCCAATGACATTTGTTTCTCCCAATTCGTGAGCAGTTTGTTTCCGATACCGACCGACAACCCCAGAGTGAACGAAGACGATGAGGAAAAGGACTTGGAAAAAGGTGTTGACATCAAGGGAGCATTGCTTGCCAAGAAACTGAGGAAACATGCGGGATTGATTTTTCAGCCAACAGACGATCTCAGGTGCCATCTCAGACTTAACAAGAAGAATGGTATTCTGGAGGTGTATCATCACACATCATTCTTGAAAGAGCATTTGCGGCTGACGAAAGACGAGCCTCGGAATTCATCACTGGAGGAATCCTTGCGGCTGTGAGTGATATCCCTTTGCGAACCTGCCAAAAACTGACAAGACATAGAGGAGCTTTGCCCCGCCAAGTCGCCCTCGAAATACTCGACTCCATTCAAAAGATCCTCTTCCCTCGAACTGACAAGAAATCCAGCAAAATCCTTGATTCCCTGACAGCTACGCAAGGGTTTGATCCAGATTGCTGCCGCTTCGAGTCCGCAAACATACGAACAGCGAACGAGAAAGACATCCAATACAACTACTTCGGCGCAAGACTCGCAGAACTGTACAATGAACTAGAAAACCCGACGCCGCGCGGAATGGAAAGGTGGTTCCAGAGGAAGAGTGGAGCAAGATATATGATGATGGCTACACTTGTCGGCGTCCTGATAGCAATCATTTTAGGGATGGCAAGTCTGGCTATCAGTGGATATCAAGCGTGGTTGGGATATCAGCAGTGGCAGCATCCCATCACTCCTCCTAGCTCGGGTTGAAGTCAGGTTTCTTATCTGCTTGTTCGGATCCGACGGATCGGAGGGTGAACTAGCTCCGGAACTAGTAATTCGCAAGCGAGGAGCCAAGGCTCGGAGTATATTTTGGCCTTGAGCAGAGATTTATTGTTTATTAAAGATTCATACTGGTTTCAATAGTTGACCAACTCACTTGGGATCTTTGAGACTTTCTGGGGCTTGGTAAGACGTTTGGGAAACAGGATCGGAGGCCTGAGTGAAGACGCGGAGGGATTGAAATTGATTTGGGGGCTTCTTAATAAGCGGAAGGAGATTCATCTGTCGCCTATCCTCACTCCAGAATGTCTAACTCGTTTGTTTGTAATGAATCTCATGTCATTCACGCCTGCAATTCTATTTACCAGCATCCTACTATAATCACCTCGATTAAATTCCCGTGATTTTAATTTTAAAATACGCGTTTTCATATAATATATTCTTATTAACCTTTTTAATTATCTAAAAATATTATTTTAATATATTTTTCTCGGGTTAATTAATAGGAATATTTCTCGTAAAAAGTATTTTATCGAATTCAAAAGAAATTATATTAATAATAATAATAATAATAATAATAATAATAATAATAATAATAATAATAATAATAATAATAATAATAATAATAATAATAATAATAATAATAATAATAATAATAATAATAATAATAATAATAATAATAAT
>FJOG01000034.1:487837-554750 GCA_900073065.1 Phialocephala subalpina | reverse complement strand
TTATAATTAAAAAGCAATATATAAAATATAAAATCTAATTTTTATATTATTGAAAAAAATATATAAATATATTAATAATATTCATTTGATTTTAATTTAAATTATAATTAATAAAATTATATAAAGTTTAAATTTTTGAAAAATATAAAATACGGGATTAAAAAAATCACGGGTATTATAGTAGGGCGGTATATCACGTGGTCTAATTGAGGATATATTAGGAGATTTGGTATCTTGTATTCTTAGTTCTTTAGGTAGTTTATACTCCATCTATTTCCAACATTTGGTAACCTAAGTTGGGCGCTTATTTATTGCCCTTCTATAGTATTTAATCTTAGTAATTATATTATTTACTTATCTAAGAAGTTCCCTATATTATAATATCGAGCATGGAAAGTATCGACATTGGAGTTCACGCTTCTACCCATGTCTCTCGTTAAGAACAATGATTCAATCCTTGAGAAATGCTTTACCCTACCTCGGCTTCGATTGGAACGACTATCGAAGGCCACTCTGGATCTTCTGCAAGAAGCTTCCACATATGTTCTTCGATCATGTCCGAGCAACGTGCTACTTGGTAGCTCCTCTGCCTGCCTTCCTTAAACACCAACGCCGCGTCTCCCAGGAAGGCTATGTGGGCGTCGTCATAATCTCCGTTATTGACCTTTGTCTGCATAGTTGCGAAGCTACTCTTACCCGCCTCATTCGAACGGAGAAATGGCCATGCATCTTTGGATTCTTTCATATTTGATAGCAACCTCTGTATAGTTTCGCGAGTGGGCAATGGTTGAGCATGAGTTGGGAGACTGATCCAAAGCCCCTGAATATACTGACAAACCGAATTGGAGCCACTCGTGCTCCACTTGAGCACACCTCCAAGATGTTGTCCTTGTGTCCCATGCAAGGCATTTGCGGGAGCCTACAATTGGGACTATGGTGACTATTAGCTGGTGACACTACAGGTTGATCCAGAAGGAGCTAACCATTCACTTTCGTCATCCTTAGCGAAGTCTCTTTTGGTGGTGTGACACCTTGGACAATAGTCTCGCTGTTGGGCTGAGTCGACGACCAGACTCATTTCAATGCGCTGTCCGGGACGGAATATAGTCTCCCAAGGCTGTGATGGATCTAAGATATCCTTCGTTACCTATTCCTGAAGAACATACTCTCCCCTTTAAACCATGTTGAATGCTGGAGAGTCTTTGAATCTGTCTTCTAGGATGGAAGTGAACATCTTGTTCATGTGTCAATATCACTCCCATCAATTGCGACATTGAACGTACCTCAAAAGATGAGACAATCTCTAATGGGAGTATCATTTGTCTACCTAGAGCATCGACAAAGTAAACGGGCTTTTGTAACCAAATTTGGCCCGGACTTTCGCGATTTTGGGCCATAGCACGCTGCATGATTAGAACAGCTTGGAAGACCTGGACATTTGATCGTCTGTAATTTCTGTTAACATATGATACGCACATGTGTCGCCAGGTCTAATTATCTTACATAACGTCGCCTGATATATCAATGAGCTCCATCGCTCTCCAGTGACCGCTGCGAAGACTTTAGCCGAGAAAGTCAGCAGTGCCTATATACTTACTATGAAGTATTCCATGCATCCTGCAGCTGTTGTATACAAATGAAATAGCCCTGCTACACTGCTGACATCATGTCATACCCTGCCGGGAGTAGTTCTTGACTTCTGTCGTGTCATACGTTGTTCCGAGTCACATCCTGACTGTCGGATCGATATCATCACTTTGTCGAATTCTACAGCAAGTTAGCATTTTTGTACAAATGCATGTGGCGGAACGTACAATGCGAGTAGCAGCTCAAGGCTGTGGGTATAACCAACCCACTCGGGCTCTGAAAATTGCAATTTCATCTTCCGTGAGCTGACTGTAATGCGTGTTGCTCAGGTCATAATTCTCGAAGAACCCTTCCACATTCCATACTCTAATATCTGGCCCAAACAAAACCTCCCCGAAGTATGTGGCAGTGGTAATAGTAATGGTATTTTGACACTGGCATGCAGCTTGTAGAAGTGCTTCGCATCTATCTGCCTGCTCATCCTCTGCTTCAGAGAACCTCAAAACGTTCGTAAGAGATTCTTGTAAAGACATTAAATCATCAATCACCTCTTGGTGTTGGGCGTCGAACCTCGGCATTTTGCCGTCACGAAAAGCTGTTATTAACATAAACATCATCTGAAGGAGGGCAAGGAGGGCACTGAATTTTTCGCTCGTAGATCCTAATCCAAAGATTGTCGGGATTTGGAAGAGGGGAACGCGATTGTTCTCGACCTGCACGGAGGATCCGAATTGCAAGTAACAATTGACTTCGATGCGAAGAAGAGATCGACTTATTTCTTTGTTTTTTGAAGTGAAAGGTTGGGGGCATGTCGTGTAACCATCCCGGCCGAGAGTAGGCTAGGCACAAAAACCAACATAATGAGGCGCTGCATCCTTGTAGTAACGATTGCCCAAGTAACCTCGCCTGGACTTTCCATGATGGTGTTAACTGGGTCGGAAGCTCAAGGCGTGTGTGTGCCGGTTCTCAACGCATCAACTTTCGAACCCAGACGTTGATCAAACAGCTTCAAAAACCCATGTCCTATGTGTGCTCAAATGGTATCATATACAAACGTAACGACCTCAAGCTTCCCAAACGCAGCTTTCCTTACCTCTTCACATGCTCATAATCGCTCCTCAAACCTGCTCCCTCTCCTCTGAACCGGCGAATTAGGACTCCAAGTTGCCTCACTTACCGTTGGACTATGCCCCGCAGAGCTCATCTCACTACTAACTCTACTCCCCGGCCTCGCCCTTCCCATGATACTCGGCATAGTATCACTGCTCGGGCTCACGATATCTTCCTCCCTCTCCCTCCCTCTATCACCTCCTCTTTCCAAATCTCTCGGGAGTGGCATAGGCTCGCCTAAGCCCCTCTCCTCAGCATCCATCTCCGCCATAGGCGTCAGAACCGGAGGCCTCATCCCCGTTCTCCTCCCATCCGGCCCACTGTCAGAACTCACATCCGAATTCGAAGGCTCCGGGATTTCATTTGCAGGTAGTTCTTGCGGAACCATGACTGGGACCCCCCATTTCTCGATGCGGGCATCATTGCCATCGACTTCGTTTGTTAGGGAGCTGGCTTGGACGTTGTAGGCGCTAGTAGTTTGGGGGTCGACGCGTTTGCCAGAGTCGATTTCGATGGCTATTGCGTGAGCTTTGGCTTCTTCTTCGGCAACAGGGGGGTTTTGTTTGTTTTGGCGACGTCGCCGGAAGAGGTAAAAGAGGAGGAGAGCAGCTAGGAGAAGGCCGATAAGGGCGCCGATCACGATTCCGGCTATGGCGCCTGCTGCGAGTTTCTTGCCACCTCCAGAACCAGAGCCGGTTTCTGATCCGGGATTCGAGGAAGAGGAGTTTAAGGTGCTGGTTGGGAGGTGGGAAGGGAGGGCGATTACATGTGCTGATGCCGTATCGTCGAAGATGCACTGTGAGACATTGAATGTTCTCGAGTTGTAATGTGTTGTGACATATGTTTCTTGTAAGAACGTTCGTCCGAGGGTGTACAGTGTGTCGTCTGACGTCGGCTTGATTGGAAAGTAAAAGCTTGTGTTGTTATCTATCACGGGAGTAGTGACATTGAGGTCAAAAGCTGAGTACGGCAAGACCAAGTCCACTGTTGCTCCACCGGTTTTCTGATTTGCCAATGTAAAGGTAATGTTTGGATTTAATTGCAGGAGGTTGGAGTGTGTGGTGGCGTTGACAAGGTAGAGACCTGAAGCCGAGTCGAGAGTAAGTCCAAAGGCTTCCTCGAATGCTTGACAGACCGCAGTTGGGAGCCAGAGTTCGGGGACAGAGGAGTCGATGAATGCAAACTCAGGAGTTGACATCAAACTCGTGTTTCCAGAAGAAGTTGTGGAGGTGATGGAGCGGACCGTGACTACGATATCCCGTAGGTTGTCCCCCGTCATTGTGAAGATCACATCGTTTGGTGTAAACCTCGAAGCATCGTAGCCTCCGAATATCAGCTCCCCAAATATGCTCTTCAATCGATAGTATGCCCCAGCCGTATAGCTCCAACTCATGCTCGATATTGTACCATTCGACCAAAGGGTATCCGCAAAGCTTGCTTGGGGGTTGCCGTACGTCGAGAAATTCGTGGGCTGGAATCCGAGTCCGAATATGCCAAACCACCAATCGTCCGCCACAATCTCAGACACAATCTGATGCGTCAAAGTCTCTCCAGTATCGTTCGTATAGCCCAATCCGACGGTATCAAATCCTGAATTTCACATCAGCTCTGCTTTCGTCCCGTATGCAAAGAAGGTATACCATATTGTCCAACGCCCTGATATCCCAATGCCGCATTCAGTCCCAGAAAGTCCTGGTCGCTTTGTACCCAAGTCGACGATTTCGAAGAATCGAACACCCCTCCCCTCGCTTCCTCGCAATTGGATGAGACTCCAAGAGTAGCATTACACACACCTGCAGCAGCACCATATACCACCCAAGTCTCCTGCCACGAAGTCGCTGGTAGAACTCGATACGTCGTCGCCGGTGTGCCAACTCGAATCTCGAACGTGCTCCAGGTTCCATCTACTCCTTCCCTGTTTCTCAGTTAGCTCGAGCTCGCAGACGTCAAGAGAGGAAGCATACCAATGCTGGCTGGGCGTCGCGATGATGGGCGCTTTCAACGTGATGTTATCCCTCTTCTCCAACTCTCCGCCATCACTGGTAGCGCCATCCCGCACAAACAGACACGCGATAACGATCGTAGTAGACTTTAACAACGAGCGCATCATAAACTCGCAGATTGACCAGACGAAAACAGCTGTAAGTGAAACATATACATGCTCAATCCACAATCCGGGGCAAACCGAAAAGATAAAAGAAACATCGGTAACAACATGAGCTCATACCTGTCCAATCCAGGGCAGAACATATCGGGAAGTCAATACCATGAAGTGACCTACAGGGGAACATGCACGCTTTCTGTTCTCTTCCTTGCCATCCAAGGCACGAATGGCCATCGCAGCTCCACATGTGGAGGATCGGCAGACCAGATGTGTGTCTTCGTATCGGTGCCATGTAACCGCGATCAATTTGGCGTGATGGATGCACGTTGGGATGCACGACAGGTACCATGACGTTCGTATTGTCAATTCGATGCAGATGTTTTCCGGTGGCGAAGAGGGATGGAAAGTTGGCAGCCAGTGAGATGTGGGGCTTCTACAAGCGAGCGAGGGAGGAGACAGGGGTAAAGTTTGGTACAGACGAGGGGCAGAAGAGTCGAGCGTGTCGACCCTCGCGAGGCCGGGGTCATCGACATCAGGTTTTATATGCAAAAGAGATCAGCATCTGTTAGAATCCCATGCACAAAATGTGCGCTATCTTTTGGGCTTAAAGGTCATGGAACATGGGCTGACACACGAGGTGCAAGGCGGGGTTAACTAAAACACCTTCAATATAGGAAAGAGACCCTGTGATGGCGAGTCTACGGAAATAGTTTTCATTTGATATCATAATCACCACAAGGAAGTTTCGGATTATCAATGAATAATCTTCCATATAGACGTAAGCATAAGTTCTGTGAAGTGAAGAATAGCTGAGCTTGAAGTTCGCATCCAAGCACCTTGGAACCAACATCCTTCACTGACCATGCGAAGACCTGACCGTCATAACAGTCTGAATGATGCTTGTGATGGATTGCAAGAGACCGAAAAGAACTGTAAGTATTAAGACAAGCACCGCAATCCAAAATGTGTACCATTGGACTCTTTTGCGGTCGTCTCGCCACCAATGCCACACACTTGGTGGTTCGGAATCATCGAACGCTTGCTTCAGAATTCCCAATCGCTCTCCCCAATATTTGAACTCTTCGAGACGCCTCTGAGAAGCATTCAGATGGCCGTTGCTTCCGGCACGGGGGTCAAGTTCGTCTTCGTGCCCCTTTCGTTTCTTCTGATACCATTTGTTGGGGGCTTTGCTGCTTCCTGGAAGGAGGAGGGCCAGTGTTGATATCGTCTCTTTTACCAGGTCTGGTGGCAAGCTGCCCTCACTGAATCAAAATTAGTTATTCCAAAATCAAAGTTCAACGAGAGTAAAGAGCACTCACCTTTTCGAGTCGCCATGGAGGGCTAGGAATGAGACCTGATGGAATAGATAGACAGCCTTGTCATCGTTTGTCATCTTCAAATGGTCGAGAAGATTCCCTGTCCAGAGAATCTGTATACCTGCAATTCGGTCGAGCTTTTCTGCGGTGAAGAAGCTCGGAAGGTTGCCCTTCTCGCCAGACGAAGGCTGAAAATGTGCGGCCAATGTTGCCCTCAAAGAACCTGTTGTCCAGTCAATTGTTTCGCCGGTCGAGAAAGGAGGATGCCGGCCATCAATGTATGATACCGACCACAGTCGGGCTGCCAATGTAATCGCCATCTCAATCTCACTCTCCTTGAATTGCTGTTGGCGGTTCCGCAAGGCTTTGGTCCGTATGGTTTCGCGAGTTTCTAAATCGCCTCTAACTAGCGCGATAATACTGAGCATGTCCCCGATTGTCATGTTTGACACTGATCCAGTCAAGTCACCGCATTGGTCTTCGTACCATGACGTGAAGTAGGCCGCAAACCGATCCTCTCGTCCACCAAGCTCTTCTGTGCTGGGTGGGTGGGTAAACATGGCAGCGACGAGAGCACGCCTCCCGCTCTCGACCATGGGTGGATTTGCGATCCTTCTCTCCTTGATTTGTCGAAGGGCCATTATACAACAAGACAATTGCAATGCTTTACAACAAAATGGCCAAGATTGATTGATTTAAGATTTTGCCCACCAAGACGTGAGATAGAAGAGCCATTCTTTTAATGTTCAGTCGTAAGGCTCTTCGCAAGGCTGCTCAGATATTCCTTCGCGTGTACTAAAACTCCATGCTGCAGCTGGGCGCGGTGTGAGGGCACTTTTGGTTGGCAGACAGTCATTGAGCCCGACCTTGGGCCCAACCGCCTTAATGAGCAAGGATGCCGCATTTGCTGTTCACGGAGGAAAGCAGAAGAACTCCAATACAGAACCATCATCACGAAGCATCAAAGGACACCACTTGATGCGGCGGCGAAGTATACTCGTCGGCGTGCGTCTTTAGACCAATGCCAACACCAGTGAATGCTGCCTGGCCCGACCCCGAGCTGTCAGTCGGTCAGAAATGCATCCAGATCAAACGCAAGACTGTCTGGGAAGCAAAAGGCCCTGCATTAGAAAAATTCGAGAAGGAAATCATCAAGCAGATCAAGGACCTTCTCCACAGTCATAAAGAGCATCTGGAATTGGGGGAACAGATATCGCGCACGGTCAGTTTTCATTTATGGATGGTCGGACGAGAGGTTGAAAGCGCGGTGCCCACGATTATCTTTACTTCAAGGAGTGCGAAGCTTCGAGAGAAAGTAATTAAGCTCATCAAAAAGCACGACCTCCTCGACGATTTCCCCGGGTTCGCCCTTAACGGCATGGATAGGAGGCCGGCAGTCGCAATGGGACCTCAACTTGAAGCGAAC
This sequence comes from Phialocephala subalpina, assembly GCA_900073065.1. NCBI lineage: Eukaryota > Fungi > Ascomycota > Leotiomycetes > Helotiales > Mollisiaceae > Phialocephala > Phialocephala subalpina. The sequence goes on along the minus strand of FJOG01000034.1, from coordinate 547,207 downwards.
GATAGTGAGAATTTCACGCTCGCAGATGGAGAAACGACAATTGTGGGTGAGAGTTTGGTTGTGGCTGCGGTGGTTGGAGCGGCTATACATGCACGAGGGCAGCCGGTCGATGTGTGCGGAAGTTTGGTTTCCACAGGGGATGGATATGAGACGACCCTGGGTGGTATCATCACCGTCGGCAATCAGTACTATGGGTTCATCGCGCTACACCCGCGGACGGGGTTTTCTGGGGACCGTGGAGACTCTGAAAGTATTATTTGCAGGGATTCGGACCTGAGATTCGACGACGATAGCGATGCCTCCAGCACAGGTAATGCATCTCTCTATTTATCCTCTGTTTGCAAAGTGGTAGAGTAGTCCACTAACATCCCGCCAACAGCAACTGCCTCCTTAAGACGAACCGCATCCCTGCGAACAGCTCACGACTCCACCTCAACCTTAGACCTCCGATCCTACCCCTCACGTCCAGACGAGAAAGAGGTGCCCTCGAATTCGAGCAGCAGGACTTCTCAGGGCTATACTTCCCTCCAAATCCCACGTCCCGCCCAATCCCTTGAAGAGCCTCACAAAATTGGCACCTTAGCTATTGCGTCGACGAGAAGCGGTCTTCATTATGGCATATTTCACATCGAGGATCCTCACTATAGGGTGTGCAACAGGTTTTCATTGCCAATGGGGGAATATCTGTATCCAGAAGCCGTGGCTCCCGAGATGCAAGAAGGGGGGGTCTGGATTGCGGCAGGGAAAAGTGGCATAATGAGTGGCACAATTATCAGAAATCCATACTTCATCAAGTTGGCAGGCTCAGAAGATTACCAGAAGATGTGGCCAATTCAGCTCGAACGAGACATCAGTGAGTTCCATGATTCTGCCATACAAATGTTTCCAAGACGACTGTCTGACTTTACTCGTAGTGCCTGGCGACTGTGGTTCTTGGGTTATCGATGCCGTGTCTGGCAATCTTCTTGGTCATGTTGTCGCTGGAGATTCCACACTTCATCGCGCATACTTGATACAAGCCGTTGATGTTCTTGCAGACATTGAAATCTCTATGAATGCTAGTGTCCTGCTCCCAACGCGATCTTCTAGTGAGTTTCTATCTTGAACTGTATATCTTCACTCGCTAAAGTTTAATCAGCTGCTCGAACATTGTCAGCCAAAGCCTTCGTGGATCGTGTTGCAAGTATTGCCAAACAAACAAGCCTTAACTCTCTTTACCCTGGACAGCATTACACCGATCTGGTTAGATTTCTGATGAAGGCACCAAAACTCGAGATTCCAGTTGCGCCGAGACATAACCATGTCATTCTTTACGAGCTTGAAGGAACCCAGGAGCACGTGCAGGTGCAATCACAATTCGAGGATCCTGCAGAGTTCGGACGGTGCATCGATGCCAAAATTCCTACAGAGTTCAGACGGTGTACGGCTGCCAAAATTCCAATGTTACCTGGACGCTTAGTATTTCTGAAAGGGTTCTCTTCACCTCAATGGCTGAGTACTCTTGGCGCACTGTTCAATGTTAATCCCGACTTTTTCCACCAGCATCTCAACTTCATGACTGATCGACAGTATTTCGAACTTCCAACCCTGAAATCTTCGACATCCATTACACTTCGAATGACGACCCTTGGGCGCACGAAAATATATCCCGGTAATACAGATGCCTGGCGGAGACAATGTGCCCGGTCTATGGAAGATTACCTCCAGTCCCTACACAGGACACTAGAGACAGGCGACTCCATTGTGCGAGACTTCTCGGCTTTTGATGGTGGTATGTTCTCGATTGAACAAGATATCTCTATCCACATTACCACTCGTAAAGGGACATGGACCGGTCAGTCTTATTCTATGAGGACACTTAGACAACATGCTAATCCTTCTAGTCCTCATTTGGTCAGACATTGGTAACTCCCTTCAACAAGACACGATCGGACCTTGGAGCCAACCGTCCATTCAAAGTCGCGCGGCTGCTGGGGTTAAGCTTCTTCCTCTCATCCGACCAAGACCCGGAAACGGTCTAGATAACCAGAAGACTATATCGCATGGTGGAACACTCGATGACCCACATGGCTACTGGGCTCAGGGTGCCGCTATCCTTCCAATGGCGTATGGCCAAAGACTTAACCCAGAGGTCATGAAGTGTGACGCGTTCTATGCACTCCACGAACTGTTTTCCTTTGCTGCTGCCTCCGAATCACAGTTCTTGAACATGCTTGAAACTCAAGCGGATAATATCTCGAGACAGCCGCTGGTGGCCAACAAGAATTCGGTTTCTGACCTGGTGTATCTGATGACAAACTTGCGAAGGCACTTGCAGAGGCTAGAAGAGACTGCTGCCACGCTCAAAAAACGCGGGGGCCCTCGGTGGCCGCGAGCGCCATCCGGTCCTCTTCGTGACATTGCTGATGCTGCAATCGACGAGCTTCTGGAAGATTATCAGGGTCTTGCAGAGCGCGCGAAAATGCTACATCATCGGTGCGAGACGAGCATGGCTGTGGCCATGAATATGGTAATGATCGAGGAGTCACGACGTGGTCTGACCCAGTCAGATCGGATTGGGAAGCTCACGGTTTTGGCATTCGTCTACATACCTCTTTCCTTTACGGCATCCTTCTTTGGTATGAATGTCACGACGTTTGGCGCTGGATATGCCCATCTGTGGACATTCTTCGCTGTTTCTATACCTCTACTTTTCACCGCTTTCATGGCACTATGGTTGCCGGATCCGAAAAGGCTTGACCAGACCTTTAGGAAGAAGGGTCAATCTAAGGCGACAATACAGGCTTAGATAATAGTTTGGACGATGGACAATGTAACGCTTTTGTCCACCGCCCCCTTACGCCTCATTTTACTTGAACGTTGTGTTGCGTACTATATCTTTTTTCCGTCATTGATCATGAAGTCACGTTCTTGCTTGATTGAAGTAGCGTTTGGACAGATAGACGCTTGACGCTTTCTCCAGGAACAGCAGAATCGGGCTTGTCCCTGTTTCCCTACTGTCTCGAAGCACCTGCTCGATCTCAATTTGAGCGGCGGGTGCTACCATCGAAAATGTGGCTTCTGACTTTTCATTTGTTCAAAATAGAAAATTCTAGATACATGCTGAAGTCTACCATGCTTGATCGTTTACTTTACAACCCAATTATCGAAACCAACTTCACGCGTTTCAATTTGGACCCACCGCTTTAACCTCTTCCAGCACTTCCGGCCCATATGTTTCGGTTGGACACCCGAAATCATATTTGAAACGGAGCGGATGAGCGGAGGTTTCCACTCCGGAAAGTTCTTCTTAAAATCTCCCATATCCCTCTCGACTGCTTGTGGTATGGGCCCAGCACCCACCAGTTGAATAAATTGCAAACTACGAAGTTTAGAAAAGACCTCTCCGGGCTATGGAGGGCTCGCCAAACTTCCGTGCATCTTTTCCATAGATAGCAAGGCTTTGAATGGCTTCCAAGTTTGCCTTCGAAAAGTAGCTTGAATGTTCGAGACATTCCATAAACGACATATGTTGACCGAGGTTCATTTGGTAGAAAGCGAGTGTATCCAAAGCAACACTTATCTTGACTGATGTGCACATATTAACCGAATCCATTCCAAACCCTTATGTAAATTCCTGTGAACGTGATGGGATACCGTAGAAGATATTCAGCTCGGCAGCAGTCTGTTCACCTAAAGAAAGGCAGGAATTCTGCCAGCGGCGTCGTCTCGCTTGCTTGGAATCAGGATCCATTCGCCAGTGTTCTTTTTGCCTAGCTTGACGCATCGGACGGGGAGGGTATATTCCATGATCGCAAACTGGAGCTCGTTGTGGAGCTTGGAGAATTTGTTGAATGATGGTTGTGGTATACTTCGCCAGTCTAGTTTGGCGGGGATGGCTGGGAATTGTTCCATCCATTTTCAAGGTGTTCATGTTGAAGAGCTCGAGAGGGACAAATTTCTTGCTCTTGCTCTTGCCTTTCTTCGTAGTGTTGAGGTAGCCATTACAGAGGCTGACGTAGTTTTTGAACTCTCGTGGAAATTTGACTGAAGTGAAAGCGCCGATTGGGACCGATTAAAAGTTGGAAAAAAATTTATTTATTTTTAAATTTCCATTCAGTTGAAAGATGCCAGAACGGTCTTTATGGCTTATGGGTAATTCTAAAATGGGCTGAAATATTGTGGTGTAGCTGAATGCGGTTTGTCGCTCTTTCCGTCCAGATTCGAATTTGCTTGTACCAGAAAGGATAGCGCAAGGGGCTCGACGTCGAACTGAGGGCATATGACATCATGTAGTGTGAAATTCAGTGATTGATTGGGTCTGGGAGGAGCTTCTATCGGTGATCAAAGATCCCAAGAATCCTGACATCCAGGCCAAGCATTTCCTCCCAAACGCCCCAGTTCCACTTACTGCTCAAAGAGCCTCGGGGGTAGGTAGCTCCAAGCTATTCGTTATGTATTTGGGTTCAACATGCCGCATCTTTGGTGCCTTTGTTTTCCCAAATACTTGGTCTAGATACTGCTTGAATCTAGAGACAAGCGAGGCGTAGAGGGAGCTGTCTTCAGGCATCAGAACAGTCTCAAGGCTGCTCAAACAGGCTAAGGTTCCATCGATGCGGAATTCCCTCGACGATGATGTCCATGATAATGATTCGAGTTTCGCGATGATGCGCCATATACGGGCTAGGTCTCCTGAGAACGCCGAAATCTTGACCAAGGGCTCCGCACTATGCCACAAATTGGCCATCGAATGAATATCGATTTCGGGATTGAACCTCACCCGCCACGTTCAGATTGGACATGGTACCCTTTGAGTCCGGGCTGAATGAGGTCTCCGTGACACCTGTTGACTCCACCAAATAGTATCGGATAGCGAGGAAGGGATTCGTATCTCGACTCCTTATTGACTCGCAGGACCGTTGGGATCGCCTCGCTACCAACATTTGGTTGTGCGGAAAACACTACATACCATCGATGATCGAAATGCTTACTTTATCGGGAAGTATCTCGTGAAGCATCTCGTAGTGCGAGCGAAATCTCAAACGCATGCATCGAGGTTGCAGAGTATGCTCCCAGATTTTCAGTCTGAGTTCCGCGGGAAGCTCTGGAAACAGATGGAAGGATGATAATTCTGCCGACATAGTGAATTCTGAAAATGTGCCTGGATTTGAAAGAGATGTGACGGAGATATAGAAGAATTCGAGAGAGTTTTGAGGAATCAAAAACTTTGCTTTCGTAGTGTTCTGGAGCCTATCGTCTTTGGCAGCATTCGATACCAAAGCTTAGATGTGCGGTATGATGTCGTGCCGCCAGCTGGGCTACCGAGGAGCTGAAATGAATATGCTATCCAGGCCGTCTGGGACATTGAAATCCTCCAAACTGCTGACCCGAGTTTCCGAAAAGCCGGATATATCTGTAGCATTAAGACGAGCCCTTTGACCGCTTGGCTAGTATTCCACCGACGAACATAACTCTGAAGCTTCCCACCACCTTTCAGAGCTCCCCAAGACTTTGTCCAAATCAAGTACCCGGACATTTGGAGCCATTTGGAGCCATCCAATCTGAAAACTGCTTCTTCACTTCTCGCACGAACGAGTCAACTATCAAGCCTGGACTCCCAGCCACGTTGATGTTGTTGTTCGGTAGATACACCGTATTTGGGAAGTTGGTGCCGCGTTGCAGTACAAAGACAGTCTGCAGGCCATTGAACCGATCCGGTAAATGTTCTCCAATAGGCCGATCTTTTATATCCAGAACATTGTCTGTTGTGCCAATGATGTGTTTGTATATAGAGATCAATTGTTTTGAGGGAATGCCGTATGTCATCCTCGAAGAGACGAAATCTTGACCCAGCGGATTCTCGATAGAGAGAACGTCGAAATTCGGATTGAATCTCAATACCCTGCTGCGTGTGGGATGCAGTCTGTGTTCAGATTGGCTGGAAGCTTGAGTGCACTTCTCGAACATGCCACTGAATAGGAGTAGATACCGAGGGAGGAATTCGTTTCTCGACTCTTTGTGAACTTGAAGAACGTCCGGAACGGCATCATCCCTCGCAGGATATCCATCATCTCCTGACAGTCTGAGACTATTACGGTGAAGATTTAACTCCAAGTTTCGAGGCTCAAGTGTGTGCTCCCAGATCATTAGCCGCAACTCTAAGGGAGCCCTGCAAATCTGTGAAAGGTTGATGCCGCGGACATGATCGTTTTCGAAGACAATCGAAAAAGAAGCGTAAATATAGCATAGCGAAGGAGAATGCTAGAAGTGCATCTAGAATATGGAATGAAGCACACTCCTGGTCCAGATTAAGCGCACGGGATGACGCCGTACTATCAGCTAGGTTATCAAAATTCAAACTAAACATGAAAGCAGAAGCATAAGGTAGAAGACGTAGATGCAATAGGAACATAGGCAGTAAAATTGCGCGAGATAGAAACAGGATTCTAGAAATTCCAGGTTGGTGACGGCAGAATTCGAAGTAAAATGTAGGAACGATCAACTGAATAAAATAATGAAAACTCGGTGGAGTGAGGAGTGTACTTCCAGATATCGACCTTACATCGTGCGCAACAAACGTACGGATTGAAGTTGGAGATATCAAAAAGAATTGTAGACGTCGTATGGGTCGAACGGGAAGAAGAGGAAGAAGGAAAATGAAGGGGGTTGGAGGTTAGATGGGGCGCTAACCTTACTTAGAATCGAGGCGTTTTGCCGACCGCGTCTCAATCGGGCATCTCCGACCTCTCAACCAGCGTCTTCGAACTCCCAGCCTTGCCAGGAGTTTCACATCCTACTCTATCTCAAAGCAGAACAAGAGGCACTCGAGACCGCCAGCACAGCAAAGCAGCCATGAAACCCGACACCAACACCAACACCAAGACACCAGCCACGTCCGATATCAATCTCCTCTCAGAGTTCCTTGCCCACGAGCAGGTGAATGACCTCGCATCACATCCACCAGTAGATTGCATCACAATCTGTGCCTCCGCGGTTCTCTATCAGACTGCCAGGCTCTTTCAGATCTTAGAACGTCACCCAGACCTGACGAAATCCCTTGTTCTCTGCGGTGGCATCGGACATTCTACCCCGCTCATTTACCAAGCTGTGTCTCGACATCCAACATACCATGCCGTTGCTTCTGATATCGAAGGACTACCAGAAGCGCGAGTCTTGGAAAAGATTCTCACAAGTTTCTTTGATTTAAAGAAGATCACTTCTCGAGGATGCAGAATATTGGTCGAAGACCAGAGCACGAATTGTGGGGCAAATGCGTCCAAAACGAAAGAGCTTCTGGAGAAAACCGACATTGAGACTCCAAAAAGTATGATCATTGTCCAGGATCCCACTATGGCTTTGAGAACCATTGCTTCATTTCAGAAAACCTACGAAGGCATCGATATAGAAATTAAGAGTGCACCGATCTTCATTCCGCTGTTGAGAGACGAGAGATCAGATTGGCCTATGAGATGGGATATGGATGCTATGGGTATCGAACATCAGAATATCCCACAAATCCCGAGACATTCAGATATGCAAGTTGGTCGACCGCACCTCGAAGCTAGGGAGCTGTGGGAGAAGGAAAGATTCTTTGATCTGATTACGGGAGAAGTCCCCAGGTTGAGAGACGATGTGGAAGGGTATGGCCCCAATGTAAGCTCACCTGCTCTGAGCAATATTCTCCTATATTTCGCGATACTTGAATGTGCCAAGACTCATATAACACTCTCCTATCGTGATTGAAGTGCTTGAAAAAGGAATGCTAATCGGATCTTGGGTATAGGGGAAGGGGTTCATTGCTCATGTTGATGTTCCTTACGAGGTTGAGGCGGCATGGAAGAGATTGGTTGCGACTTTGGGAAGGAGTAGATGAAAATCACGAGAACAGCATTCTCGATCGCCCAGCCTGTCAAGGAAAATCAAGGAGGCTAGTTTAAGCCGAGATGCTACATAAAGTGGAGGTAGGTGGCAGCGGCCAACGGTCGTCCTTGCTCACAAAAAGCGGGCTTAAGACAGTCTCGGGAAAGTTGGGAGATTGAAAATGCACAAAAAGTATCGACATGACCATAACAATTTTGAAGGGCCACTATCCTCCTCTGTGTAGCAGTCTTCCCTTACTCCTCAGAGATATCTCAGTCAAGGTCCTATCAAACTCGTCATTCATATGGTATATTTTCATCCCATTCCCCGCGAAGGTATGTCCATCTCTCCACCTCAACACTTTCTAATCTCTCGTAAGGCTTTCATACTCCTCCACACTTCCGTACAACTTCGCTCCAAGATACTTCTCCAAAACGAAGCATCGTTCTTCCACATTAAACGCCATTTTCAACCTCCCCACCACCTCCTCCATCTCTGACAAATTCTGACAATCCAGAATCCAAACGCCATGCTCATTCTCGTCTTCGATGACACTGGTTCCAACCCAGCCATAAAATGCCCTCATCAGTTCCTCATCCGCCGAGTCTCCCTCGCCCATCTCATCCCAGGGCATCATGCCCATCTAGCAATCCACCACATCCAGATATCGTATCTCACTCAACCACCACTTCCACCAATTCTCTTCAACCTCTCCGCGAATGCATCTTCCTTCCCTTGGTCGGGATCACGATCCTCCTGAGGCACGAATTGGTCCAGGCCCAGGAACATGAGGTCGACAGCATCTGCCTGCTCCTTAATCACTACTCCGCCATATGAGGGCCAGGCGTACAGTGTACAGCTGCAGTCCCGGAAGACTGCACGGCGGAGATGGTTCCCTGGGAGAACGGTTTCGGAAAGCCTTGGACCGCAGTGGAAAGTCTTTGACAATGTCGGCGGGTTGTTATTCATTGCCCGTTGAAACATTCGCGGTGCTAGGCGCGCTTGTATGCGGTCTATACTCGGCCAGATAATACTTGAACGTTGTTTTTGTGTTTATTTGGTGAGGTATTTAATGCACAATAACGTGCATAATTCTAAAATTTAAAATTTGTTTGCTAATCAAAAGGAGAATATTTCACAATTATTTTCTCATTTTTACGAAAGAATTCTATGATCTAGTCGTGGCTGAGAGCTATATATAATGCCAAAATTATAGTAAATCTGGTGAGGTATTAGTAATTTATTAGCGCACGGTCATGCCCCTTATTACGCTCAAGTAAAATTGGCCTGAGTAAACTCTTTAATTAGGAGTGGAAGCAGAATCATAAGAATACGAAGGAATTAGAGGCATTGGGAGTTAAAGAGAATTGAAGTAAGCTAGCTAATGGAATTTTGGCTTTCATAGGCCTGGAATTCGTAGAACATTGACAAAATCCACTTTGTGGTGTGTGGGTGATGAGGATGAGCTGAGAACGAAATAACATTGTACAACTTTTCTTCAAAGGTCTAGCAGAGATAGAAACCCTGATTACTCCCTTCAATACCCTTTGCATTCCAGGTGATTGTCAGCCAAATGGCCTCCCCAACTTTGAGACATCACATCACTCGCGTCAGAATGGTAAGGCATTGTTCTTGAAGCTTAGGCTTATTGGAGAAAACCGACTTATTCATCAGTCCGACTTTGAAGATCTCCCCGAAGTTATGCGAAAGGCTTTCGAGGGAACCAAGGAAACTGCAACAGCTTGGTTCAGAATCACTATCCTGACAAGGTACTACGAATCTACTGGTAACCAAATATTCATCGAGAAGATGCGCGTCATCTTGAAGCGAGTCAAGAACAGAGATCCCGACCTCGAGAATGATATAGCGAACAGATTACTACCCGTTTTCAACTCTGCATTAGGAGACGAGAAGTGGACTGAGGTGCAAGGAAAGGAATTCTATGAGTTGTTCCTCACGGAGAAAATCCTCGATAAAGAGTTGGTATGTGCAGGATTACATTCTACAGTGCCACGTCATAAGTCTAAGCCCTTATATTTTTACCCCGCACCCCATTATAATTCTAATTTACAAAAATCCATGCATTTCTACCATTTTCCGTCTGATTTAAGATCTAATTGATTCTATTAATACGCGCATAAGTCAACTACTTTTCGATAAAAAAATAACCCGCAAATATTAAAACCTCACTTTAATATTTTATATGCCATCCCTTTGCCTCGATGTAAACCTTAATTCGGTTAACTATACTCTCCTTTAAATTATCAAAGACTTCCTTGTTTATTGTATCCTATACTGCTTATAAAGCACTTTCAAGTCGTTATCTTGAATATTTACTCTTACTTTTATCTTTTGTAATCTCTAGAAACATCTCAAAAACTCTCTTTTTGAGCTCCCACTAAATATACTCGATCGGGTTTAAATCGAGGGAATAAAGAGGCTAATCTTCGATTTGTATAATCCCATTTTCTGTAAACTAATTTCGTACTTTGATTACTCGATGAATAAAAGTATTATCTTATATAAAGATATAATTAGGTTCTAAAGATTAAACTATTAGTTTAACCTTTATATTAAGAACCTCTAAATAAAAGTTAGCGGAGTATTTATATTTTTTAAACTCGAAATCTCGGTTTATAATATAACGATTAGTTTTCTTATTATCCTAAAAGTATCCTTAGATTATAACTTTTATATTCTTATAATAATCATAGGTTTAAATCATCGATTTATCCCATATTTAATTAGTAGTTCGAAACACTTATTCGGTTTATTTTCCCCGCCCCCGCTTTACTAAACACTTATTACTCCATATGAATATTCCTTATTCCTTTTTGTTTTTGCCTTTATTCTTTAAACACTAAGCTAACCTCTTAACCGCATTCTCCTTTGTAAGGAATAAGCGCCTTTTAATTCTCTAATTATATCTACTGTATTTTTTGAGGATTTAATTAACCGTAAATTTGTTTATTCCGAGATTAAGCTTCTTTTTGATAGCTAAATAGTTATCTTTTGGGTTTGCGCGTATATATCGAAGTAATAATCGTTCTACTGCTTTGATATAATACTTCGGTCCGCCGATTGGAGGTTAGGATTTTCCGTTAGGGCATAAATAAGCGAGAAAGAAGGTACTTCGAACGGCTCCGCGGGAGCAATTTAGGGTGGCTTTGACTTCGGGGATTTTGGCGCCTTTAATGGCCATACTAATAGCAACGCCTCTTTGATATAGAGTAAGCTCATGATTAAATTGCCTATTCCCAAAGGAATTGCTTAGAGGAGTGCGTTGAGGAGGCATTTTGCTGTGTAGAAGGGAAGGAGTAGAAAACGCGTAGACGCGTTTTTACGCGTTCTCGCTTAATTGGCTCAGACTCCTGACGCGGTACTGTATCACCCAACAAGGAAGACCAAATACTTTGATTAAAGGTTGACTTGCTCACAGGAAGCGATTGTCGAGAGTCTTGAGACAGACAAGAAATTGATTTGGAATATCGCCGGAGTTGATCAACTGAAGGATGGTCTCCTCGCTTCAGGTAGACACATAAATCCAAAACTTGTCTTCAAATTCATCCAAGGGGCGGGCCTCGGTCTCTAAGGTTCTCAAATCGGACATGAATACCATAATCATCGACACATTGAACGAGATACCTAAGAACTATTGTAAGTGGGCAGTAGAAGAAGTAAAATGGTCCACAAATCCCTATCCCCTAGTCCTCGACACGCTCAAGAAGATCGACGAGCAGTATGAACAATCGGGAGCCAAGTCGAAAGCCTGGTCTGCAGATCCTGAGGTACATATCATGTCCAGAAAGAAGCTTAGATGGTACAACAAGATTCTGGCAACTCATTAGAAACGTTGACAAGAGTTGAAAGCTGACGTTGAGGAGATACTTGCTAGAAAAAAGTGGGAGTCTGAGAGCCAGATGTTCACTTCTCGTGTCTTGCATAGGGTTATCGACAAGTTCAACAAGGATTCAGGGTTGCAGGTAATTCAGGAACTCAAAAATGATCCAGAGCAATTGGGAATCAAGGAAGTGTAGTGTTCGTTTGTTTGGTACGTCGACGATGCAAACGCGTCTCAACGCAATGAATAGAAGCTCATTTCTTCTGCCACAACTTCGCAAGCAAGGAACTCCAGCAACTTGACAAGCTTGGAAGGTGAACGCCCGCTACCCCGTAGTGTGTCTCTACTTCCGTCAAACATTAGCCTGGAAATTTAAAAAAGAATTTCCAGGAAGAGCAAGAACAGAAAGCATTAGAGTGGAAGAATATATTACCTAAATGGCAAAGTTAAAACATTTCCATTAGACTCCTAAGCAGCCATAAGGGTCCTCCAGACCTGTTCGCAAGTGCATTTTATGATTATTCGGAGTCTATTCCCAATCATATTAAACCTCTAGTATTCCTGAGAAGATGACATCGCTCCGGAAGTATCGTTCAAAGAGACTTGTTTTCCAACCAAAAGAATTCTCGCTGACCATCCTTTACACTCTCAATATTTGTGCCGGGAAGCATATGATCCTCAACCACTGTCCAATCATCAAGTTCCACCTGCACAAATGTCTCCTCGGCAGCCGTGGCACGAGTCTCATCAACCCTAAATGCCCAACAATCTCCGTCGGCCAAGCGCGCAGTATCCACACTTTTCTTTGTTAGAGGTTTAAACTTAACCCTCCTATAACAGACAGCATAAATTTGCTCCCCGGGAGCTGTACTGGAGAACACATTTTCCTGATTACTCGCATGTGACGCTGATAGTCCCACAGTTGCGATATCTCCAGCAATCAAAGCTGCACCTCCACTCACGGCTCCTCCATCGATAGGAACTTCAATGCCAGTGCTGAGCCCTTTGGACTGAGCCTTGTTGACGCTAATTGCTCCGTCAAAAAAAGTACTGATGCCGATGATGAAATAACTCTTCTCGTTCTCCCTTATCCCATCCTCGAGCCAGTCCCTAGCTGATTGTAAGGTACACAACTGCTTGAATACGGCTTTGGGATTTTTGAGTTCGTATATCCTCCCTTCGCGGGTTTCAAGCTCGTTGGACGTGGGTGAGGATGAGTGGGCAGATGCGGAGAACAATTTTGAGATTCGTGTCTGCAGGGACGAACTCTGCGAGGAGTTCATCAGTCCCTTAAAGGCCTTTTGCTGGTGTATTTGAAGGTCATCCGTTTGGACTAGGTCGGCAACGCGAAGGGCGTCTTTGTGAGGGAGGTGAATATTAGGAACGAGGCTGCCAATAGTGACAGTGCCCAAAGAGAGGGCAATGTTCGTAAGGACCCACTGTGTAGAGGCCATGTTCCCTGTCTAAAGTAATGCTAGGTCTCATAGTCGACCTAATCTTCAATTCAGAGAAGATCGAAAGGACACATGAAAACGTGTTGAGCGCCCCAAGAAGTGGGTTGAGGTGCGATTCTCTGCTTGAAGCTAATCTTAATCGGGAGGCGGGGTTCCTGGCTGATGAGGTGGCATGTCTCAGCCACAGAGCTTGACCTCCTGTCTTTGCCCTCCCGTACATCCTACCTTTCAACTTGAATCAGTACCGGTAAAACCTACCGACCATCCTGCGGAGCTCTCGTGAATACAAGCTCAAGGAATCTTTCATAGGCTTTTTGCAATGGATTCTTTGGACGAGACGATTAGAGCCCAGCGGGAGAGCATCAGGTCGTCTTCTCGTGACGATCCAAGCAAGCTTCAGATGCTGAATCATCTCTGTCAACTCCTTGGTGATAGATACGAAGCAGAATCGGAGACTGAATATCTGGATGAAGCCATACTCCTGAGCAAGGAAATCCTAAGTACTGTAAATCCAAAGGACTCACAGCTTGGCCGCTATCAGAATACCCTTGCGTATCTCTACGCATTCAAGTTCGAAGATACAGAAGAATCAGAATTCTTGGATTTATCCATCCCTTTACTGGAAAGTGCTGTTGAGCTTGCTGAGCCGAAATCGGTGGAAAGAAAGGGGAGATTGAGCAACTTGTCAAATTTATATCGCATGAGATTTGAGATCAACAATGGCAATAGTATAGACGATCTCCATGTCTCTATTCAAAAGGGTCGAGAAGCATTGCTCGATCTAGACCTTGGAGACATTGAACGCCCCAAATACTTAAGTACATTGAGCAACTCCTTGGGAACTTTATACGAGATTGAAGGATCGCCGATAGTGTTGGAAGAAGCCATCCAGAAAGCACAAGAATCGCTGTTATCAGCCCAAGATGAGAGTGTCCCAGGGTTTGCCCATACCTTGGCTACTTTGCTCGGACAAAGATTTGACAGGGACGGAAAAGAGGAGGATTTGGAAAGTGCACTCTCACAAGCACGATTAGCGGTCGAGAAAACACCTAAGAGGCACATCGATCGCCCCATGTACCTCAGCGGACTTGCAAATCACCTTCTTGATAAGTTTCAACTTACTGGAGAAGAAAAAGATCTTGAAGAGGCAATTGAGCTGTATAGAAAAAGTTATGATTCCTCTTCTCGCAATCCCAACGACGCGGCCTTAGCCTTGTCAAATTTGGGAAATGCTTTAGGAAATCGTTACGAGGCGAAGGGGGATCTAAGTGATCTGCATGAGTCAATCAAAGACATACGGGAAGCTTTGCATTTGATCGATTCTACAAGTCGAGAACGGGCTATGTTCTTAAGCAATCTATGCTGCTGGCTTACGGCTCAAGTAGAGCAAGAGGAGGAGGTACCAGGGCGCGAGTCCCACCAAGATTCGGCCAAAATCATTCATGAAGCAGTCGAGGCTGGCAGAGAAGCTATCTGTCAGTTGCTGGTCACGTGTAGTGGGTCAAACTCTCATTCCATATGGAGTATAGTTCAGGGGTAATCTCGCAGACTCTTATATCCTCACTCTCCTCCCTAGCTAGCTCTCCAGACTTAATAATACGATCTTTTACCCATAATATGATGCTTAGACCTCGTAGCATCTGATAGTTATGAGCCCGGAATTCCCCAAGGTTTGATCACTAAAATAACCGCACATCTGGCCTACCCGGTAAAACACCGAAATCTGTCTCCTTCGACTACCTCCACTAAAACAGTCAACGATTGCCTGATCAGTAGCGTCTGCGACTACGAGGAGTTGTCCGTCGTATACCCACACCTCATTGGAAAATCTGCGAGCTCGCTGTCGCGACCACAGCAGAATGGCAGAGGTGAAGCCTGTTCCGGTGATCTTGACCGGAGGGGCCACGTACATTAAATGGAGAGAAGTTATGAAGACGAGAGCAAACAAGGAAGATCTGTGGAGGTATATCGACCCGGACACACCTTAAGACCAGCTTTTAAAGCTAGTTTAGCCACTAATGCCAGTGCTAGCAGATGTCAAAGCAGACATTATAATTACGCCGTCAACTACACCCACGGAAGACGGTCGAGCAACGCTAAAGGGCGCGAGGATAGTCTCTCTAACTAGGAAGGCTAAGTTCTCGGACTTGGACGTAGACGAAAAAGAGGAGTTAAGATTACTCAGGGAAACTTAATCATATGAGCTCAAGACCTACTACCGGCAAAGCGAGGCCTACAGAGGCTTGAGAGCAATTATCCAGGCTTCTATCGACCACAAATACTTGCTTTATACGTTCAACTGCGAAACGCCCTAACATATGATGCACAACTTGAAGTTGGAGGTTGCCCCGTCAAATCGAGCGCAAAAAGGTGAGATCTTGGAGAGATGGAAGAAGCTTAAGACTACAGCAAAATCGTCGACAGATCTCGAGTCGTGGCTAAGAGAGTGGCACTCTACATACGACGAGGGTGTCGCGCTGAAAATCCCCGATATGGTCGATGATTTAAGACCGCACTATGATTTCCTTCAAGCAGTCTACCTGATTGCACTTACTTTTGCGGATATGATAGAGAAAGAGCTGCTAATGGAAACAATACCATGGACGTTCAAAGAACTTTTGCGTCTCTACTAACAATGGCGTAGGAACACCTTAGACCGACCGAGAGTTCGAGGGGTGCAGCATGCCTACCCGACTACCGATAATAGAGAGCAACAACAACAACAGCCTACTCTCAATGGACGAACGGGGAGAGACTACGAGAATACACCTTGCATATATACCGCAATCCACCAGTTCAAAGACTGCCTATACATCATAGAAAACAAGCGGAAACCAAGTTGGAAACTAGACTCGAACATTTAAAAACAAGTAGACGAGAAGATGGAAAACAACTGGAAAGTCCAAAGGAAAGTCGATTGGCTACGCAGGAAGGCCAATAAACAGTAGAACGCAAAGACTACATCACCTCAACCTCCTGCGGAAAGCTCAGGGCGTAAGCCCCCGATACTAGTCTCGAAATTTGGAGATACGGTGTTCCCGGTGCTGCCAGGCTACTGCGCTGTAAATATCAACGACAGTGAATTTGACGCTAGTAAGCTAGTCGACAATAGCCAGCTTACTGACAACAGCAACTCGGCCTATAACGTGGACGCCACCTCATCGTTTGGAGCACTTGACGCGCTTATGAACAGTGTTATTTTGGACTTTAGTGCTACGTGCCACGTAGGAAATAATGAAGACAAATTCGAGAACTTTGTCCCTGCCGCTATCGGAGAAACGCTCGGAATAAGCAATAGCGCGGCTACGGTTTATAGCTGGGGAAATATCACGATTTTAGTCCAATGTCCGAGTTACCCAAAAGGAAGGAAGATCACTGTTACAAACGTTGCTTTCTGTCCTAATTTCCCGCTTACTATTATTAGTCTCCGTCTGCTTAAGGCCAAAGGCATCATATAAGACATGGAAAACGAGCTACTTAAGTGCGCTGATGGCATGATATACTGGACACTATTTCGGGAAAACCAGTGGGTATTGGAATACAACTCGCCATCTCCTAGATTAAACCACGTTATTAATTGGGTAGACAATCACGTCTACACTGCGCAGAATTCGCGTTAACCTCTCCGCGCGGCAAAAGCTACGGCTAGGAAGTGGCATGGCCGAATGGGGCACTTGTATATAAAGGCACTCTCTCACTTACCGCAATAAGCAATCGGTTGTGAGATTACGACCCACGAACTTGGCTGTATCTGCGAAGTTTGTAGACTCGCTGGAGCTCACGAAATCGTCTTTTGTAGACTAATAAAACGAGGACGTCACCTTTACTACCGCATCACCGGTGATTGGATTTATATGGAGGAGAGCGATAGAGACAAGTCCAAGATCTTTTATCTCTATTGCGACGTCTGCCAAATGAATCACGTCTTCCCGCTCTCAGATTTCAAATAAGCAACTATTATTACTTGCGTTAAATACTTTATGAGATGGGTCAAACGGAGGTGGGGTTTCTAAGTAGTGATCATTAAAATCGATGGATAGACTTCATTTGATAGAGGTTGGCACGAGCTGATTAACGAAGAAGGTATTACCGTCGAGCTCACTTCTCTCAATACACACGACTAGAACGGCCCTGCGGAGCGTACTAGGGGGGTGATTATAAGTAGAACACGTGCTATGCACATTGGCGCCAACCTCCCTCCGAATATATTTCCAGAGTCTTGTTGTGCGGCAGGCTATTTGCTGAATAGATCACCAAACAAGCGTTTAAGATGGATGTCACCCTTAGCGTTTCTCTAGAAGTGAGTAGGAATAGAGAGCCATCTGCCGCAAGTTGCACATCTTAGAGTCTTTGGTTGTAGGGTTTACCCTTTCATTAAGAACCGTTCGAAGCTCAATAAACTTGGTTTAAGAGCGCATATAGGCTATTTAATTGGATATAAATCTACGAACATCTTCCGCATATAGATACTATCACTGAGACGCGCTATCTCGACTAGAGACGTGACTTTTGATGAGGACACTTTCTACGACCCCACACTTAATAGGAAGCTCATCGAACTAGAGGTCATACAAATCCAAGAGATTATCGAAATCATTGAAATGGACGATTTTCCAAACGCGAGCTACGAATTGTATAAGTACGAATATCAGCCAAACGCTTATGCTAAAGGTGCTGGAATTGCTTATGAGGCTAGTATCGAGAAGCCCAGAGATACGATCATTGTTTAACCATCTCAGTTACTTACGCTAGAGCTATCACCAGAGCTATCACCAGAGTTAGAGCCATCACCGGAGTAAGACAACCAAGTCCTAGACTCCTCAGACAATCTTCCAACCATTGACAACCTCACTAGAGACTATTAAGTGGAGCGTGCGGAAAGCCCGTCGACCGTCTCAATAGATGTAGGAAATGATGCATTAGACGTAGGAAATGCACTTATATTAGTACTTATACCGACGCCGTTAAGTAATTAATACGCTAACAGCCAAATTACACCTCGATCGGGTTAAGCTCCTCCTCGTCGACCAACCAAATCTCTAGATTCTCTCGCTTTAGTAGGCCCTAGCCACTCTCAGCTTAGTGAGACGCGACAGATAAATGTTCGAGCCAATGTTCGGAATCTAGAGATTTCCACCGAAAACATCGAGACCGGAAAACGCGCTAGACTTACAATTACCTACGACTACGGCAAACGCAAAGGGAAATAGGAAAGATACGCTATGTTAGTCAATAACCTCCATAAGAACTCTGTGTTTTACGTCACTATAGTAGAGATGCCACGTGCCCTCTATGCTAGACTGCACCGGAGTAAACTGCTACTAAAACCTCGAAATTATCAGGAAATACTACGCCACCCGCACCGCGCAGAGTTCGAAGCAGCAATAGAAAAGGAATAGAGCACGCTCTAGAAGAAAGGAACGTTCGAAGAAGTGCCAATTGAGACCGCAAATAAAGCCAGCATTAAACCGATTCTACTGATGTGGATGCCAGACTATAAGTTCGACGACGATGGCTATCTCTTGAAATATAAGGCACGTTTTGTAGCGCGCGGAGACCTTCAACAGAGTGATCGAGACGAAGTCTACGCTGCTACCTTGGCCTTACGGGTCTTTCGAATGCTGATTGCAATTGCGGCATACTTTGACCTGGAAATGGAGCAATTCGATGCTGTTAACGCGTTTACGAACTCTCGAATGGATAAAGAGACCTACGTCGAGCTACCGGATGGAAAGAAGAGGCCTAAACACGTATTACGTTGCTAGATGGCGCTCTACGGCTTCGATATATTACCGCTACTATAGTTCAACGACCTCAGCGCGTCCATGAAATCGTTCGATCTTAAACCGATGTCGGAGTATTCGTGCTTGTTCACAAACGGCAAAGTAATAGTGTTTTTTTACGTCGACGACATCTGCATACTTTACCACCGGAAAGAACGTGTTCGGTATAAAGAAGTGAGATCTCTCCTACTAAGGAAATACGAGATGCGCGAAATAAGTAAACTAAAGTAGTTTCTAGGCATACGCGTGGTTAGAGACAAAACACAACGGAAAATATGGCTCTGCCAAGACTCCTACATAGAGAACATATGCAAGAAGTTTGCGGTGGATACGAGAGGCCCATTTCCCAAAGTTCCGATCGACCTTACCGTCAAACTACGACCATATAATAGAAAGGCAACTGCTCACCAGATTGTAGCTTACCAACAGCGGACTAGCTCGACGACTTACTCGACAACGATTTCCCGCCCCGATACAGCGTAAATCACTAAAGAACTAGCCACCTTCAACCAAAACCCGAGCCCTAATCACCGCGAGGCTACGGAACGGCTCCTGCAATATCTCTACGGCACCCGTTACTTGGCGCTGCAATTTGGAGGAATAGACACCGAGTTTATCGATGGAGAGCTTGTTTTCCGCGCTACTAGTAACGCGTCTTTTGCGGACGACGTGGCAACGCGCCGTAGCACCCAAGGCTTCCTCTTCTAGGTTCTCGGAGGCACAGTAGACTAGAAAAGCAGTAAACAAGACTCAGTTTCCACGTCGACTACGGAGGCAGAGCTGAAAGCTGTCTCAGCGTGCGCGTCGTGGCTCATGTGGTGGCAGCGGCTATTCGATACAATTGAACTCGACCTACCCAACGACAACACCATTCTCTGTGACAACCTCCAGACTATCCGTCTCATGGTGAAGGAGTCTCCGAAGCTGGTCACGAAATTGCGGCACGTCGATATCCACCAGCACTAGCTACGCGAACAAGTTGAAGCTAGAAATATCAATATTGTCTGGACTAGAACAGTAAACATGCCAGCAGACGGCCTCACTAAGCCACTATCACGTCAGAAGCACGAATCTTTTGTCAAACAACTCAAACTCGTCGATATCGAACACTTAATAAACCCCAAAGGCAAAGCTTAAACCGGTGCTACTCAAGTCGATCGATTTAAATTGTTACTTTCTTTTATTAATTCAATTAGAGTTAATTACTGTTTACACACTCACCTCGAACCGATTGTCTCCTTTATCACACTGAACATCGATCTTACGCTCATTTTATATGTTTTGATGATATTGGCATCGATATTTTAAGAAAACACTTCAATAAAAGTGGGTCACCAACTGTTAAGTATTATCACAGCAATTACGCGTTCACCTCTGTGAATAGCTTCACTTCTCTCCTGTCTACCGTAGCAAGACTCGTTGCCTCTCGACCTAAGGGGGTGTATCAATTGCTAGTCACGTGTAGTGAGTCAAACTCTCATTCCATATGGAGTATAGTTCAAGGGTAATCTCGCAGACTCTTATATCCTCACTCTCCTCCCTAGCTAGCTCTCCAGACTTAATAATACGATCTTTTACCCATAATATAATGCCTAGACCTCGTAGCATCTGATACTATCAAATTGTACCACGAGGGTTCCCCGGATCTCCCCTTTTGTTTGAGCAATCTCATTAATGCTCTTGGTGCAGAGTATGAGATTACAGGATCAGAATCGCTTCTTGATGAAGCAATCCAACTTGGTTCGCAAGCTCAGAGATCTTTGGCGTCAACTCACCGCGGTCTTCCTGGTATTTCTGTTAATTTAAGCGTTGTTCTTGAATTGAAATGTGACAGGACGGGGAGAATCGATTTTCTAACTCAAGCACTCGGGCATGCACGGAAAGCTATTAGTCTAGTTGAGCCGATACACCCTGATTACCCGATGTGGCTGGTTAATCTCTCAAATTTACTTCGTGATCAATTCGAAGCCATAGGTGACAGGATAGACTTGGAGGAAGCTATCGACCACATCAGGAATGCAGTGAACTTAACTCCACCCAAGCATTTTCGTCGAGCATCGAGAATGTATACATTGGCATCTCACCTTCTCACACTTTACGACATCACTGGAATATCAGCGGCGTTGGATGAGTCTATAAAGACTTTGCGGGGTGCAATCCAGGAGGCTTGCAACAACTCTATCAGAGGAAAATGCTGGGCGTCTCTATGCGGGCGGTTAGCTTCCAAGTTCTTATTATCAGGAGATCCAGAAGACCTCAAAATGGCAGTCGTCTCCAGCGAAGAAGCCATGAAATCGATACCGATCAGCAACGAAGAGAAAGCTTCAGCTCTAAACACTATTAACTCCGCCCTCATACTCAAATCTAATGATGAGAAAGGCATCTCGGGGCTCGATAAGGCAATAGAGAATGGGAGAAACATCCTTTCCATAACTCCGATTGGGCACTATCGCAGGCCCCTCTATCTCAGCAATCTTGGAGTTCTTTGGTATTTGAAATATTCTCAGACTAGAGACCCTACTCATCTTGACAAGGGAGTCGAATTTGCGGAAGAGGCGAATTACATAGCTCCCGCGAGCTCACCTAATTATGCCACCCACTTACGCAACTACGGAAGGGTCCTGAAGTTACGCTTCGATGAAAAGCAAAATCCAGATGATCTTCGCCGCGCACTACAAGCTTTCATGAAAGCATTTGATTCCCTGAACAGCCCGCCATTGGAGAGGATTAGGGCTGGAGAGTCAGCTGGCACGATCTTAATGCAGCAACGTCGCTGGGACGAAGCCAGCAAGATGTACACTGAGGCGGTGCATTTAATTACCAGGTTAAGCCCTCGGTCACTAGCAGTAGAAGATCAACAGTATCTACTGAGCGAAATGTTTGGGCTGTCGGCAGCTGCGGCCTCGGCGAGTCTTATGGCCGGGCGCTCGCCAAAGGAAGCGGTCGACATTCTAGAAAACGGACGAGGTGTCATATCACGCCTAGCAATTGACTCTAGAGACGAGCTCGAGGCACTGAGGACAAAATATCCAGACTACTATTCGGAGTATGAGAGGTTGAAAAACGCAACAGCCTTGGAGCCGACAGATCAAGAATCGTCCAGCCGCGGTCTGCTTACGTTCAGAACTACGAATGAAAGTCTGTCTCATCGATTCCGCAAGTATCAAGCGTATAATACTACAGATAAACATCGGAGAGCTCTAGATGCTTTGGATGAGTTCGAAGCGCGGATTCGACGAGAACTCAAAGAGTTCAAATATTTTCATCTTACTCCTTCGCCAGAAGATTGTATGAAATTGGCTAGTCGGGCTCCGATCGTATGTTTTGCAATAACGAAATTTCGAAGTGATGCTCTCATCATCACTGAACGAGACGTGAGATGTCTTCCCTTACCCGAAGTAGACTTCAACGGCCTCCAGAAAGCGGCCATGACTATGGTAGGTGCGGATCGAATCACAAATAGCAGAAATTCGTATACGCGAGGGTCTCGAAACTCTGTACTGAGGGGTACTCTGGAGACTTTGTGGAAAACCATAGTCTCTCCAGTGCTCTCAGAAGTCGGAATGATGTCCACACCAGTCACCGGGCGGCTTCCTCGGATATACTGGGTAGCGAGCGGATTTCTCGCCCTGATGCCCCTTCATGCAGCGGGTGGTGAACTAGACTTTGCAATGAACCATGCGGTATCCACATATATACCGACCTTGAAGGCACTGCAGTTGTCACAATCCATTAGGCGGAACGAAATGACGACCAAAGCTCCGCAGCGAACACTCATGATTGTTGCGGTGCCTGATGCTCCTGGAGAGCAGTCGCTACATCTCGAAGAGGAGCTGAGAGACATTGAGGCAGTTGTCGAATCAACCCAAGCATTCTCCATTCGGAAGCTTGACAGTCCGCAGAAGGAAGAGGTCATTGATGGTCTACCAGACAGTGCGATGGTGCATTTTGCTTGCCACGGTTACGCGGATGCTCGAAATCCGTCCAATGGAGGGCTTCTAGTCGGTGTCCTACCCTCTGGCGAATCAGATCTTTTAAGTGTACGGGACCTCTCAAGATCCAGGTGGCCCAACCTGAGGTTGGCATACCTCTCTGCATGTTCTACAGCACGAAACGCTGCTACCGATCTCTTGGATGAAAGTATCCATATTGCCAATACTTTCGGTTTAATAGGATTCCCTCATGTCATCGGAACACTGTGGGACGCAGACAATATTGCTGCTACAAGGGTGAGTAAACTTTTTTACGAAGGCTTGACGTCTGGAATGTCTACCCTCGGTGTGCAGGATGACAGCATATTATTCAATGAGGTAGTGGCACACGCGTTGCATGAGGCGATAGTGAAAGTAAGAGTGATGAACTTGCAAGCCTCTAGCTCGAGGAAGCGAGATTCAACGAAGGATGTACTTGCTTGGGCTCCTTTCATTCATGTAGGATCTTGATACTTCGGCCCGGCCAGAACCGCCTCAAACCACCTCATGAAAGTCTCAGATTGGGTTCACTGGACGTACATTCCTTCATAAACAAAACATCCGATTTGGGTGGGATGGCAGACCTAGCATGAGGGACATCGCTTTCTTGCTCCGTGGCATGGTGGTATACTGCCGTTTTGGGGTAGGAATCGATGCTAGACTGGGGATTCAAACCCTCTCAAGGGTCATTACAAATATAACGACGGAGCTTCTAGGGCAAATGCAAAATCATAAAACAAATTGCTAGGTTGAACACGGAAAGCATGTGCAAAACATGATGAAGTGGGGGAGTTGCAGTGCAACAAGTGACAGACCCTACCAAGTCGCAGCTTGCGATTCTCAGGGAAAAACCAAGTAAAGTATGTATGGAAGCATGCAAAAGCGATTCTCACTTAGGGCGTCCTTGACGAATTCGAAGGTTGGAGCAAATCGTAGTGCAAGACATTCAATGACTGTTCTCCTCACTTGAGGGTGGTCAAGAATCTCTCTCTTCGTACATTATGGTGGCAGCAAGTAAAGTAAGCGACGTGTTCAGTCCTTTGGCGGAAGCTGGCTTGAATTCCTATCATCGGTGCTCATTGACATCCCCACCACCGTTCTAAGAGTCCGAAGCCATCAATGTGCAACCCACCAAGAAAGCAAGCAAAAGTTCAGTACGTAAAGAGTGCCCGAGATCATTCCGCACCCAAAGCCAACCCCGTTTAATGCCCAAATAAAAAAGGACATTAGCCGCAAGGCAAACCCAGGAAGCCCAGGACAAGTAGAGGAGGTCCGATGAAGAAAGAACTCAGCCTTTCCGTCAGAATCTAAGCATGAAATACTTTCCAGTTATCCCTAGTTGCTTCAGATTCTCAATATCATCCGCCAAACCCTTCATCTTGCCGCCATGTTGGTCGATGAATACAGCCATAGACTTGTTAACTCGTTGAACCGCTTCCAACTTGGATTTTAGGTCTTGCATGTCAAGGGCCTTCTTCATCGCCTTGCTCATTGCGTTGAAAGGCGCCTCGTTCTTGCGAAGCTCCGTCTCCTTGTCCATGAGCTCTTGGGACAATTTGGTTTGAGTTTCGTAGAGCCAGATTTTGGAAGATTTTGATTTAGTGGCCATGAGGTCGTCGAAGTCCTTTAGAGTTTCGGCGACTGCGGTGGCGGCCGCGTTGGTGTATTCGAGGCGAACGCAGGCTCGGGTTATGAAGAGTGTGGTTTGAGTAGGGTCTAGGTATCGGCTGGTAGCGAGAAGGGCGTTCTTGAGGATTATAATGTTCTCCGCGGCTTGATGTAATTTCTTGATCGAAAGTTCAGGGTCGGAAAGCTCGCCGATGCCAATCTCCTTCTTGCCGCCCTCGTTCAAATCGATCAAAGTCGCAAGATCCTCGGCTTCCTTGCTAGTCAATGGCTGGTCACCATAGCGAACCTGATGCATTGCAGAGAGCGGTTGGTTAGATCGTTGTAGATTCCGATTTCGTTGGTGGGGCCGTCCCTGATGTGCTTCAAGATAACACGGATCTTGTTGAGGAAGAAGGTATTGCCGGTAGCTTCGTAGTATTTGAGTAAGTCATCAATAATGACGCGAGTGGATTTGGACTTGTTGTTAGGGCTTTGAGGCATAGTGCGCTCCTGAAAACAAACGTCAGCAGGCTGGTTCATTGTCCCATCTTTCTGGGGACTTTTTCTCCTCAATGTTCTATCCACCGTAAAGAGGCAGGAATTGCTTACGCTCATTAACTGTGGAGTCGCCATGTCGAATGGGGGTTCAAATTGGGACATGGCGAGGTTGTGTTCGTTGTTGAAGGTTCTGTTCCTTGTTGAAGAGTTGTAGAAAAGAGGATGTGGTTGTAGGACGAGGGGTTTGTAGAGGAACACCCGCACCAACGGGGCCACACCCTCGTCGTCAATATTTTTGATAATCGACCGACCGGATGTCAGAGGTGAATAGGTCCTGATGAAATGCCAATTGAAGGTGATAACGATCCGGAGGTGGAAATATCCCAAATTTCTGGTACATACTCAGAGCAAAGTCGAAGCCATCGATTCCATGCAGAGAACTCTTCAGGTTTCCCTGAAGCTCGAGGCATAAACATCCGTTTGCACGATTGTATCAGCTTCTTTGGGACAGTGAAATCTAAAATATCAGGCCTTCCACTTAGAGAATCTGACAATATTGGTCATATTAATATCTAGCAGGTGAAGAGGTTTCGGCTGTACGAGAGTTCTATAAGAATCTGGCGCTCAAATCCTGAAGTACGCTGTCCGAGAAAATGCTCGAATCTTGGACAACGCAAGATGAGGGGCGAGTAGGTATATGTAGACCAGCAAATGTAAAGGCTTGCGTCAAAGAGTTTGTCAAACAGGAGCCAGGCAAGAGCTTTCTTGCAAGCTTGCAACACTCGTCACGACTGATTGTATTCCAGATCAATCCAACGTCCCTGCACATCATCACAGCACATCCAGCAAACCACGAGACTGACTTATGTTGCTTTTTGAGGCACTCAGCGTTCATATGAGCCTATCTGACACCATGCAGCCAGTAACTGCCCAACCATAAAGCAAAGAAACCCCAGACCATGCCATGATATGCAGAAAACACCACCCTTTACCGATTGCTCTTGGCGACACGCTCCAACTCGTCCTTCTTCTTGATGGCATACGAGTTACTGCTTCCCTTCGCAGCGTTGATCAACTCTTCGGCCAAGCACTCAGCGACGGACTTGACGTTACGGAAAGCGGCTTCACGGGCACCGATGGTAAGGAGAGCGATGGCTTGGTTGACGCGGCGGAGAGGGGAGACATCGACGGCTTGACGACGGACGGTACCAGCTGAACCGATACGGGTGGAATCTTCGCGGGGACCGCAGTTGACGATAGCATCGACAGCGACTTGGATGGGGTTTTGGTCGGTCATGATATGGATCTGTAGTCTGTATTAGCATTCCTTCTTGCTGTGTGTATGTATATGACCTGGACGTACGATCTCGAAAGCGTGCGCAACGATGCGGACGGCCATGAGCTTCTTTCCGTTGTTACGACCGTTCATCATCAGAGAGTTGGTGAGACGCTCGATAATTGGGCATTGCGCCTTTCGGAATCGCTTTTGGGCGTATCGACCAGCGGAGTGGGAGATGTAGACTGGGGCGCGGATTTGGATGTAGTCGCTGCAAGATGAACATTAGCCAGAGTTCCCTTGATCCCAATTCTTCCAAATCGCAGTCGCATGCAATATCCCCTCTGCAATTCCTTCTTGACTCGAGCTCGAGAGGGTGTCCTTACGTCAACGAGATATCCCGAATTTCGACATCCTCGTAGGACCATTTGTTGAAGAGCTTGATGCTTCCAATCTCCTCAGTAACCTCCTTGGGAAGGACCTGGTAGCCAGAGACGGCCTCGACTTCGATTTCTCCGTTGTCAGACATGATGGCGATGCTGACTTTGGTGTTGCGGGTTAGCGGTTCGACGTCGAAGTATTTGTGATCTTTCCCCGTCGCTTGAGGTTCAAAAAGATTTCGCGATCAGTGTGGGAAGAGCTAGGCTCGGAAAGGATAAGTGGGCTGCATCAGGCGAAGTTGAGTAAAGGCGGCACCCGGACTTCTGGGAGCTGGCAATGAAAGCAATACAATGTCCCAGGGCCCAAGAGACTTTGCACTGTAGTTCTAGAAGTGTTTGCTGCAGATTTAAAGATTTATTTGCTACAGTAAAAGACTTGACTTGACTTGACTTGACTTGAAGAATTTCCTCAGTTTCTAATGTCCCTTACTGCTTTGGGATTTTGCGGTGCCGCTTTTTCTTAATAACGCGAGCCCTCGAGTGGGGCACGTGATAGACTCGCTTATTTGACTAGTATCCTGATCCCACGAAAAGACATCGAAAAAGATCTCGACGACATTCGAAATCCAACGACACTCACACCGAATCATTCAAGATGGGTACGTTCTCTCGCAACGATCGACTCCAATGCGATCCATAGTGGCAGACTGTTCGAGATCGCAAGTATCGATTTCTGCAGCTGCAACTATGGGCCCCTCGCACCCCTCATCGATCATCGCCCCGACCGCATTTATTTCTTCAACTACTGACATCCTCGACAGCGCCAGCGAACACCGGTGCGAAGAAGCAAAAGAAGAAGGTGAGCATATCCGTTCCCTGATATCCTGAGGTTCCTTGAAGGGCCAAAAAGTTGAGATTTGGCCTCCGAGCGACCTTGGACGTATTTCATCAGAACATCATGCTAACTTCTATCACAGTGGTCGAAGGGAAAGGGTTCGTACATCTGCCAGCTCGAATAGCGCATTACCTGACCATACAACAGTTAAGGACAAGGCCCAGCACGCCGTCATCCTCGACAAGGCCATCTCCGACAAGCTTTACAAAGATGTCCAATCCTACCGTCTCATCACAGTTGCCACCCTCGTCGACAGACTAAAGATCAACGGTTCATTGGCTCGGAGATGTTTGATCGATTTGGAGGAGAAGGGACAGATCAAGAAGGTTGTCGGACACAGCAAGTTGAGCATCTACAGTATGTCACCCATGGAAGGCATCAGACGCGATCGAGGGCCGAATACACAAGTAGACTACGGATATGCTGACGATATCACAGCTCGTGCGGTTGCCAGTGCGGACTAGAGGACGACTTGACCCTTTTCTACGATATCATGACCAAGCATCTTCTTTCGATCGAGCCTTCTCATATGGTGTAGAAATGGCGGACTGAAGGGAATGGATTGGTGCATTTGCAAATGGGCATGGGCTTTGTTTTCGGTGTAGCATACAAATGGAAGTGCTTCCCACCTGCAATTGAACGTCTTGAAACCGAGAAATGGTCGAAATTGATGCTTGCGACTTGTGAAGCTAGACTCTTACTACATCCGCAGGTGTTCATGACATGTTGCTCTGTTCGAGCAGCATCTGCCATTCCAATCTCGGCATTGCAGATGTGCGTGGCCATCATTGATGATGCGAGGAAAGGCAATCTACACGACACCCCTCAGCCTCCTCGTCTCACCCATGCAACTCTCACATCATCCACAACCACTCCACGTATCAAAGTGACATACCCTTTTTTTTCCCACCTTGTCCTTCAAACCTTCAAACATTGAAGCTCCTAAAAGTAAAACAATCGCTGCGAATACGATTTCTATTTTCAATACCCCTCACTCTATTCGTTCATCGTACCTTCTGCTTCTCCACACAAGGCTAATGACGAGGCCTCGGCTGAAGTAACACCACATCCACCATACCATCAGCACGCAACCAGCTAGCATAGCTGTCCTCTACCCAATTCCCGTTCTCCTCTCCTCTTGCCAAACTTCTCTCGAGATTCCTCCTAATGTCATCATACCAATACGCCCAAGCCTCCAAAAACAACATGGCCAACGACCTCCGCCAACGCAAAGCAACAGCTCCCACAGACGGCACAACGCTGAAGGAGAGAGTAAAGAAAGAAGATGCAGGAGGAAATGTCTTACTGGATGTAGCGAGGACGATTGTGTTTTTGGTGTTGGCAAGTAGCGCGTTAAGTTATTTGGTTACGAGGGAGAGTTTTGTTTGGGGGGTAGCAAGACCGAACTGGACGAAGCCGGATATGATTAAGGCTTGGATTGTGAGTCTTCTCCTTCTTCCAGTCACATCTGCCGCTGGTAGATCTCTACAACGATTGCTAAAGGAGTTGAAATACAGAACGGACCACAACAATACACAGACGCAGACCTAGCAGCATACGACGGCACCGACCCCGAGAAACCCATCCTCCTCGCTATAAACGGCACAATTTACGACGTTTCCAACGGCCGCAGACACTACGGACCAGGCGGTTCCTATCACTTCTTCTCTGGCAGAGACGCAAGTCGGGCATTTGTTACGAGTTGCTTTACTGAGGATGGGAATCCGGATATGCGTGGAGTAGAAGAAATCTTTATCCCGTTGGATAATCCTGAGGTTGATGGTAAGTCTGCTACTTTTCTGAAGGACATGAGCATTTAGCAGATTGGAGGCTAATTTATGGTTTACAGCGTTATACACAAAAGGCCAACTCAAGGCACTCAAAGAGCAAGAACGACGAAATGCGAAGAAGGAAGTGGACAAGGCATTGAGGCACTGGGTTGATTTCTTTGCTGGTAGCCCGAAGTATCCGAAGATTGGGTACGTGAAGAGAGAGAAGGGGTGGGAGACGAAGGGTCCTGCTCCTACTTTGTGTAAGGGAGCTGTGGAGAGAAGGCCGACAGCTAGAGCTAGGCCTGAGGGGAAGTAGAGGAAGTCAGGGAATCGATGATATAAGATGTCGAGAGGTATTACTTGAAGAACGGACGGGATGACTCGACATGCAGTACGATACGGTGGAATGAAAAGTGTATTCTTGGGACAACATAAGCGGCGCGATGGGATGCTGTACTGCACATAGGTTAGAATTGGGGGAGGCAAGTTGTATATATAGGATAGGACTATCACAAGGAACGAATAGGACGAACTATTCTCAATATCTCTCAAACCCCCTCATGATTAGCATGTCTGTCATCCGAACTTCGATTTGTCTGTAGACCACTATCTTGCCAGACTAGGCCCGGAACTAGCATTCCAAGGACCTTCTGGTAGCTTGCATATGCTGATGGGATTCATCACAAGGTCCTTGAACAATGTCGTCCATTCTACTGTTCAGAGACAATGTTCCCTCATCCCCAGTACAGTTTCAAGTCAACAATTCACATAGCAAACGGGGAGAAGAGAGTGAAAGTAATATGCAATATCATCTATTGATCATCCAAAACCAATCGTAACCGCGTCGTCAAGAATCGCGTTCTTTTCCCCTCAAATTACACTCATACGTATGTATATGAACCCAAGATTTCCCTCCCATTTCCGTCCCCTTGAATTTCCAGCGTCTAGATTTCCCATACACTGTACTATTTTCCTACAACTCCTGCCACCAATCTCCCAGCCACGAGGAAGTCCTCTCCGAGAAACAGACCAACATCGTTCATTGATCCATCTACAAAAGGAGAGCAACACCAACAGCCAAAAGACCGGACATTCCACCGGCGGCCTTGAGAGATCCAGCAGCGCTCGAGGAGGTGCTCTTGGTTCCAGACGAGGTAGAGGTAGACGTTCCGCTCTCACCCGAGTTGCTGCTGCTGGTACTGTTTGTGGTGGTGCTACCAGAGGTACCAGCAGATGTGGCGGTACCTGGAAGGTTGACCGTCGCCTTAGCAGCCAAACTCTGGAACGCACTCAAACTCCTCGACGCATTCGCCGCCGTATTCTCGTTAATAACCATCGTCATGCCATTCTGGCAATGCTTTCCCTGAGAACAATACAACCACATGGGCGTCGTGCTGTTGATCAAAACGGTGTAGGTGGGTGTGGTGGTGGCTGAGGCAGACACGGGCATGAAGCCAGAATAGATACCGGTGACGTTGGAGTTCATGGCGATGGGTTGGCAGGGTGCGTCGAAGGTGGATTGGGTTACGGTGTGGTTGACGGGTGCGAATTGGAATTGGACCATGTCGCCGACGGCGGCTTTGATGTTGTTGGGGAAGTAGGCGAGGGTTCCGTTGGCGGCGCCGACTTGGACGACGTGGACGGTGACTGATGCGGCTGTTGAAGTCGTTAGTATGTATAATGATGGGACGGTAGAAGGAGGGAGAGGGACGCACCGAGAGCAGAGCTCAAGCTCATGGCTGAAAGGGCGAAAGTAGTGAATTGCATATTGACGATTTGTGTAAAGGATCAAGAACCAGTTCTTTTAACGACAGTGTTGATGGTATAGAAAGTAATGCGTCTAGCGCTGTGTCGTACTGGCCGACAATTAAGGTATAGAGAAAGTGAGAGAATGAAGGTAATACAGAAGAGATGGAAGTGAAGAAGAAACAAGATCGATAAAGTAGAGTGATGATGAAGAAAGCCAAGAGTCAAATCAGATGGGGACACAGCAAGGCATAAATAAGGTCCTCCAGCCTGCGTGAATGATCTCCCTACTCCTGGCTTCGGCCTGCACTAACGCCGTTCCATACCTGATCCGGGGCCAGGGAGTGACGAGATTTGAATGTGATGCTTGAAATCAAGGGCAAGTGGCTGGACAGCGAAACGTGTTTGGACATGGCTCAAACGAGGAGCGGCTTGGAGGCGTTGGAGCGCTTAGACTTGGACTTTGGATGGCAGGCTGGCAAGGAATATCATGAGTTGAACCATTTCTTGGCAAGCTTTAAACGCCGCAGAAAAACATGAAGCTATACGGAGAACTCGCGTGTCTCACACTTCTCGATGCGCCTCACTTGATATTGCGCATTCCCACCACCAGCTTCTAAAAATCAACTGAATATACTCGCAGCACTCGATCATCTCAATCTCAACGCTCCATTCTCACCAATTCAAATCTCTTCTCGCCCGTGCTTCCGAACATGGTGCTCGACCGGAATGTCCTGTATGCGGCCAAGCGAGGGCGATGAAGCACGGAAGCGTCTCAGTCGCGACGTGCCCAAAACGTCGCGAGTTTCAACAGCCAGGGTCTTTCCCCGTGACTTGACCTCACCAACCATCCGATGACAGCGGTTGACAGCACCTGTACAAATTCAAGGTTCAGATAAGACGTTTCGAGAAGTCTCCGTCGTGACATTCTAGTGATGCCATTTGTGAGGAGGGTTGATGGTGGAGTTGAGGATTGTTTAGAGTTTGCTGTGCAGTGGGTCAATTTTAGAATAGGGTTAGACGACCCGAAGGCTTAGGCTTATTAGGGGGTCTGAGATGTGCGAGATCTGGTAGAGATTGGAAACGGAGATGAATCTAATCTTTAATCATTGGATGGCATATGCAACGGCATGTCAGCGATTCAGCAGATCCAGCATTGTCCAGACTCCCAGGAAACATTTGGCAGTCACTTGGTGTCGGCAAGGAGTATCAAAAGGGGGAAACAGGTCGCACTATCCATTCATTCCCTGAAAGATCTCCTGATAGATCTTCAGAACAAACGGAAGTCTCCTCAAATCCACAGGCGATGATGTACGAGAAAGCTTGGCTTCAAACCCGCAGTCAAACGGGGAAAGAATCGACCACGGTGGTGCGAATAAAGTTATCTAGTCGTCGCCCTTGTTCTGTCATCCCATGTCAGCGTTCGTCGCCATCAAAGTCCTCAAATTCTCTCCCCCAGATTTTGGCTGTCACCCGATCTTCGATACTTGCTCAAAGAAACGCTACTGCACTATATATTCATCAGATGAGTCCCTCCATATTTCATTTCTTTGCCATTCTATGAATAGATGGATTTTAGATCTAGAATTTCTGTGTTGGTTGGGTTTTCCCCTCAAGGAGGCGAAGATGCCGAATCGAGATATTCGGCTGAAAGGCAATAGCCGATATATATTGCTCATCCTCTCTGCTCGTTTCCTTCTGTCTTTCATATCACAGGCTGATGGTTTTAATTTGAACAATCTGGTGTTCTCGCAAAGCTGTTTATTATCCTGTTTAAGCTTCATTTATGCTTATCGAATGGAGAAGCTTGGGTCTCGGATGGCGGGGACAGTGTCTCCGAAGTACCTTGTTTCTGGACGTCGTTAGTTACAATGTCACATCAGATCATGATGATCTGGAGCATGTTGGTCGGTCTTGCTGGAGAGAGTTGCAGTAGAGGGAGGCAAGTGCAGGGAGTTGGTGCTTGTTCATTCGTCTGGTTCCTGAGTCGAAAGGATCGTGATGCTATTTTCGTCTGCTGGTAGTGAACTAGCTGGGCTCTTGCAGTGGAAAGAAAGCGGGGAGGGTCTGGAGAGGTGATCTCGGCCCTATCTTGCTTGCAGCAGCTGGAGAAGGAGGCGAAAAGAGGGTTGAGTGACCTGTTCCAAAATGAAGTTTGGATATATCCAGGCGATGGAGACATCTGGCCACTTGAGGCGGTTCGGTAGGAATTATTATAAGAAGAGAAGTTAGTTGACGTGAGATCTTCAAATTCACAATCTCCTATCTACGGGTGTATTGCCAAAGTCTCCAGTTGTCAAAATTTTATCAATCAGCCACTTCCAAATTCGCCCACGAATCAGTCAACAAAATGCAGTTCCTCAATACCATACTCGCCCTGACCTCTCTCCTCCTACCTCTCGTCTCGGCAGAAGCCTGCGTAGCAGGCGGTCCATCTTCACAAGTCACATTCGCGAAAGGATGCTGTTTTAACAACGCCGGAACATGGTACCAATTCTATGACGTTCAAGCTATTGTACGTTTTTCTCTTCCTGCCTTCATTTCTCCTAAGGTGTCAGATATCACATTCTCTATTCCTATAATGTTCCTACCTACGTGGATCATTTTGGTCGAATCCTCTTTCGTCTCTTTTCATCTCATACTATCACACCCGAGCAGCGGAGCTTTACTTTCAAATTCTCAGACTGGCCATATTTATGTCTACATGTCTCAAACCCAGCTAATAACTCCCTATAGTGCGTATTCCCAGATCACCTAGCATCGTCCTACAAACGCTGCGTCGGCTATATCCCATACTCACAAGTTGACACTGTCTGCATCCCAGGTGATGGAGGAATCGGTTTGACAACGGCAACGCTCACAGAGAGTGCGACGTCGAGGATTACTTTCTTGCCTCCTGCTGCTACTTTGACGGCCGTGTAGGTGGAGTCAGTAACAAGAGGCAACCAGGGGTATGAAAGGGGCGAAATGGACAGCGATGAATATGACGAGGATTATCTCGGAGAGGAAACAGTTGTATGACTGCTCGAGAGGATGAAAGGTCGATGGATTTGCATGTATTCGATTTTTGTTCATACTTTTATTGATCCTTTGCAAATTTTGGCTAGGATATCGGGTTGGGAATGTATATGCTCAACACCTCGTTGCTCGGCCTCGGTCTTTTCTCTTCCATACTGTCAGCACACCATTACTCTCACCCCAAGGGTCACAGATATGACGTAGCTATACCAATATCCCTCCCTAAGTTGGACAATGCGCGTTTTTTTGTTGCACGTCGCAGTTCGAATCGCGAATCGCAGCTTAAGATTTGCGATTCGAGAGGATTGGAGACTCCAAATTTAGATAAGGTCGTCTTCGTTACAAAACGGGATGTACTTACCTCCTCACCTTCACTTTCACAGAATGAGCAAAATGTCCCTCTCTTACTAGGTGATTCAAAAGGTTTGTTGCACATCGCAAGGAAAAGACAGGGACTTGACCGCATAGTGGAAGTCTAAGGGTTTTGTAAGATGTCAGATATACCTCAAAATCTCGAATGTTTGGCAATGCACTGCATCTCACACCTCAACCAAAATGAGCCTCCTTAATAAACAGTTGGAATGTCCTTCCTCTAATAGAACTTCAAAGGTTTTGTTGCACATCGCACCCAAGGCTCGTCGAACGGGCGCATCTAGAGTCTGATAGGGTTTTCTTGAAAGTAAAGCATATCTCGAACATCCCGAAAGGCGAGCAATGCAGCAATCCCCCAACCATCAGATAAATTCCCACCAGTTTAACAGGATAATGTCCCTCCTTATCTGGGACATTCATTGCAGTTTTGTTGCACATCGCATTTTCATAATCGTAGTCTGCGATTTTTACGCTCTGAAGATTTTGAGAAATGTCAAGCATACCTTAAAATCTCAGAATCACAACAGTGCAACAATCCCATGCTTTATCAATATCAATCCACCACCAATTCATAGGAGAATGACCCTTCTCACCTGGAATATTCAAACAAAATTTTGTTGCACATCGCAACGAGCTGCTCAGAAATCGGAGGTTACGATTTTGACAAGTTCTTCTCGAATGACAAGCATACATCGAAATATCAAAATTCTAGCAATGCGGCAACATCCCACATTTAGTACTTCTCATGAGGTGTCGAGATTTGATATCAAAGTTCTAAAGTAGTTAGTGTTTATTACTTCTACTATACACAACATTCTCAACTCAACCCTAACCAGACTTGAAGACCACCCTCCTAACAAATAGAGTACGTGTATATTGTCCTGGCTTTGAGGTTCAGGATAGAAACAATCTCAGAGTACCATCTGATAGAATCTTCAGGATCTCTTTTGCTTGAGTTCCTTGACCTCCTCGGTCTTGAGTTCTGATGATGATGAATGTCCCCGAGTTTCTGGTACTTTGGTATGTCGTATGTTCGAACACGTCGAATCAGTATAGAATTTGGGGGATATCAAGACACATCAATACAGCAATTGCGAATCAGTTGAACAAAGCAAAAGGTTTTCACGCCGGAGTTCAAAGTCACGTACACAGGGCACAAATTTAGAGTGAATGCTTCCATTCGATTTTTGACTACCACCTCCCCACATCAATCTATGACCATGTATGCGGAAAGACCATTGCAGAAAGAAGGATCCGGCGAAGATGAACGCAGCAAGTAAAAGGAAACACATCAGGGAAATTGCCTTGGTAATAAAGTACAGCAGTAGCCAGGGTAAGCCCACCCATACGCCACCGCAAGTTGCTAAACACCATAGCAATGGATGTCTGTAACAACTTCCACCTGCCCAACGCACCACCCTCTCAACCCCATTTTCGCCCTCCGGCCCATTATCAACCCCTTCACCCACGTCTATACTACAATTGGCGAATTTACTTGAAGGCTTTGCCAAACATGAGGACCTGCATCTGATCGTAGATGGACAAGACACCAGCACCGGCGACACCACGGAGAATGTTGGCACCAGCACCCTTGAAGAGAGACTTGACACCCTCCTTGGCGATAATCTGGGCACCGGCATCGAAGGAAGACTTGTACTTGACGGCCTCACCAGAGGTCATCATCATACGACGACGAATAGTGTCCAATGGGTAAGAAGCAACACCAGCACCAGTGGTAACGGACCAACCGAGAAGGAAGGAGGCCAGGAAGTTACCCTCAAGAGGACCGACGAGGAGGACAGGCTTGATCGAGTCGTACAAACCGAAATACAGACCACGGTAGACGATGATGCCGACGACGGAAGGACCGAAACCACGGTAGAGACCAGCGACACCATCAGAGGCGAGAGTCTTCTTGTAGACATCGACCAGGCCGTTGAATTGACGGTCACCACCAGACTTGGCGTTCTTGTTGTCGTTGGCGAGACGGGTACGGGCGTAGTCGAGGGAGTAGACGAAGAGGAGGGAAGTGGCACCAGCCATCTGCAGATTGTTAGTTCATGCTGATTGAATGAAGGATAGGAAGAACTTACACCACCGGAAGCCAAGTTACCAGCCATCCACTTCCAGTAACCCTCATCCTTCTTGAACTTGAACATGGACTTGTAGGTATCACGGAACGCGAAGTTCAAGGCTTGTGTAGGGAAGTATCGGATGACGTTGGCAGTGTTTCCTCTCCATAGAGAAGCGACACCCTCTTGGGCAGTGGTTCTGCGGAAACACTCGACGATACCATCGTACTTTCGGTCGAGACGACCAGACTTTAGCATCTCATCCTGCGGAATGGGTTAGCAGCCATCGAACAGAAGTGGATATCGTAGGAGCCAAGTCAGGTATCAGGTCAAGCTATGGGAGAGCAAGATATCCATGGCTGGAAAGATCGGCAAATCCCAATGCGGATACCCGGTACGGACGAAACATTTGAGGGATAAGGGTAAACAACAGAAAAAACGAACCTGATTTTGGATCAAGAGTTTGACACGCTCAATAGGAGCAGCGGCAGTCTTCGAGACGGCGGCAGAGACACCACCCACTATTATCGAGAGTCAGCATTGGCTCGTCTTGAAACCCAAGTCCATCATCCATCGATCTGTCTTCATCCATCGGAATCGACAGCGATCTCAATCGGGTCGTTTGTAGAGGTAGACGTACTTAAGAAATCGATAACGAAAGGAGGACTGTTGAAAAGTTGATCAGCTAGTGTTCCCGAAGCTCCATGGTGACGAATAAAATTTTGACCACAACCTCAATGAGCATCAAAAAAGCTGGCAGACCAGTCGCAGAACAAACAGCGACTGATCATTCCATTTATTGATACCAATTGACCTCCATTGACACTTGATCGAGATGATAAAGCGTCGTTGTTGAAGGTTGGTTGCGGTCGCGGAACGAGATGCACATGTTGAAGGGGGATAAAACTTACACGCCCATGACGGCCTGCTTCTTGGGAGGTTCGTTGCTCATGTTGGCGACTGGTGATCGACTGATCAAGGACTGAGGGGAGATGTATTGAAGGGGAAAAAAGATGAAGGATGGATGTCGAGGATGGGAGCTCGAGATGAGGTTTTTGTATGCGAAAGAAAGCTGGATCCAAGCGGCCACAATTTTCTCTCGACGATTCCGCTTCTAAGGCTAGGCAGTATTAGGACTAGCGTCACCGTCTTCCCCGAACTATCCCGACCACCAAATTATCTCTCGCACAAACATCTGGCTTCACTCTTTAATCCTCAAAAGGAGGAGATACATGTGTACAAAGGAGCAGGTCCGTTGAAAGACAGGAATAGTCTACACCGTCATGTCTTGTTTTCAAGTTTTCCTGTTCAATTGCCCTTTTATTTGGTGATTTTGCTCTTATCTACCGCTTACGAGAAAAGGGGCTGGGATTGTCTGGACCCAGAGTCGCCCTAGACAACGGCGGTTGCTGTCCTTCAATATCAATCTTTACCTTCAAGTATGAACTCTCCGGGCTCGATCAAAAATGCCTTTATTGTTTATTCTTTTCATTGGGAGCTTTATAGTTGTTCTCGATATTTCAAATAATTCAGCCTCGGGTACAATCACGTCAAAAATATTTGCCACCGCATGAAAGGAAAGTTCGTTGACCTCTTCGAAGTCAAGCTTCTCGAAGTTCCGGCAATGTCAGGGATATTTTCGGATGCCAATTAGTGGAATATGCCAGAGGGTACGAAGTCCTTTTGAAGTTGCCAGATTTGAAGATTTCAATGTCCCAGGGTTGTTGGGTCACTCTGGTGATGGTCTCCGAGTGCTCCAGGAGCCGAGATATCTGGTGGAGAACTTCCACAAACGGGTCAAACTCCATGAACCGCGATGGATGTCGTTGAGAACATGAATATTCGGTCAGGTATAGTTATGTTCTTCGATCACTCAAAGTCTCATGCTTTAACGATATCTCGTCTTCCAATTGCTCCCTTTACCCGGATACCATCATCATGTTCCTTGATGCTGACCATGGATCTCTAACTACCTACAAACCATTTCGAAATATACCCAAGGCATCGCCTCGAATCCAGTGATAGCCAACTTTCGATGTCACTGATCCCTTGAGGAAGTATGCTGGACCAGCATGGAGGATAAATGGCATCCTATGCACCGAAGGAACGCATTATGGCATGGCGCATGAACAGTTAGACAAGTATCCAGGTACCAAACATGAGTGACGAATTGTCACGAACTGTAGATACAAAGAATGCAGAAAAGACTTTCCATCAAAATTTCTTCATCTCCACGAAAAAGCAATGCTCTCCACAAATCGTGACCTTGATTCCTCCCATGTCCTTGTTCTGCAGCTATGGCAACCACGCAAATCCCAAAGCGGCAAGGCGGCAGTAAACAATCGAATCTCGATAACCACCAAACGCAACACCGAACTCCACAACCACGCACAACCAAGAGCCTCATCAACTTGCGCTCTTCTAAAATACCCATTTTCAATTCATCACCGAAACCATCAACGCATAAGAGCTATCCTTTGATGGATCCAGCCTTCAAGTTCCCTGCATCGCCAGGAACGCCCCTCTTCCAAGTCTCCCCCGAACGCGTCAACCAACAACGACCTTCCAGCATCTACGATGAGTCGCATTCTCCTGCCCGGGAATCTGGTCGCCACACCCGCGAGTCCTCTGTGCATGAGAAAGTAGCGCAGTTCAACTCTCTTGCGTTTCAAGGGAAGCAACTTGAGAGAAAAGCAAACGATGCAGCGCTCAAGCGCGCGATGTTGGGACGAGAGGAGGCGGAGAGCGAGATGAGACGGTATAGAGAGGAGACGAGGGAACTGCGCAGGCAGCTGGAGGAGGGGAGAGATAGGGAGAGGAGAGTGGGGGAACGGTTGGAGACTGTTATGGTATGTCCTTTGTTCCCAGCGCATTGGGAGTATTTACTGATGATTATTTACAGGAGAATTACGGCAGAGCGAAAGAGACACACGCACATACACAAACCCTCTGGGAGAAGGAAATCCGGAGAGCGAGGAAGGAAGCCTTCAAAACCCAATCTATGACTGTTAAGCTGCAGGAGGAATTGAAGTCCGCGCGAAACTCGTTGAAGGTTGCACACTCGGATCTAGAGCAAGAGAGAGAGCGCAGTCTGAAAAGAGAGCAGGAGGCTTTTGCTGCTAGATACCAACTGGTCGGTGTCCAGGAAGAGCTCTCGCAGATGCAAGAGAAAGTCAAGCTAGTCGAGCAAGAACGAGATGCATTGAGGACCATTGCGAAAAACGAGGAGATTGCTAGGATTGCGGCAGAAGGACGAATCCCATTACCACGATCGGAAGAGAACGACGAGTTCTCGAGTCCGAAGAAAGCGAGGAAGTCGCTGGATCCGGTTACTATTATATCTTCTGCTACTAGTGAGGAGGAACTAGATGATCTGCGGCTGATGCTGGAGTGGGAACAGCAAAGAGCCAATCGGGCCCACGATCGTGTTGAGTTCTTGGAGATGGAGTGCAGATTGAATTGCTGTGCTTCGAGAGCTGTGCGAGAGCTGGCTTCTATTGTTGAGCAGCAGGCTAAACCCGAGGAGCCAAAGGTCCGCTCCAGAAGTACTATCTTCATCCCAGAGGAAGGCGTCTTCCGCACAGTCTCTCCTCCACTAGAGGAATCACCATGGATTTCTCCTGCCAAGAAGTCTGGTCCTTTACCACAACTACCTGCGAGGCAATCAGAAGAAGTCCGATTCTTCGCACGCACACCATCCTGCGAACCACCCGCAGCAGCCATGATCACAGACGCCAACACCTCCCTCCTCTCCCTTCTCGACGACCCCTCCAGCCCAGCAAGGACCGAATCACGAACCCAATCAAGAGCAGAATCTCGAAGCCAATCCCGCGCCGAGTCACACCACACCCAAGACAGCGACAATGACACCGTAATCGTCGCTCGCCAACAAGACGACTCTCCCGCTCCAGTCAAAGCAACCATGATCCCAACCTTCCACACCGTCAGCACAACAACCCGCATCCCGCTCGCCAATCCTCCAGACCTTACTCCTCCCACCTTGTTACCCGCAGCTCTAGACCCAGCGCTTAGTCCTACAATGTCGAGAGAGGAAGCCTTAGCTATGATTCGAGAGAGAAGAGGAAGAGCTAGGAGTTTGGCGCAGGGGACGATGACGCCGAGAAAGCAGATGGTTGAGGGTGGGAGTAGGAGGGATATTAGTGCGCCGGCTATTAGGAGTGGGAACGTCAGGGGGAGGAGTCAAGCTAGGGTGCACGTCTAGTATACGAGAAATGAGCGAAGACCGAGTGCACAAGAATGAGGAAAGAAGAATGAAGAACGGCTGTGGGTAGATGTAGGATATACCAGTGCTATTGCGTCAAGGAGAGGATTGGATGATACCGTTGTGATTCTTGCGGGCAGCATAGCACCTGGCGTTTCTTACTTCAAAAGGGAGGCGTCTTGGTGTATGGGTGTCCTTCTTTATCTTTGTTGGGATTAGTTGTAGTGTAATTAGGACAAGAATGTTAATTTATTCTCAGAACTGGTCTTCTCAATCGTACTAATGAATTTGTTGTTCATGACATCCGGAGCAGACGATGCTCTCTTGTTTGGAGAATTGAGCGTTGGGCCGTTGACATTTCACCTCATGAAGGATATGGAAGATCTACTCTGAGAACCATCCCCATTTACCTGGGGACAATACTTCTATCCAAAGTCGAAGAGAAGATTGAAGTTTCGATTTTCATCTCACGTGTAGACGCGCCCGAAGGTCGCGTCGCGAACCCAACTTCAATCAACAACTTCTAACTTTAGACAGCTAATTCTCCCCACATCTACGACCACTCCACGAAACCCAATTCTACTCTCTCCCCATCAATTCATCAACTTACGTACTTTCATCGAGCAATCCAGGTCACCAATCTACGAGCACACAATCACGGCGAAAATGCCACCAAAACCATTCAACCCCCCTCGTCCCCGCACCTCCACCTCCTCCAACAACAATGACTCCAGCAAGCCCCGCGGCAGACCCAAAGGCGCGACATCCACCTCCTCTAAGCCTACCAAGCCAACTAAATCAACCTCTACCAAATCTGCGAAGGATCCAAAACGAATACCCAGCGCAAAATTCGGTGGCCTCCCAAGCTTGAGTCCCGAGACGAGACGTGAGCTCGAGGGCACGACCGATGAGGAGGGCGCAGGTTCAGATGTTGAGATGTTGGATAATTCAAAGATAGGAGGACAGAGTGAGGTAGAAGAGGAGGACGATGATCCATTCGCATCCCAGCCTCTTCCCAAAAATAAAAAGACCACTACCTCCAAGCCTTCCAAACCTATAAACCTAGACTCCGACCGCTCAGATCATGAAGCAGAAGACGACGACAAAGAAGGGGACAACGAAAGGAGAGAGAAGATACCAGATGACTTACTGAATGTACTCCTACATCAATTCTTCAAACAAGAAGGTACAAGGATGCATAAAGATGCCAACAGAGCGGTGGGTAAATACATGGAGATCTTTGTTAGGGAGGGGATTGCGAGGGCGGTTTGGGGGAGGGAGGAGGCTGGCGGTGGAGGTGGGCTTGAGGTGGAGGATTTGGAGAAGTTGGCGCCGCAGTTGATTTTGGACTTTTAGAGGGGTGTGGATAATGGGACGGTAGAGAATTTGGTGTTTGGGAGGGATGGAGGCATATGGGCGTACGAAGGACTAGGGAAAGACATACCAGGTGTTCGGTGTTAGGAGTCGTTCTGTGGCCAACACGAATCGAAAGGAACAAGTTCGAGTTCACCAGAGTTGGGAAGTAATTGCCGGAACCTCTATTCCTTTGCTTTGTGGCAGCTTCCGGCATGTTTTGGGAATGAATGCTGTTCCCAAGTGGGAGGCTTCCAAACACTATGTTTCAATGTCCCCAAAAAGCTGAGACGATCGCAACAAAGGTGATCGAATTGATTCTAGCGTCATTATTTAACTTCAGGTGCAACACCCTCCTGATAGAAAATATCAGTCTCTGCTCCTCCTACATCATATACACGCAAGAGGGTCTACTTACACTCGCGGTTTCAGGAGTCGCCATGCTGAATAAGAGGTCGTCAGGATGAGGGTTGTTGAAAGTTGTGCTCGATGCTGAACTTCGCAGGAAAGAAGATTTGGCACGACGGGGTTTTAAGTCCCAAATGCTATGCCTGAAGGCGTAACCAAAGAGCAGTTGGAGCAACTTGAGAAGCCTCGATCTGCTACCCTTACTATCTACAAGTTGGTTAGGTTTCACGAGGCTACAAATAATCCCTTCTTCCTCGAAAAGATCCATATCATCTTGAAGTATATTAAGGAGGGCAATACCAGTGACATCGCAATCGAGAACGATCTCCCCAACGATGTTCTCCTGTGCATGGTATTCGCTCTGAGCGACGAGCCATTGACCGAAGACGAGGCTAAAGGTCTGTCTGCTTTGATGCTCGCGGACAAGAACCTTAATAGCAAACTCTCCGTAAGTAGTCCTGCGTCTCAACGATCCTTCATATTCAATTGCTAACGATGTATTTCGAGGTATTCAACACCATAGACATCTTCAAGACTTTTGGTGACAAACTCCTCAAGAATGCCGGAGTTTCGTCATACGGGGAGTTCCTCTTCAACATCAACAGCATCATGAGCCTCAAGAAAGGCCTGCTCGCTACCAAAGGATACCTATTCCCTGGAAAGACACAAAGCTTCCTTACAGCAGGCTGTGGCAGGATTCTGCACATTGACGGAAACGCCGCGGCGGCCGAAACATTAAAGTTCATCAACGACCGAGACAATTCGAGATCGATCGCTGCGAAGGCCTGGCTCTCCAACCCTCAGACCGAAGTCGACTTCAATATTGAGCTCGCAAGCAAGAAAGTCCTCCTCCGACAATACGAAGACGATTTGCAAGTTATGAGTGATGCAATGAAGGCAGGTCTTGATATGAAAGTAGACTTGAGGGCGAAGTTGCTGGCTATCGAACTCCTCAACATGGCATTGGGGGACTTGCTTGATAGGATTCGCAACAAGATGTATGGTCTGGTCGATGATATTGAGGACTTGCAGCAGCTGGGCATTACAACAAAAACAAATTAATGCCTGCTAGTATCATGCTCTCTGTTGCCTGGTAGGGAGACGGCAAATTGATGGTCTTGGTCCTTTCAAGTGGTCGTAGGAAACTTCATTACCGCTGCTGATGAGAATACAAGGCGACCCATCTAACAATTGCACCCTTGACCTGCTTGTTGAGATCTTAAGGTACGAAGGTAGGAGAAGTAGCCTCCCTCAAGGCAGTGGAACAGCCATCGAACGTCTTGCATTTTGATTTGTGATCCAGCCTTTAGATGCGTCAAGGTCACTCCCAGCGAGAGTCACTTTTACCTACCTTCATCCGTACTTCCCATCTATCGTCACTAAGAATCGCACCCTGTGAT
This sequence comes from Phialocephala subalpina, assembly GCA_900073065.1. Lineage (NCBI taxonomy): Eukaryota > Fungi > Ascomycota > Leotiomycetes > Helotiales > Mollisiaceae > Phialocephala > Phialocephala subalpina. Next base: position 503,299 of record FJOG01000034.1, on the reverse strand, counting down.
TTGCCTATTTTTAAGGGTCGTTGTCGCTCACAGAGACTCCACCGCAACTCCATTGCTAGATCACAATTTACACATGCTTTGTGACTTCGGTAACAGTTTCCCACTATTGGAAAATGTGAAGACTGGCATTCACGTTCATCTCACTGGCGGCAATTGTTTTATGATTTTTCATTTTGAATTTGTGCTGGCAGGTTCAACTCTACTTTCGCAATGTTCCTTTGGAAGGTATGAATTCTCAGTCTAGCATCTGTTACACACCGAAATGCTAGTCACAAGTCTTGTCGGTGAGTGCTAATGCCCCAGCCCGCTTTGGCAGGAAAGACCAGGCCATCATTCCTTGATGCCCAAGATCTCCAATTCCAATATTCGCTCCTCCAAGATATGAGTATTAAAGCTAGCCTTCAAATCCTCCAATCCTCGGTTCAGGACATCAGAAATAAATTGCCGGCTAACCACGCCTCCAGCTTTTGTAGCTTTCTTGACATTGCCTCGAAGCTCTTCTGACAGCTTCTCCCATCTTCGAAGATAGTCCTTCAACAACCCAAGCTCTCTACGGAAATAAAGTTGAATCTCGGGCTTAGCGAAACATCTTTTGTGATAGATGTTGAATCATCTTGAAAACTCTTGAGTGTCCGGTCGACAAAAGCAGCAGCACCACCCTCTGGGTCCCGGAAGATGAAATCGCAACAACCGCAACGGATAAATGTCAAGACAGCATCGGGGTCAAGGTATGCACCCGCACCCATCGAGAGCAATGCTTCCTTGAGTCATAGGATGGACACGGTGCCGTAAATTTGCTCCTTGTAATCGGCAGAATGGCCATCATCCATCTCCTTGAATGTGGTCAGTTATGCATGCTTATACTTGAACTGCTATCACTATAATATGCTGTTTACCAAAAATGTCTTGAACATCTTCAGAGACTTAACTAAAGCTGAGAGCTTCTCGCCTTCCTCCTCGGTCAATTACGTATTACCTGTTATACCACCGGAATGTTGGCACATTCCGTCAGTTTGTCTCGCATGACCAGCACCGCCTTTGCTCAGGTCCAGCTCAGGATCGGCTCAGCTTCGGCTTAGGTCTGCTCACCCTATTTACGGGAGGCGCCGCAGCCAAGACCCATCTTACTAGGAATTATCAAATTTTAATAAATGGATCGAAAAAATCAATTTTATAATAAATTAATTAATAATTTCATTTTTCTAAAATAATTATTATAAATATTAAATAATAAAATTTAAAATTATATATATATAATTATTTAAAATTAAATATAAATTTTTTATTTTATTTTTAATTTAAAATATTAATATTAATATTTAATTTATTAATTGTTTTAATAAAAAATATATTTATATTCTTAATATATAAATAAAAAAATTTTAAAAAAAAATTTAATATAAAATTAAATATAAATTATATTTATAATTTTATAAAAAATTTATTTCTAGAAACTTTGATAATAATACTTCGATTATTTGGTAGGAGAGTCACGTGAGGGCATAATATCTTATCGTAATTGATATGTAGAAAGGTCTTAATCTATTAGTAATAAAGTTGTTAGCGTGGAGCACGCCATTTAATTCTCGCTAACTCTCCAAACAGCGCTCGGGATTTCCTGATGTGTGGAGTGCCTCGCCAAGGATCAAAGTGACTCAAAAGCAAATGTTGCCTACGGCCTATTTTTAGCTATACGTAGCTGCCTGATCCGAGCATAACCTTGACCGTTGGCCATCTTATAAACGTGGCGCTGTCCCTCCCGCGTCAACCGACCGAAGAGCCAGCCAAGAGATCACATTCCTCAGAATAATTAGAAGTTACACCTTGCACTCTCAGTCGTGAGGGTATTCGTTAACAGTGCCAAGGATATCTGTTGACGCGAATTAAAGCACCGAGGCCCAATACCGACCTTAGCGCGTAGCAAGCCGAATACCAGAAGCCCATCTCTTGTCGGTCGCTATTCAGATTCTTTATTGTGAGTTTATTTTCCATGAATATAAGTTATACACCCTTGCTGGTCGTCAATCCGTACCACAAGAGAGCTCTGACACAGCACGTCTGTTTGCATATCTCTGATTGATATAAAGAGAAGCCCTGTCACTGACTGATATAGAGGATTGATCTCACGTAAAGCACCCAGGTCATGATGCCATCGTCAGTCAAAATGATGAGTACTGTTGGCGTGGACAAAGACGATCCTTTTTATGGAACTTTTCGCAAATGGCTTACACCGATCCGAGTTCGTGCAGTCGTGCATAAAGATTTGTCACAGGGCCCAAAGGAGGTGGGAGAAGCATTTGGGTTCGTGATTCGTCGGCAGCCCATTTGCCAATCGTTCCATAAATCGATGGAGCCTCCTTCTTCAGATACAATGAAGCTAGCCCTCGAGCTGTTCGATCGATACGGCTCATTGAAAGAAGAAATAATAGAGCACTCAACCAGGAAGGGGTCAGGGGTATGGAAAGACGAGCTGAACTCGGGAAATTTTGTCTTAATCGAGACCGTGAAGGTCGAGAAAAGATGGAGAAAGAAGGGCGTTGGAAAGAAGCTGGTCCTAAAACTATTAGAGGAGGCGATGGCCTTTCGCCGCAACGTTTTGTTCGCATTTGCGTGGCCAACAGTGCTCAATGAGAGGGACGATGATCATGGCAAGCAGAAGCAGAAGCAGAAGCAGAAGCAGAAGCAGAAGCAGAAGCAGAAGCAGAAGCAGACGAAAGAGCAACGACGCGCACATCAACGGGCGGAGCAAGATATTGCGATCCGTTTCTTTAGGACGTTACATTTCCGACGGGTGGGACTCACTGAATGGTTCGCTTTGGCGCAGGACAAAGAGCACCCGTCTCATGCGCTCCGAGCTGATGAGGACCAGGACCCAATAGAAGATGAGACGTCCGATAGCGAATGCGAAGAAGAGGACGAGGAAATAGTGTTCCGAATGCCAATGAACTCGGACCTTTCTGGAGTGCAGGTTTTCCCTTCAATATCGACGAAGAGAGACACTGCATCGAGCTTTTCAAAAAATGGCAGAGCGCAAGATGAGGGTTCCTACACGGCGGCTAAAATACCGAGTCGCAGAAATCCCTTGCACTACGCAATCAAGAATTTGGCAGATGCCGCTGGCTTGGAATTCCTCCAATCACATACTGAGCAGGGCTCATCCGAGCCTCTTGATCTGGAAACCGTAAACGGGCATGGCGATACGATTCTACACGTCGCTGCCTGTGCGTCAAAGCTGGCAAGCCTAGACTGGATAGTGAATTCTCTAAAGGGTGCGAAGCTCGCGGGTATGAGGAATCACGAGGGATACACACCCTTGGAAGCACTTGAGGCCAAACTTGAAAGCGAAAGAATAGGGACGGCATGGGGTTTGCGGCGGACGATCCTGAAGAGTGACAAGTTTGAGGGATTTGATGACAATGCCGTCGCTTGTCTGCTCAAACTCAGAGGAGTAGAGATCATCACGGCTGAACAACAAGAAAGAGCGAGATTCGGGTGCAGCTGTGGGCAATGCGTGGCCGGCTTTCTGAGCCCACGCATGGCCAGGAAGCTTCTCGACGAGGTGGAAATGATCGATGACTACTTACACCATCTTTGCTCTATAGATGATGGAGAAACCTGGTACCTGGACTTTAAGGAATATCTCAGACACCTCCCTGATAGAGTCCAACCGCTCTTCCGACACAACATAGTATTACGAAAGGCGTTCACGACACTAATGGGCACCGTTGCAAAATGCCTGGCGGATGGCATCATTCCGAATAAGGTCAACGTTATGAATGGCCTCAAAGAAACTTCCATTTGGTCTCAAATTGACACCCATTACTTTCAAAGGGGTGGGACAGTGGCAGCCGTTGTGAATGTCATCATTGATGAAGCTAAAGAGCATGATGTCAAGGCGGGAGAGCCGTTGCATGAACCTGAACAGAACGACGCCTTGGATAGGTTTCCCAAGTGCAGGAATGACTACGAGTTTGAGTTTGTCCGCTGTCACTGTGTTGATGATGCACTTTTAAAGACGGAGAAGAAAACCGATTTCCCGTAAGCTGACCCTTATCATAAGAAATTATCTACTAAGACGCTGCAGTGTTGATATGCCATGGCTTCCTCAGTTTATTCGAATGTATTTGGAAGGGAAAAGTATTTATGACTAAATTCCTTCCCTAGTCTCTACATCAATCAGCAGACGAATACTCTCTTCTGATTGAGAAGATTAAGCGATCGAGATCAATTGGCAAGCGTATGTAGGACCTTGAGATCGTATCAACGAATGGAATCAGGCCTCCTATAGGTATTTGGAGCACCAAGGAGCGCGAGGGTTTGGATATTGCCAAGCCAGAAGTCTCAATCTTATCTGCGTTGAAGTTAGCATACCTTGATACTGAGATTCGAAACAAATTTACCGTATAGATGCAAGCTAGTTATACGGCCGCTTATGCGGTGTATCACGTCGAAGGTGTTTTCGGAAGATCTTCTAATAATAGCGTAAAAGTTTGAAATACGCCCTCCAGCAGATAACAGATTATTCAAAACCATGATGTTTGTCTCCTTCTCTCTGTGAATTGATGGAGCGCGAGCTGGGAATTCGCGATCTAGTCTCTTAGAAAGAGTCTGGTTGCGTACGATGCAGAGATCAGTCGGGCTTTCGCCACGGGAATTGAGAAGGTTCGGATCGATACCTGCTTTATCCAACAGAATCCAGACAGCGTCGGGATTGTTGTGTTCCACAGCCAGATGCAAAACAGAATACCCTGTATACTTCCAGCCCGTCTTTCCTTTCACCTGAGAATTCAAGTACTTGGGATCGTTGAAGTGCTCGAGAATGATGTTAAAGACTCCAGCATTCATACAAGATCCGTGATTCTGAGTGCAGACGACAGCTTCAAGAGCGGTTAGACCACTTCCAGCTAGATAGGACACATTCCAGAACAGTTCGTCCGTCTTCGGGGGGACAGATAGAAAGAACGATATTTTCCGGTCTATATTCGGATACGAGGACGACATCAAGATCAAATTGCCGAGGAATGTATTGCCATCGATTCGAGAAGTAAGGCTCAAGCCTCCCTCTTGGAAGAGGCGCTTTGCTGCCTCAAAGTGACCGGCCCATATAGCAGCTTCGAAAAGCTCGACTAATTCCGTCGAGCGATGCGCACAAGGCGGTTTCAGTACGAGTTTTAGAGATGCCAAAGCGAAATACTGATCTTCAGTGATCACCAAAATCTTTCCGACGGCTGCTTTATCGGCAGCATAGTCAGAGGCAATATCTTCCCTATGCTCAAAGAGAAAGTCAAATACCGAGCGATTATGGCTGAAAATGGCACCTGTCACACAGTCTAGCCATATCTTCGGCGTAGGTCGCAGGGATCCATTATTGTACTGCCACAGATATTTAATGAGTAATAGGCTTCCGCCTTGACATGCAGCGGCCATGGGATTATCGCTCTGATTATTCCAATCTCGTGAAAGGATATTGGGATCAGCTCCATACTTAACGAGCAGCCGGACGCATTTCAGAGCGGCACGCTCGTAGTTTATGCCATGAAGTAGAAGTTCATGAAATCTGAAGGTAGGGTTGCAGTCTAAGGCTGCATAAAGCGCACTCTGGTACGCATCATGACAACGAAAGAAAGTTGTATTTAAGCGCTGCTGAAGAGCAATCCGGTCTTGTGGTCTTTTAGCACCAGACAGTAGGATTTTTAACAACTGATGCTGATGCCACAAAGCTGCCCATTGAATTGGAGACGGCTCCCACCGATCATCTTCGTCAAAGGCGCGGATTTGCTCTGTTGTTGTTTTGAATGGGTCAGCGCCGTGTTCTACTAGCGCCTCAGTTGCAGAAGCATTTCGTGCGGCAACCGCCCACAGCAGAGGAGTTCCGTTAACGGAACCAAATCGGCTGTCGAATTGTCCCATATATATCTTGGCATTCCGGCTCGGTTGCTCAAGCACTGCGCCATACTGCAAGAGAAGAGTAGCCATTGTAGGTATACTCTGTTCATCGAAGGCGCTTAAGAAATGCAGTGGACAGACTCCCTGATTCGTGCTGATAGATGGATCAGAGCCGCATTGAAGCAAGAAGGTGGCTACCTTCGCATGACCGGCCCTACAAGCGACCACTAGCGGTGTCTCTCCTAGAATGTTTCGAAGATTGTACATCTCCTTTGGGAGTCTCGGGGATTTGATCAACAATTCAAGATCACCGATGCTTGCGAGATAATGTATATAGCCGACTGGGAATTGAGATGGATCGTCTGACAGCGCGTTGAGAAGGTTTTGATCGTGCAATAACCCAGACACCTCGGGAGAAAGTCCTCCATATGATGAGCCAATCAAAACTATAGCCTCCTTATATTTCTCCGCGTCCAATTTTTTAAGACGTGTCTGGGCGGTCATGCTTCCGCGTAACGATCCGGCAAACAGCCATTCAATCTCCACTTCGCGACGAACAGGTACCGAGTATCCCAAGGCATCGTGAAGCGAACCGACCGTGGCTTGAGCTTCGAGGTGGCCATTATTAGCAGACTGGGCCAAAAGGTCAAGGGCATTGGCGACTCTGGGTGTTGAAAGGTTCAATTCCGCTGATCTGAAGACCATATTTGCATATTCGTACGCCGCATCCGCTCGATGGGTTGCTGTATTGGACTTGCTCATTGCTTCCTGTTGTAGTTGAGCCTCTAGCAGCTCCTTTACATTGTAGGGTAGCATGCCGAGAAGTTGGGAATGTCGTGATACCTGTTTTCGCATGTTTCGGTTAGAGATGTTCTCTGCAGCAGAAAAAAATTCTTCTGTAAATCGGACGATTGTGTTTGAAACTACTTTTTTAAGAAATGGAGATAAGCCGTGAGAAAGATCACGGCATCGGAAACGATATTAAAAACGGTATAGCAGTCTAGACGACATACCTTGAAGATCGTCTTATCCATGCTGGTAGGTTTCAGTTCAGTCCACTTTATGAGCTTCTGTTGAATCCTATCATCCGTTAGGAGAAAGTCATGGCAGTAGGTCAATACACTAGCTTACCATGCCGTCAGAATGCCTCCCAGTTTAGGGGTTAAGCTTGTATGTGATCTGTGCCCAACCGATTGGTATGCTCGCTTATTCGTATTGTGCTTGCGGATAAATTGTGACTCCCTGAGAGGGTTACCAGACTCTGGTCCGATCAGGCAGCTGAGAGCGATAGCTTCTATCTCCTGCTGGTTAAGCCGATCAGACGTCTCGATCTGAGCTCCCGTGAGTTTTCTCATTCTAGATTTACTCATTCTCAGGACACTGCTCATCCTAGCCCACCACTCAGGACTCGGACTTTTGCTCGAACTGTTGTGTCGAGAGGAGCCACGCTTTTCAAATAGCCTTCTCAAATGCAAGCGCAGCATCGTTCGGAGAACTGACAAAACGTCTTCCACACTGCCAACTCGTTCGACTGAGATAGCAGCCAGTGTACCTTTGAGCAAAAAGAGAGACATTGCCCACAAGCTCTCATCTTCCAAGACGGAATTGTCACTCCACCTTGTATCAATCTCCCATTCGTCGTCATGCTCGATGCTTTCGGGGTGGGTTTGGTTCACTGCGTCCCTAAGTTCTTGAGAACTCAATTCTATAATCCATTTCTCAAATGACCCGCTCTTCTTAAGTGAGACCAATGTAGGACTCAATATTGTCTTCATTTCGCCCAAAATATACATGCCATAGATGAGAGCCATCAGAACAATGCCGAGAGAGAAGATATCTGTTTTGAAGAGTTCCTCCCGATTCAATGTTGCCGCATTCTCGGAGCATTCTGGAGCACTGAAGAGGGGGGTACCAGTGGGTGGTCGGGCAGGCAGACTCGTCTCGACCAGAAAAATGGAGGAGCCAAAATCTGCAATCTTTGCTATATATTCTCGAGTCTGCGAATGGAAGATCAGAATATTTTGCGGTTTGAGGTCCCCGTGGACAATGCCTAGAGCATGAATTGCCTGCAATCCGGATGCAATGTCGATGCATATACCGAGCCGTTTCCGTAGCGTCAATTCCCGTGTCGTACTAAATTGCTCTAGATCCCCTAACACTGTCCCTTCTAGAATCAAACTCGGAACTGGCAAGCCAGTGTGGATGTCGATAGTTTGCCAACAACACCCAAATAATGTGACAATATTTTCATGATTTCTAAGCGATTCAGATTTTAAAATCTGGTACTCTTTTGCAATCGATCTAAAGAGTCGAGAATTTCGCAAAGAGTGGAGGTTCTCATCGAGAATGGGAGTTTTCAAGGCGACCATCTTGGAGATTGGATGACGAGAATCCAACCCCACGGCCGTACGACGGAATAGATCTTGACGCGTTACCAACGTGACCGAGAAGAATGCCCCTCGATAGGGAGTGATTGGGACAAACATCCTCCATGGTCCGAGATATATCGAGAGCAGCACCTCTGAAGCATAATCCTGAGCATCACAGGTCGTAACCACCGACAGCAAGGATAGTAAGTCAAAGGGTTCGACACGATCGGCGTCATCTCTGACGGTGTGGCCAGACTCATGAGCGGTAGCGTTTTCTGTGCTGTACTCCCCCGTTCGATTGCTGGCATAACTTATGTCGTCGTAGTACGACATAATGATTTCTGGTTTGGTTCGCCGTTGCAAGTCGAGAGAAAGCTCTGTAGGATCAGCCGATGAAGATGGGCAGAAGGTATCATCCGTTCGTTACTGGACTTGGAAGAGGACATCTTGGAGGACAACACAACCCAGGGAGTGGCTGTCCAAACTTGGCTCCCGCATAAGCTCCCACATAGGCAACAGCCGCAAGTGCCTTCGAGAGCCCCGCGCCCGCAGTCGAAACTTGCATGCTGCATACTCCGCCCACTCCCGATTCGCCGGACAAAAGTCGGCTGTGTGAGGCGTTTTCGGTCCCAACCTTGCTGCGCCACTGAATCAGCCCCCTTGGGCGATCACTAGAAATTATATATCTCTATGATGGATCATGCTCGCGGAATTGACAGAGATCTCCTCCGCGTCGAACCTCCCGTTTTCTTCAGTCATGGCGGAGGCACATATCGGTACTGCATTTGGGGCGATTGGGGCCTTGGACACCCTTGTACAGCGCTGCATGCAGGGTTTCTCGTTTTGGCAACGCATAGAGAACTTTACAGAATCAGTGGAGATGTTCAAAACTCGGATGGACTGGCAGCGTTCGAAGTTGTCTTACTGGGCGTTGGAATGGCATATCGACCAACACACTCCCATCGATCCTAGGTTTCGCACGTACGAGGGCGCCATCGTAAATTATCTCAACCTTATCTACCGCATCATCCATGAACTGGGCAGCCTTGGTGGCGTATTTCCGACGCTTGCAGAAACACACAACCTGACTTCCATGACACCTTTCGCTCGTCTGGCTCGGCTGGCAGATCAGTCCTCCACAGAATTCGGGAATTCTGACCCTGCGGACTCTACTTCAACGGGATTCGGATTCGCCCCCGAGCGCCTTAAGTGGGCGCTGCAAGACGAACGGGCAAATCAAAGTTTGGAGCTTCTGTCAACGCTGATAAAAGATCTCTACGAATTTCTCCCCCCTCCGAAACCCGACCTAGCTGCCACAGTCGTCCTAGGCACCTCACTTGCAAGTCAAGACGCTGATACGCTGATGCGAATCAGTCGTGCTAGCGTTACCCCACGTTTGCTAGCAGAATTCGCATGGCTCAAGTCGATTACCTACAGCACACAGACACAATCTCAAATGGTGGCTTCCAGGTTATCTCCTCTGGACAAATCAAAACTGGTACCAATTGGAGACTCAACCAAGTCACGATTTCTTGCCACTTATGACGGCTATCCTGTTTTCGTTGAGCAAAAGCACGCCGAAATCAGACGTGACGATAGGCTTTCGCGTGAAGTGTTGGAAGCACGGATCGAGAATATCGTTTGTCGTCTTCAGCACCCTCACAAGCCAATGGAGTTGAGAACGCTTCCTTGTCAAGGCATGATCATCGAACGATCATTGTCCGAGAACAGTTTGAAATCTACGTTCAAGATCATATACCGTGTGGACGAGTCGCGGTATTTTTCGTTACGGGATATCTTGCGCAAGCGTGGTAAATCAGCTCAGCAACTTCGGGATGATAAGGACTCTTTGCAACTCGGTCAGCGATATCGCATTGCTCAGCTTCTTGCACGCGCAGTCATGTGTCTCCACCTTGTTGATTGGCTTCACAAAGCAATCAAAAGTGAAAATGTCCTATTTTTTGCGGATGATATCACCGCTGTGGGCTCTGCTATGCCATTTCTGGTTGGGTTTGAATATAGCCGACCTGATGCACAAGGAGAACAAACTGAGAATGTCGTTGATGGGGAGGAAAGCCGTTTTTATCGCCATCCCCAAGCCCAAGCTGTACCAGTGGCAGACGTTCTACAGCCTCTGGGCGGAGCAGGACGCTATTCGAAGGTGTATGATATCTACAGCGTTGGGGTTATCCTTGTTGAGCTTGGACTTTTTAAGTCAGCCCAGAACATAATATTAGGGAACAGGTGCTCTCTGAATGCTCCAGCTGAGGAGATCCGACGGGTGCTGATTGAAAAGGCTATTCCTGAAGTTAAATTTTGCATGGGGGAGATATACGCCAACGCAGCCCGCATCTGTTTAGACGGCTATTTTGACAAATTCGACAGGCAGTCTCTAGATACCGCATTTTACACGCATGTTGTGCGGCGACTAGAACTCTGTAACGCGTGAAGAATAATTAATTAGATAGAATTTATGCGATTCCATTTTCCGGCGGGCACAATTGCTGTATATACTAATAGGATGGGATTCAAGGAAGGTTAATTGCTTGTGATAATCAAAAAAATTATTATCATGGGTATCTTGCAAATAGTAATATAAACTCTCTTATATATTATATTAATATTCTTTAATTCTCCTTTCTAATTACCTTTTTTACTTTGAATATAAAACGTATTAATCCAAAATTAACATATTATTATTACGATAATATTAAAATTTATTAATCGATAAAATAAATTATTAGGCTTAGAAATGAATTTATTTGATATTTAATATAATTAATATTAAATTTAATTCCAAAATAATTATTAAATAATATATAAATAATATTTATATTTCTTATTATAATTTCTTTAAAAAATATATTTCGAAAATAAATTATATTAATTTAATAAAAATATAAAATAAATAATAATATTATATTAAAAGAATTTATTAAATAAAAATTTAAATAAAATCTAAATAAAGCTTAAATCGGAAATATATATTTTTGTAATAAAAAAAATATATTGAAAAATATTAATTTATTATTATTTTCAAAATAATAAAAATATTTAATATTTAATTTTATATAATAATCTAAATATAAAATTTATTTAGTTAATAAATAAAAATATTGGATTCATGTATTAGTAGAGCATTATAGGTAGGCTACACCGAATTAATTGAGTTATTGTGGTCGTAATACCCTGTAAAATATAGACTTTTGATCCCAGGCTCGTTAATAGGACGAGTATATAGCGCTTACAGAGGCATATGTAGAAGCTCGCCAATACTGCCCAAACATCCTTTGCCGAACGTGCCTTCCTCCGAGATCAAAATCAATTCTTGACCAGCATAAACAACGAAGCCAAAGTTCGCCGATCGACCAAGTCAGTTATACTAGGGAAGGCGAGGGTGATGAGCTATGAGGACATCAAGGAGGCATGAGCAAAGCGTGCTGCGAAAGAGGTCATAAAGGGCAAGGGAAAACAAAGCCCCATTTTATTGAACTAGTAATGATTGACATTAGAGTCGTAGTGCGGGGTCGCTGTTCTTCTGTCGTGCCACGAATTCATCTAAGTCCGGGGTTGTCTTCGGATTGCCCACCCCTATCTTTGGTTCCGTGAATAGAGGCCTCCTGTGCGATGTGCAACAAAACTGCAGCCTCTATTCGATAGAGTCTCGCGTGATGCACTACATCGAGCGTCGCCGTGTCCCCGATCATACGCAGCTTTGCGCGCAAGGCTGCAGAGAGCTTATCGTTTCCTCCCTCGGTCTGACCAACCGCACCCGGTGGTTCGGAAGATGAACGCTGTGCTGTAACAACGGCCAGTGCCGGCAGGGTGACTGCAGCTGTTGAGAGCTGACTGCCGGCTAGCTTCTGATATCGCAGCTTGTTGGTCACGTCTCTCGTCCTGGTCCGGTAAAGGTGTTAGACTTGGGCCACGTTCTGCGGAACAACTTCGTGATGCAGGTCTCACGTCAGCTCGTCAGGTCTCGCAACGTATTTGGCCCCTTGTCGCAAGTGGAACCCCTGCATTTAAATGATGGGGACAGCAGCCGTATTTAAACAAATTTCGAGGACAAGCTGTCTTTCAATTATACTTAATTTTCATCAGCCATAATTCAACATGAAAGTTATCATAGTCGGAGCTGGAATCGCAGGTCTCTCCGCAGCAATTGGTTTGCGTCGAGCAGGCCACGATGTTCAAGTGTGTCGTCTTTGCCCAACCACTCTCTTCCTCAATCAGCTGACGCCTTCTCATCTAGATCATCGAGAAATCCTCCATGCTCCACGAAGTAGGAGCCGCTATCAACGTCTGCCCCAACGCATCCCGCGTCCTCGACACCTGGGGATTCTCTGTCAAACGCGCCCGTTTCGTGACAGCTAAAACAGTAATCTTCGCTTCTGGAGAGACATTGGAACCGTTTGATAGGCAGGATTATGCTTATCTTGAGAAGGAGTATGGGGCTGCGTTTTATTTTTCGCATCGTGTGGATTTGCATAATGAGTTGAGACACTTGGCTACGAGAGAGGAGGGACCGGGAAAGCCGGCGGAGATTTTGGAGAGGAGGGAAGCGGTTGGTTATGTGAGTTACGAGGATCACATCGATTTGCATGATTGGAATTGTGACTGATGATCAGGATGTAGGATCCGGAAGGAGGAGTGGTGAAGCTATTGGATGGGACGACGATGAAAGCAGATTTGATTATTGGGGCTGATGGGATCCATTCCAAAGCCGTAAAGTCTGTCGTTGGCTACGAAAACCCTGCTGTTCCCGTGGGTATCTCTTGCTTTCGATTCCTCTTGCCGAGTCAAGAGATTTTCGACGATCCAGAGACTGCTGGGTTGATGGAGAATCATGATGGGAGAGGCAGAAGCTATGTATCTTCGAAGGATGGTCATCTACGAATCATCATGTATCCGTGCAGAGAGTAAGTTACTCAACCTTGTCTTGAAGTCAGCGTGACTGAATGTAATACCTAGAAATCAGGTGCAAAATCTGGTTTTTACGTGTCCGGACAGCGAGAAGCTCAATTCCTCAGAAGGTACGAAAGTCAGAGTCAATCACTGGGTGTGGATGTATGACTCACATTACATCCAGGTTGGAACATCCCTGTTGATAAAAGTGTTATGCTTGAGGAAATGGATGGTTTCCATCCATCTCTGGAAGCATTATTGAGGTCTGCCAAATTCCCCTAAAAGAATAAAACAGCATCTTCTTACTTGTTATAGAAAAGCGAGCGATGTCAAGCTCTGGAAACTTCTCTTCAGAGCTCCTCTTCCCTCATGGCATAAATCTCGCGTTGCACTTATCGGTGACGCAGCACATCCAATGCTTCCATGTAACAATCCTCTCTTCCTCTCTTTCTCCCCCGCCCTCAAAACTTCTTCAGCCACTCACCTCCACAACAGACCAAGGCCAAGGCGGCGCACAAGCCATCGAAGATGGTTGTGCTCTCGGCCTTCTTTTTACCAATTTCTCCGCGACAGACGCTACCTCCATCTCATCTCGTCTAGATTCCTTCGAAAACGTGAGAAGAAATCGTGCAAGTGCTATGCAGATGTTTTCGAATGCTGGGCAGGATGAAGCAGAGAAGATAAGGGAGTCGGCGCTGCCTTATGTGAAAGATGGGAAGGTGCCGTGTAAGTACTCTTTTGATGAGAGGAGAAAAATAGGGAAGAAGCGCTAATAACGAATTGGGGAAAGCGAATCCGAAGGAGTATACGGAGTATAATTTTAGGCATGATGTGGTCAAGGCGTGCGAGGAGGAATTGAGGAGGATAGGAGAGAAGAACTAGTTAGGCATTAGTGTTTTCATTACGCTGGAATTCGAACAAACACGACTATACATCCAAAGAAATGATCTATGGGCCCTAATTTTGGGGAGTCCACCATCTACTCGTGCGAACCATGCAACTTCATACCATGAAGCCGTGCGAACTACGAGAGAAGGTTAGGCACCTAATGACTGCACGCCTGTGAGAGTACTCCTATTCTCTATACGCCAGTGAAATATGCTGTCCGAATCGGGTGCCGCGGGTTGGGCCTTTCCACTTTCCAGAGTGTGGTAGGGTGTGTCCTCTGCTATTTATAAATATGAACTTTCCCCTCTTAGTCTTGCTAGCTATCGATCTTCTCGTCACCTCAGGGTCAACTCGGGCCCGCTCAAACCATTCCGCTATGCTATACTAACTCCGCAATCGCACTCGTGTGACAAACGTAGGTTCGATCTCACTAAATGCAGCTTCGAGCGCAACTCTTAGCTACAATAAGCTAGCTACCGATAGACCTACGCTCAAGAAAAGATTAGAGTCGAGGAGGCCAAAAAAGGGCTTAAGGGGATTATCTGAGGAAGGTGCTAATAAGTTCTAATTATTACTCGCAAGAAAAAATCGTACTTAATTAAAATAAGGATTACCGAACGTAGTTTTTAATGAGATGCCCTCGTTGCAAAAATACAAAAGACGCAAGGTTGAATAATCTAAGGATCTCGTCGATACTAAGAGCTTACGGATATTAGTATTAGAGAGCCTTAATATGCTTTACTAAGCCCAAGAGAACCACTAACGCATAACTACGACTATCGTCGGAAAAATGGAGATCGAAAATCACAAGCTAATTTCCGAGTCGCCTTAAGGACTTCAAAGATACGGATAGCCAAGCATGCACACTCGTTGCCGATTTGATTGAGGATTTGCAAGCATAATACTATTTGTTTGAGATTAGGTTAGAAGATACGGAGAAAATAGTACTTATATTAGTCGTTGATTTAATTGATAGTATATAATAATAAGTATTAGAATTCCGTGCGCATAAATCAAAATCATTTATTTTATAAATTTATTATAAAAAATTCTATTAATAACTTTTTATAAAAATTATTCTTTTTATTCAAATATATATTATAAAAAGGTAATAAATATATATTTAATCGTAAATTATTTTATTCAAATTAATAAATTAAATTAATTCGATAATTATTTTATAAAGTAATTAATTATATATAAAATAAATTTATAAATAAAATAAATAAAAAAGTTTAATTATTTTCAAAGAATAAAGAATTCCTTATATACTAAAGAATATATAATTAATATAAGCCCTCGAAATTATTTGATATAAATAAGAATTTTTAAGAAATTTAAATAATTTTATTATAAAATTATAAAATTATAATTTTTTAATATTTATTATATATATTTAATAATATATAATAAA